>JAVGWX010000007.1:54394545-54757045 GCA_036924085.1 Ariolimax columbianus | reverse complement strand
AGAGTTACAGAAGACAAGTCAGTGAGGACAGGAATTTGTCTCATCTCACGACAGATGAGATATCGTATAATGACATTTCTAACACTTGCTTCCTTCTGGAACATTCTGTTGAACAGTTACTTTTATTTTTACTACACAATTCCTTTTTTGTGGTCATCGAGTTTGTTTAATAAACGTACATTATTCGCTTCCTTAAGACACGATCAAATACCAGTTATACTGAATACTTTTGATCTTTACTTCCGTTGACAAAACTATATTTATGGCGCAGGATGACTGCGCAATATCGGCAGCAAATAAAGAATAGCATACAGTAGGGAAAAAAGAATTATTTCCCATTCATGAACAAAACCGGGTAGAAATCCCAAATGAGGCTCGGTCTGGGATTGTCCTAATCATAACAAATTAATAAGTCTTTGGATGAGCTGAATGATGTAGATTTATGAAGGATCTGGCGATTTTAGGGACTGCAACCCACGACATTGCTTGCCATTTACTCAGTCTTGATCAATCGGCACTAAACATAGCACCGAAAAGACACGCGTGTTTCAAAGTCGGATAGCGGCACGTGGTTAATTAGATCAGAAAACGTTAAAACAATAACAAACCCCGCCCCATGACCCTAGTACCAACACTCCAAACACCGCCCTATGACCCTAGTACCAACACTCCAAACACCGCCCCATCACCCTAGTACCAACACTCCAAACACCGCCCCATCACCCTAGTACCAACACTCCAAACACCGCCCCATCACCCTAGTACCAACACTCCAAACACCGCCTCATCACCCTAGTACCAACACTCGAAACACCGCCCCATCACCCTAGTACCAGCACTCCAAACACCGCCCCATGACCCTAGTACCAGCACTCTAAAAACCGCCCCATCACCCATGTATCAACACTCCAAACACCGCCCCATCACCCTAGTACCAACACTCCAAACACCGCTCACGAAAGTCAAGATAAAGCTGAACGCCGTCCATATAAAACAAAGAAACAACAAAACATCGTCCGCATATAGCGCATATACTGTCCCTAAAAAAGCCAAACCAAGCGTTTTATAAAGTCATCGATAACTAATAAAGAACTCTCATGTAAAGCTAAGAAAAAGCTAAATGAAGTCCATATAAAGCCAAGAATAGCAAAATACCACTAATGTTTAGCATTAAAAATTTTTTTTAAAAACTATGGATGTTCGCATAAATCCAAGCAATAACTGAACACCGCTACCATGATACCATACAGTCAAGAACAAGCTAAACGCCGCACGTATAAAGCCAAGAAATAATCCAGTTTAAATAAAACTTATACAAAGGGAAACGCCCTTGGTATAAAGCCAAGCAATAAGGAAATGCGATGTCTATTAAGCCAAAAACATGCCATAAAAGGTAAAGGTCAGTCTCATGGCAACAGTAAAGGTCAGTTCCATGGCAACAATAAAGGTTAGTTCCGTGGCAACAATTGCGGTCGGGGATGAAAACAACTTTTTGTGTATTACGCTGCAGCCCATATGAGGCGAGGTGGCCAGTGCCCTTCCTTGCTGTTTTTATCTTCCCCAACTCATGCGTCAGGTACCCATTTACAGCTGGGTCGGCTGGAGGAGCGTTCGCACCAGGCACGAAGCACGGCCTAGATTTCAGTATGGATGTTCGTTATCTCGAACCCAGGCAAGCTGTAAACCCAGTCTTAGCAATTCAGCTTACTGTCGACTAGGCTACACGCTCCATAACAGGCTATACGCTACTCACATGCAGATGTGGTGAATAGCAGGTTGACGCTTCTCATAGAAAACCAAGAAATAGCCAATAACGCCCTTTAAAAATCCATAACTCGATACATCCGCTCAAATAAGAAAAGAAATAACCAATACTGCCCTTAAAACCCAATGAAATCGATTAAACCCCACTCTTATGAAGTCAAGAAATTGCATACACCACCATGATAAAGCCAACAAAATTGTAAAAACAACCCATAAATAGCTCAGAGATATATAAACTCCGACTCATATACAGCCAAGAAATAATAAATATTGTCCCTAAAAAACCAATTAGGCGCTAAACCCCCTTTCATATAAAGACAAGAAAATGTAGACCCCTCCCCCCCCCCCCTACAACAAAGCCAAAAAAAGTGGCCGGACACATCTCATATAAAACACATACAAAATAGCCTAACACCTTCGCCATGAGACCGAGAAAGACCTAAGCACCGTTCTTGGAAAGCCAAGAAATAGCCAAATCCCGCCTCGTTAAAACCAAGAAAACGCTAAACTCATCTCTTATATATCCAAGCCAAACAGCTTTACAACAATTTTCATACTGACCAAGAAAACAGTATTCTTGACTGATGCGTCCGTCAGTATTAGCAGCGATAAAACAACATAAAGAGCACAGCTTTCAACAGAAGTCCTAAAGTTGGTCATACAGTGGCCCCCCATCCCACTGCAATATTGAAGGCAATGAAGCTGCAGACAGGCTAGCAAAGTTTGGAGGAGAATCCCACAAACAGACCTGAGCATCACATATAATGTCAAGACCATACTTCAAGCCAACTTCAGGAGAAAATAGGCTGATCAAACCCCAACTTCCGAAAAGAAGACATCTACTTTAATTTCAATAGAGAAGAGCAGGTCATCATCTTCAGACTGAGAACTGGGCATAACAGACTCAATGGTCATCGTTACAACAAAATGAGGATTGAGACAGATGACAGGTGTCCAGGATTGTTGAACGAGTAAAAAAAACCGGCTCACGATTCAAGACTTTATTTTGCTTGGTCTCAGCTTTTTTTTTAAGATGCGGTAACTAGTACCTTCCCTCGTTTCTTGTGTGTATTAACCTAAATGTAAGCCAAGGACCCATTTACAGATTAGTTGACCGGGGATTATCAAAAAAGAGATTGTCCCGCACCTCTGCCAGGAGAATTTAAAAAGGCGATCAGGGATGGTGTTTATGATAAGATAGGGGTGTCATTCGATGGTGTTTATGATAAGATAGGGGTGTCATTCGATGGTGTTTATGAGAATATAGGGGTGTCATTCGAGTGAAAGTTTGGTTTGCAATACCAACATAACGTTTCGAAATCACTTGGTGTCGTTTGACTGGGAATGTCCGGGATTGTTCTCAATATGGCTTGGCTTGGGTTGGCTTCGTTCGTTCTCAATCTCCCGCTACCAAGCCCTGAAAAGGCTAAAAGTAGCGGAATGTAGTCCAGAGAACGGAATGCGTTGTGTCGTAGTTTACAGCTTGACTGCGATATTTGCACCTTTCGGTCCAACACATCCAACTTCAGCAAGCATTTTTTTAGTACCGGGTTAGCATTCCCTTTTCGATCCTTTCTCCTTAGCCAGTCTGCCCTGCCGCAGTCTGTTATCCAGGATCACCGCGTGGAGGTGTAGAAGGGTCTTCGCAGCTCTGGTTCGCTGGCCCTGACGCTATCAGTCAGCTATGGGTCGCTGACGCCTGCAGCCCATGCGCTGCTCAGCATCTTGACCACTTCTTCACGTATAGAAAGGATTGGGCAAAACTACCATTTTGGAACACACTACGAACATACAAACACGCATCCAATACTGGTCAATACATCCTGATATAACCTAAAAGACTACCGTATGTGGTTGAAAGTGTGTGCCTTCGCCAGTAGAATCCAAAAAGTCGGACCTTAAAACAAACAAAAAATGAGTTGACAATTTGCGTGGGCCCACACGAACCGTTGGTGAGCAATGTGGGTTTTCTAGCAACTCTGTCTATGTACCTAACAACAAGTGTCTAATACCCGGCGATTGCATTGCACTAGATCATGTGTCCTCAATCATTGGGGATTCCCCCACCAACCAGAGGGCATTGAGGACTTCTAAGGTGTAAAAATGTGTCAGTTTAGTCTGTTAAGTAGTTAGTTATGACTTTTAATAAACAGAGAGCGACTTTTTCTGTTGCTATTTAATTGATAAAGCACTTTACCAATAATCCAAGTTGTTGTTGTTGTTGTTGTTGTTGTTGTTGTTGTTGTTGTTGTTGTTGTTGTTGTTGAATGAATGCCTGCAATGGGTAGATTTACCCTTTTGTGGGAGCCAAAACGGACCTTTAGTGACGGGCTGTTGTAGCTTTCCTGATATCCCGATCGTGCTGATGAAGATGAACTGGGATCCTCCAGGCGGTTGTGCTATACTTGGCTTCATCCGCTTGTCGTTCACTACTACGAGAATCACGTCGATCCCTCACCTCGTTAGCTAGGCTGTCATAAAAACAGCCCGTTTCCAGGAAGGGCTACTGGGAAGTCGATGTAAGGGTCAGGGCCAGTATATGTTGCCTGACCCTAACTAACATGTTTGATCAGCACGTTTTGTCTGACCAGACGTTAGCCTTCCTTCTCTAATAATAATCCTGGTAAATGTATATATTCTAACTTAAAAACAATACAATTTTTTATATGTTCTATTCATATTATTCGGAATCCACCATTTGAATCAGACAATTTTGGAGAGTCGGGAATGCATTCTGGAATTTGGTCAAAAGGGATCTGTGGTTTAAAAAATGAAGACCTCTAGACTAGGTCAAAGGAGTAGGAGAGCAATTATAAACACAGGCAGTAGATTGGTTGCCTAGAGACACACACTGCTTACTACAAACATAGTCATCTTGAAGGTCTACGCCCGTCATGTTTGGTATGCAGGCCAGAGAATACCTGCGATCTGACGCTCATTGTTAGTTAATGTTGACGCCCACTTGACGTCACGACACCCAGAAACGCAAACATATCTTTTTAAAAAAAAATGTCATTTGAAACAAGACCGCGACAAGCCCTTGTATTACTGCGTCGGAATCACACATAAAAGATTAACTGTTCCCCTTTCTTTCAGCTATAATTGGGAAATAAAATGGAGGAGAAGATATGGAGGCTGTGATATAGGAGCGGCAGATTGCAATGAAGAGAAGACGAATGAATGATGGAATTGTAGAACAGGTAAAAATTAGGACAGATAAATGGCTACCGAACGATTCAAAGATATGGACAGTGAATAAAAATAAGTAATGAAATACTGCGGGCGGTTGGGGAGGGTATGTGGTGATAAATCGAATAACTCGGAAATGTGTTGATGAAACTTTTAAAGATACTCGAAGATCTTCACAGAAGCATTAACATGGAGGCACACACCAGCCCTGCTAGAGCGTTAGCTGTGTCTATGAGGGGAGGAAAGAACAGTAATACTGTAACCTGTCTCGCGAGAGACGACTATGAAAGGTTAAATATGAGGCTGGCTGCCTCATACCGGAATTAACTTTGAACCACAGAAATGTCGGCAGCTTCAGACGTGTTAACATTTGACATGTATTTATTGAAGGAACATACCCCACACTCTTCAATATATTCTTGGAGAGAATAATGGAGACGACCTTAAAAGGACATGTTGGCACGGTTAAAATAGGGGACAGGCTTATCACAAACTTCCGCTTTGCTGATGATATTGATGTATTGGCAGGCACAGAAAGGGAACTCCAGGAGTTGATTGATAGATTGGATAGAACGGCCCTGAGTTTTGGTATGGAAATAAATGCAGATAAAACAAAGCTCATGACCAATAACGTAGCAGGGTTTCAATCTGTAATAGAGGCGAATGGGCAGGAACTTGAGGTGGTAAAACGTTTCAAATATCTGGGATCATTGATCAGCGAAGATGGTTCGAAGCCAGAGGTCATTGCAAGAATAGCACAAACAACAGCGGCGCTGACTCGGCTGAAACCTATATGGCAAGACAAGCGCCTCGCCCTCGGCATAAAAGTTAGACTAATGCGCTCTTTGGTGCTATCAATATTTCTGTATGCCTACGAGACCTGGACCATTACAGCAGATATCCAGGGCAGGATACATTCAATGGAAATGAGGTGCTATAGAAAACTCCTAAATGTTGCATATAAAGATCGTATCACGAACGTAGAAATCCGTCAGAGAGTTGAAGACGCTATTGGTCGTTTTGGAGATCTGTTCACAGTTATCAAAAGACGAAAGATGGCCTGGTGCGGGCACGTCACGAGGTCCAACGGAGTTACCAACTCGATACTCTTTGGGTCCGTACCGGGACAGAGAGGGCGAGGATGTCCAAGAAAGAGATGGGTGGACAACATCACTGAGTGGTCAGGCCTTCGTCCCGGTGAGATACGTCAGGCGGCGACAGACAGAGAGGGTTGGCGTGGGATTTTCATGTCTTCATGTGTGCCCCAACGACCTGATGGGTTACGGGAGGAACTGAACTAAACTGAACATACTCCACGGGGATCTGAAAAGGTTTTGATTGACTGAAACGTCATTGACAATTATGTTCTATGGAGCTGAAACATGGAAAGCGACAGAGACCATACAACAAAGACTTCAGTCCTTCGTTAACAGATTCCTACGAAAGATAATAGGCATAAAGTGCCAGGACAGGGTGAGGAATAAAGACCTACGGAAAGTAACCAACAGCAGCAAATGGAACAACACATTAAAGGAAGAGAAATGAGGCTAGATAGAACAAACGCTCACAAAATCCAGACAAGCTCTTACATTGAAACCCCAAAGGATGAGAAAGAGAGTAAACCAAAAAAATACACGGAGAGGAGAATGTGAGAAGGAACTAAGATTAAATGATGACACCATGGGGATAGACAGAAAGAGCAACCTAAGACCGTGTATGGTGGGGCGTTGTCCATAACCTATGCACCGACGGGCTTTGGTTCCGACTTACACTGTTAAGTAACACGGAAATTCACTTAGCTCTGAAAAAAGTTGAATTCCGATTGAAACATAGCGCTATTAAACTATGATATTTAGAATAGTGATTGTGGGAGGACACGCATTCTTTTCTATTGTCGAGCACTAATATTAGTGCGCTATCTAAGAGCACTTCTGTTATGCCTTTCAGAGTCATGCTAGAAAGAGATCGCTACAACGAGCCCGTCTGTGTGTCTCATGCTCAGTTGCAATGACGTCCTCAGATATTTCTGTAAGCCATCTTTGTCGTAGTCTGCCTTTGGCTTTGAATCCGTTGTATCTAAATAGCATTGCTTGTTAGGGTGGTTGGGGAAGAAGGGGGGGGGTGCTTTGAGTTGGTAGCCTTGTTACCTGGTTAAACCATTTTAGTTACTGTCTTTTAATTTAGTTTAATACTGGTGTTGTTCCCTCTAGTCTCCTGAAATGATCGTTTCTGATCATGTCTTTCCTTGTTACGGACAATATTTTTCGCCGGCATGTCATTTCTGTTTTTACGATGAAGCGTTTTTCATTTGTTGTTAGTGTCAAGTTTTGATATGGAAAGCAAAGTGTCGGGACGAAAATCTTGTTGTATAAAGCTCTTTTGTTAAACATTGTAACGTGATTGCAGTTAAGTATTGCAGTTATTTGTCTAATGATCTGATTTGCCTTATTGCATCTTTGTTAGATTTCCGCTGTAATTCTTCCGTCTGCTCTCTAAGTATGTGAAACCTTTCACTTGTCTGATGTGCTGTTTTTCAATGGCGAAATTGATGTCTCCTGCTATTCTATATATTTTTATGACCTTACTTTTTTTCTACATTGATTTCCATGATGTATTCTTTACATGTTGTATTTAATATATCAATATCAGTTTATCTAAGAGCACATAATCTCAAATCTATATTACAGTCATGTGACTGTAAGTACCATGGAGTCCACGACGAACGCATTCTTTCACGGTAATATTGAAAATGACAACCAGCTTCTCCGCAGGGACTCGTCTGTAAAATACGAGGACGCCACGTTGTTTGGACATAGATAAAGCGTAGATAAGTCAAACGAGACAGCATTTCATAGTCGATACAAGACGATCTCTGGTTACACGATCACGCCAAAGCGAAGCAATGCGCCACTTTAAAAAGTGGTAACTTGTAGCACGGCAATGATCGTGCTTGCTGAGAGTTCAGTTCTCGTTAACCTCAATCAGTGGTTTTCAACTTTTTTCTAAGCGAATGCCCCTTGGAATCATGAATTCTTTTCAGTTACACACATACCCATTGTTTTTAGAACGTCTTCCAAAAATACGTCAGTAATAATAATTATCGTCTATAGTATTACAAGTAAAGTGTACTTCCTCGATGATTGACCAACGCCCACAAGATACACACAAAAACCTTAACGTTAATCATCATCTTTTAACACAATTGTAACGCCCACGATCTCACGAGTTCGTTTCATGGGCTTTTTATTCACGCCCACTTGCTGTATCCCCACAAATGTGTGTTATCAAATCGGTAAAGAAATGTAAAATTTCCACAATAATATCGCATCATTCTACATCGTTTCACAAATAAACAAGTATAGGATTAAATGAAAAAGTTGGATTGGAAGATGATTCGTGCTTGTCTGTGAGAATTGTTGTTGTCTTGTGGCCATATGGCGAGTCGCAGTAATTTTCAAATCATCCCGAGCGTGCTGATGTAGATGGACAGGGGTCCTCCAGGTGGTAGTGTATTGCTTGGCTTCATCTGCGTGTCACTCAATACTAAGGGGATCACGACGATGCACTACCTCGACAGCCAGATTGACATGAAAATAGCCCGTTTTCAGGAAAACCTGCGTAGAAGTAAGGTGAGGGTTTCGGCCAGTATATTTTACCAGACCCTGACTAACACGCCTGATCAGTATATTTTACCTGACCCTGACTAACATGTCTGATCAGTATATTTTACCTGACCCTGACTGACATGTCTGATCAGTATATTATACCTGACCCTGACTAACACGTCTGATCAGTATATGTTACCTGAATCTGACTAACATGTCTGATCAGTATATTTTACCTGACCCTGACTAACATGTCTGATCAGTATATTTAACCTCACCCTGACTAATATGCCTGATCAGTATATTTTACCTGACCCTGACTAACATGTCTGATCAGCATATTTTACCTGACCCTGACTAACACGTCTGATCAGTATATTTTACCTGACCCTGACTAACATGTCTGATCAGCAGTATATTTTACCTGAACCTGACTAACATGTCTGATCAGTATATTTTACCTGACCCCGACTAACACGTCTGATCAGTATATTTAACCTGACCCTGACTAACATGTCTGATCAGTATATTTTACCTGACCCTGACTAACATGTCTGATCAGTATATTTTACCTGAACCTGACTGACATGTCTGATAAGTATATTTTACCTGACCCTGGCTAACACGTCTGATCAGTATATTTTACCTGGCCCTGACTAACATGTCTGATCAGTATATTTTACCTGACCCTGACTAACATGTCTGATCAGCATATTTTACCTAACCCTGACTAACACGTCTGATCAGTATATTTTACCTGACCCTAACATGTCTGATCGGCAGTATATTTTACCTGAACCTGACTAACATGTCTGATCAGTATATTTTACCTGACCCCGACTAACACGTCTGATCAGTATATTTAACCTGAACCTGACTGACATGTCTGATCAGTATATTTTACCTGTCCCTGGCTAACACGTCTGATCAGTATATTTTACCTGACCCTGACTAACATGTCTGATCAGTATATTTTACCTGACCCTGACTAACATGTCTGATCAGTATATTTTACCTGACCCTGACTAACAAGTCTGATCAGTATATTTTACCTGACCTTGACTAATATGTCTGATCAGTATAATTTACCTGACCCTGACTAACATGTCTGATCAGTATATTTTACCTCACCCTGACTAACACGTCTGATCAATATATTTTACCTGACCCTGACTAACATATCTGATCAGAATATTTTACCTGACCCTGACTAACACGTCTGATCAGTATATTTTACCTGACCCTGACTGACATGTCTGATCAGTATATTTTAGCTGACCCTGACTAACACGTCTGATCAGTATATTTTACCTGACCCTGACTAACATGTCTGATCAGTATATTTTACCTGACCCTGACTAACATGTCTGATCAGTATATTTTACCTGACCCTGACTAACATGTCTGATCAGTATATTTTACCTGACCCTGACTAACACGTCTGATCAGTATATTTTAACTGACCCTGACTAACATGTCTGATCAGTATATTTTACCTGACCCTGACTAACATGTCTGATCAGTATATTTTACCTGACCCTGACTAACATGTCTGATCAGTATATTTTACCTGACCCTGACTAACATGTCTGATCAGTATATTTAATCTCACCCTGACTTACACGTATGATCAGTATATTTTACCTGACCCTGACTAACACGTCTGATCTGCATGTTTTACCTGTTTAAGACGTTAATCTCCCCTCACATCGTCCCACCCCAGCACCCTGTGATAATAGTCAGCTGTGTAAACGGCTAGTTTATGTGTCATATTTGTCTGTTATTGATAGATTGGTACATCCCGCTGGATTAACTGTGGTAGAAGTACAAGATATGATGAAGTTGCTTTGAAACATGTGGATCAAATGTTAATCTCAGATACGATAAAGTTACCTAAACATGTGGATAAAGGTTGATTCAGATACGATAGTTACCTGAAACATAAGTGAGGTCATGTTGATCTCAAAAGATGGAGCAACAATGAGAACTGAGAAAGACTAAAATGAAAATTGTGACGCATTGTCTCCATGATCTTTATATCAACATAAATCATAAAATGAGGCACACATGTAAACTCCTGTTTAAATAACTGTATCTATTATAAAAATCAATTTCAAATAGCGTTTCAGTTGTTATTGTCGTTGTTTGTGAAGAATCTAACTAAAAACGATATTAGGGTAGTTGGTGCACAAGAGTTAAACGTTAAACAAAGAAACAAGTCATGACATCAAATACGGTAATACACAAGACTTTTGTTGTTGTTGCTTCTAATGCCCACAATGAGTAGGTTACTCTTATGTGCGCCACGAAAAGAGCGTCAAGTGATGGGTTCCAGTAGCTTTCCTCACTTCTCGAGCGTGCTGATGAGGGTGGATCGGAATCTTCCAGGCGGTTGTGCTATGCTTGGCTTCATCTGCGTGTCGCTCACTACTACGGAGATCAAGTCCAAACTCAACTTGTTAGCCAGACTCTTGTTGTTGAGCCCGTTTCCAGGACGACCAACGAGGAGGTCAGGTGAAGGTCTTGGCCAGTATATTTCTACTGACCCTGGATAACATTCTCTGATCAGTGTGTTTTGCCTGACCAGACGTTAGCCTCATCGGTCCTACACAAGACTGTAAAATGTAACAACGTGGATCACAATGAAAAAATAAGGAAACAAACATGCAGTTTGCGACTTTTAAATTAGAGACTTGAGCTTAATTTTATTAGCAGACCTTTCTCCTATAGGAGGATTTTTTTAAATGTTAGTTATATGGCAGTTCTGATATCAACATAATGAGCAGTCCAAGAGCTGTAGCTGTCAGCAACCGAAAGCTGACTGCCAGCGTCAGGACCAGTTATCCAGAACTGCCAAGACGCTTCTACACCTTCACGTGGGGATCATGTGGGACAGGCTGCAACAGAGCAGACTGGCTAAGTAGAAGGGATCGAAGCAGGAAGGCTAACCAGGTACTAAAAAATGCCTGCTGAAGTCACTCGTGTCATCCCAAAAGGTGCAAATATCGTAGTCAAGCTGTAAACTAGCGACGCAACGCATTCTGTTCTCCAGACAACTTCCTGCTACTTGTAAAGCCCTATTCACGGCCTGGTAGAGAGAGTTTGAGAACAATATAACACTTCTGACATATCTTCTTAGAGTCTCTACTTGTTCTTCATCGTTGTCAATACATTTCTGGAACCTCTCCAATGTGCTCTGCAGAGTCAGGATGCACATTTCTAGTGGCATTTCTGCATTAAATATGTAATTCTCTCTCGAAGATCTTGAATACCTCCTGGTTTAGTAGTATAAACATGTTCTTGTGCCATGTAAGGGATCACATTTGTTTAATCACCCTGTACTACGTGTAATATTGGTAAAACATACTCTCATTTCTTTCTCTACTCTTTGTAACATATATCCTATCAATGTCAGACTGTAGTCGTCATGTTACGAAGTACCCTACACAAGTAAGGAATATCAGAAATAGGTAAGTATTACTTTGAAAATAATCTTTTATAAGCACATTTAGACTTCATGTGGTTTAAATAATTCCTCCATACCTCCGGTATGTTCCCGAACACTTCACCCAACTCTGTGCCTGACTCCTACATTTGTTACCTGGATCTTAGACAAATGTGTCTCTCCCCCTCTCTCCGGAGTAATGTATATGTGGAACTAGACAAGAAACCATGTATGTAAATACAAATAAAAGATCAACTTCTCAACTTTAGAAAAGAGAACCGAAGTCTTGGGAATGTGGGTATATAGAAGATTAGGTCGCATTTATTGGAAAGACAAGAAAACAAATGTGGAGGTATTAACAACTTTGGGACATGAAAAGACAGTTAATGACTGAAAGCAGGGTTAGACAGTGAAGATATTTTGGCCATATATCAAGCTGAAAACCATACTAGATGGTAGTTGTCCAAGAAGGAGACAACGTTTTAAGTAGAAGGTTAACATCAGGAGATATATCTATCAGATTGCATCATTACGGTAAGAGTACACTGGAGACCATTTTAGTATACCTGCGATGCGGAGATGGCACTTGACAGAAATGAACTTGACAGACAGCAGTGGTTGAGGAAGTGAGAAAAAAGCAACGATATGGATAGGAAGCCCATTAATAAAAACCAGCTGATAGCATTAAAAGGCAATTTGTTCTTGAATTCCTTTTGGCAGGAGAAGTAGAGCGGAAGCAAAACTCACATAGAAAAGGCAGCTCAAGACTAACATTGAGTCAGTACGTGGAGACAACTGCAGTGGATGGCTCAGTACATGAGAACTTGATATAAATTTGTTGAGGACCTTCACCTCCAACAGCTGAAAATATTTTGATGATTGATGTGCGTTAAGAGGGCTGTTAATGACACCCGTATGAAAACAGCTGTTACAACACTTTAGCCAAGTCATATGATCAGTTAGATTTTATTATTCTCAAAAGAATATTCTAGGTCAAGGTTTAGACTTAAGCTTGGGAATTTCCCAACTGGTTTTCTGGTCAGCTGACATTAATCTGGTCTCAGGCCGTTTTATTTGGTTCAGCGGTTATCTGACAGTTTGACATGCTTACCGATGGCTCTGAAATATAATTCGATAGCCTTCATCAACGACGCTGATAATAAATTACCAGCTCAAGCAGTGGTCATATATTCTCCCTTGGGGATGACGGGACTACATAATGGGAGATGAAAGAATAAACCAGCTTTCTACTATGTCTGTCGCCAAACGCGACTAAGTAGAGTTGTGCATGGGGATTTCAATCTCATCATGTAAAATAAAGTATCACATAAACTACCTTTACAACATCACAATAATGGCTTCACATAGACTTCCTGCAAGTATGCCGAATGTAGCTAGGGTCTCATGCTCTGACCGTGGTGATAAGGGACATATACTGAAAATATTGATTGTTGACAGTAACATAGTTATCAGACATAATAATATAAATTTGTACTCGTTGATATTATTTTGTTTGTTTCTTTGTTATGTTCATGTACCGGCACGAGAAAGATGGATTCTAGAAAGGTGTTGATACTGATGCTTCTTGTAGCTCGTTGGTTGTACACATTTCTCATTCGTCCTCGCGTGCACTCTAGTCTGTTCCAGCCTCCTTTTATTCCAAAACTCAGCAGAGAAGAAATCAATATATAAAGTAACCGCATATAAAGTCCACACCGCAATCGCCTTGCACTCAATGACTAGGTGTCGAACTGTTTCATTAGGATGATAGGGGACGGCGTGGGCTAGTAGTTAAGTGACACGTCTCACACTGATTGATGCGGTTCAAGTGGCTATTGACTCTGGTATGTCCTGTTCACAACTAAAAGATGAGACTTTGATCTCTTCTATGTAGTTTATTTATGTCATCGTTAATTTTTGGCTGTGACATTTCGCTAAATACAACCGTTGTTTCCATCTCCAACCAGTTCATCCAGATTTCCCTAGTAATATTCTTAATAATTCGTTTTACTGTGTGGTTACTGCATGGCCTATCCAATTGTTGTTTCGATGCTCCTGTTTTTGCCAATCTATCGACCATCTCGTTTCCTGGTACCCCACCATGTCCAGAGATCCATTGCAAGGTGACATTTATCCCGAGGACAGTATGATGTTAATCGCTCTCTCCCCACAAAGAATATCTGATTTTCTTTGTATGGGGCGTTCTCTTCAGCGCCTTCAGAGCCGACTTGGAGTTACTAAAAATCACAAAATCCATCGGCAACAACTCGCCCAAGTCAAACTGTTGGTGCAAAATCTCAACTGCTGTTTTTATAACCTCAGCCTCAGCTTCATCGTTTGAACGGTTTTCGCTGCATGAATCACAAAACTCGTATATGGAGCCATCCTGGTATTTCATATGGATATCATACCCTGCAAAAGAGGTAGATTTGAATGGGTAGATCCATCCGTATAGACCAGCACTGCCGATTTTGGGTACCCAGAGACTGTCTCTAAGGCACATGTCTTCGGGATATTAGGTGCAGTCTCCTTGGCGGCTGCCTTTTCTGGCAAAGATTCTCACAAGGGGGTGATCTAAAAAAAACCTATTTTCCTTTTCTCTCTCATCTGGTAAAGGGTGAATATGGCTTGCCTCTTCTGCTACATCAAGTGGGGATAATTGCTTCAGTCTTCTCTTTTGCTTCCAGGTGTCTATTTGTATCCTATTTAAATGGCCACTTCCTTGTCTCTTATATCTCTCTACCTCTCCAGTCAGTGACCCCTTTCTCCTGATATCTAGCGGTTCTATGTTGGCTTCTATCTAGCACGCCGATGTAGGTGTTGATTTCGTGCGCATGGCTATTTCCGGCTAAACATTGACTGTTTTTATTTAAAATAAATGTTATAAAAGAATAAATGTTCACTTATATGTGTAACAGAGTAATGGATAGGAAGGATGCAGTCTGAATGGTCAATGATGTTTGTTTTCATGTTTTTCAATTAAATTAAAAGTATTCAGGGTCAGGAGAAAATACTGATGAAGATCTTAAGTCCTCGGTGATGCCGCTGGAAGGAAGATCTGTCTGGCATTCAAGATGAGGATCGGCAGTGTGTTCCCTACATTTGTAAGCTTACTGGGAGTGCATTGCATTGCACTATAGATGAAAGGGTCATTAGTCATCGTCTGAAATACTCCTCGATATAAGAATAACTACTTTAACCAGCTACCAAACAAACGTCGTCAAGAATGCTTGGAATGCATTGCCACATGAAATAGTGGAGGCAGGGCCAATTAATGCGTTCAAGAATATATTTGATGCACAAGGGTATTTTTAGATCAAGTGAATCTAAAAGAAACTGGTTGTATACAGAGTCTGAAGAGTCGTATAAACCAGTTTAAATACGTTAAGTTAAGTTTAGAATTAACTCAACCCAGAACGAATTGCTTCGAGCAACAATAACAGTCTTTTCTTGCGCATACCTGGAGGACAGGAGCGACTGTTTTCAACCAGGTGCGCCTACCGCTGGCGGATAGTGAAACGATATCCTGATATCGATCGTCAGCTGCAATATAACAGTGATGATGATCATCATCATCAAGTGCCATTTCCGCAACGGAGGTTTGCGATAATTGATCTCCATCTGTCTCTGTCTCGCGCCAGGCTGGTACACGCAGTTAAACTGTGTCCCGACCACATCCTGATGTTGTTTGTTCATCTGTACCTCTGTCGCCCTTCGCCTCTCTTTCCCTCTATCCTGCCCTCCAAAATAACCTTTAGCAGACTGTCATGGCGCTTGGAATGACCAAAATATATTTTTTTTCTGGTTCGTATAACACATTAACAGAAACCAAAAACATACTGAATAGATGGAGAGAGTACTGCAGAACCACGTATGGAGATAGCACAAAGCGCTCAGTTACAATCTTACCAAAGGATGAGAAAGAATCTGAACCAATATTGGAAGAAGTACGCTCTGCAATTAAAAGCCTGAAAAAGGGAAAGTCCCCAGGATGCGATGATATCCCAGCAGAGCTAATACAAGCAGGAGGAGAGGCGTGTGCTCGAGTCTATCACAAGCTGTGTAAACAGATATGGCACAGTGCAGAGTGGACAGAAGCATGAAAGAAATCAATTTATATTCCCCTCTCCAAAAAAGGCAACCTGAAGCTGTGCACGAACTACCGAACTATCGTACTGATCAGCCATGCTAGCAAGATACTCTTGCGAATCCTATTAAGAAGGATAGAGAAAAGGTTTGAATCTGAAATTCACGTAGTCCAGGCAGGTTTTAGGAAAGACAGAGGGACCCGGGACCACATATTCAATTTAAGGAATATCTATGAAAAATGTAGAGAGTTTAATGTAGACATGTACACGTGTTTCATTGATTACACTAGGGCCTTCGACACGGTAAAACATCAAAATCTGTGGAGAATCATGAAGGAAATGGGGATTCCTTTGCATATAGTCCATCTCATTGAAACATTACACCAATATCAACAAGCCGCTGTCCGAGTATCTGGGCAAACATCAGATTGGTTTGCAGTACAAAAGGGAGTCCGACAGGGATGTATCCTCTCACCTTATCTGTACAACATATATGCGGAATGTATAATGAGAAATGTACGAGAAGATGAGAACATTGAAAGTTTGACCCATTTACGATTGGGGGATACGAGATTCCACAGTTACGATACGCAGATGACACAGTGATACTATCAAGAAGTGCGGAAGGGCTAGAGGAGCTACTTTCAGCCGCTAATGGACATAGTAAAGATCAAAATCGGTTCATAAACAAAACAAAGATAATGACCACCGATAAAACACAGTGCCAGAATAAATTTACAGTGGGTGGTGAGGAAATAGATCAGGTTACACATTTTGAATATCTGGGCTCCAGAATTGACAAAAATGGTGACTGCTCGAAAGAAATCAGAAAAAGACTAGCTATGGCAATGCAGAGACTGAACAGCCTGAAGAAATTATGGCAGGGCACCAACAAAACGATAAAAGTAAAAGTCTTGAGAGCCTGTGTTTTTCCTGTGGCAGCTTATGGCTGTGAAGCATGGACGATTACCAAAACTTCTAGACAAAGAATCGAATCCTTCGAGTCAAAATGTTACAGAAAGATCCTCAGAATACCCTGGACAGAGAAAAGAACAAATGTAGACATTCGGCAAGAGTTGAGCATAGAGGAGAACTGGTTTATCAATTCCATTTTGGCTAGAAAATGCAAATACTTTGGTCACATCAAGAGACACAGCGGTCTCGAGAGGACGGTGATGGAAGGTATGGTGCCAGGCAAAAGAAGAAGGGGTAGACCAAGAAGACGATGGCACAAAGATATCCAAGAGTGCCTGACTATGACAGTGGCGGAAGCTGGTGTTTTGGCAAGGGAACGAGTTTCTTTCAGACAGACTGTGATGGGAGCGACGTTCTACAAAGGACATGCTACATGATGATGAAGATGGTTCGTATTTCCTTCAGAAGTGTTTGTTCCACCTGTAGTTGTTCCAAAACCTCATTATTGGTTTTTCTATCTTTTCAAGAAACTCATCCAAGTCCTCTGAATACCCACATTTTAAAGGCTTCAATAAGCTTATCCATCTTTGTCAGGGTCCAGGCTTATACTCCATACAATAAAACTGAATGGACATAGCATTTTATGATTTTCATTTTTTAAGATCTGAGATATCTGCTTGGACAGAAGTGTATCTATCATGCTGTTAAATGCATTTTTATCCATTGCATTTCTTTTAATGATCTCCCTTTCTCATTTGCCATCAGCTGAAATGAGTTGACCAAGGTCTACATAGCTTGACACTTGTTCCAAAATTTCTCCATTTATATGGATGAAAGCTTTTGATCTTTCTTTCTTCTTGGTGAACACCATAATTTTAGTCTTTTTTTATGTTGATTTCCAACCCATATCGCTGCATTTTGCTGGTTATCTTATCGATTAAGTCCTGCAGATGTACTGGCACATATGCAGTGATAATAACTGGACGAATAAACAGTCACGGACCAAACAGCGGTGCATTCCCACATGAAGCGGGGAACAACAGGTGGCACTGCTTTCCTCACTGAAATATCCTATGTGTGCTACGTCGGGTACACCAAGCTGATAAGCGCCGCTATAAGCTCTAGCTAGAGGAAGGAAACCACGGTAGACAACCCAACCTACTGCCTTGCAGGTAACACCGATAGATGGAAAAGCTATTTGAGACAACCTGAAACAGAAAACTCAACCTGACCTAGGAAAAATTAGGGGATACATAAATCAATAGGATAATGGTGATGCGATAGTCTAATAAGTTAAAACAACAGACTACCCTTTCGTCACGGTGTCGCCCTTAAAAGTTACAACCCGGGAGGAGCGGTGATGGGCCCCCTATCCTGGGGCGAACCCACCGAAACAACTGGTGCCTCTGCTAACCTAATGGTAGGGGGAGGCAGAGTAGAGCTGAAAAGCTGAGACAAAATCTGTGCGGCAGTCGCTCCGACCTGGTAAAGACTAAAGATTTCATCATGGCGACTGGTCTGCAAATATAGCATGACCAAAGAATCCTGGACACCTAAAAGATGAAGAAGGTCATGGTCAGGTGAAATTTACTGAACAAAATCGCACTTGACGCCCCTACCGAGTCCTTGGTTAGGGTACTTTGACCGTAGCCGCTGAATAGGTTTCACAATTAGGGTCTGACTTAGTCACTCCATTTCTACTATGAGATATACAAGTCTGCTTTTTAAATCTGTGTGCGTTATGCTATGTACAAGGCGGGTTATGGCGATAAGACTTACATCAAAGTCAGGTCACGCTGTACTCCTCCAAACAGGATGTTTTTTCAACGGTAAGGCCAGCGAGGTAGTGATACACACTGTGATCACTATAGTGGTGCGCTTACTGAAAAGCATTGCATTGCACTATAGTAATGGCGACCCTGGTTTACCTTATTCAATAGGCTCAGGATTGTAAGACCAGCCACGGTACACATGTATGCAGAGAGGACTCGTCAAGCGGGACAAATTCAGTTCGAGAAACTTCTAGAATGTGTCGTTTAATTGTCCGCCTTCCTCAGCACGCTCGAGGTGAAAGGAAAGCTAAAACAACCCGTCACTGAAAGATATTTTCCTGAACGCTAGAGCTCATGCACTGCTCAGCAGCTTGATCTTTGGTCTGTATTAATTTTAAAATTCATTTTCATTTCTAATTTTGTTACTTAGCTCAAGGGGAACTCCAAACAATGATATAGCACATCACGGGAGCTCTTATGATAGTGTAAACATCAGAGTGCAATCATTAGAAGAAGAAGAAGAATAGTTGCTCACTGCAAGCAAAGATGCTACAGCATCAAATTTGTTTGTTGTGTATCTTGCGAGGTGCTCAAAGGAGGTGTGACCAGAGTGCTTGCATCCTGAATTATTTCCAGTCGTCTTGACTTATGACTTATCACTGGTCGATATAGATCGGAGAGAGGTTAATGACCAGCGCATTTTGTTCCCCGTTCCCCGTTGGCCCCAGACAAGGCCTGGAGTTGTGATTCTGAAGTGGGTCATGGATGTGGCCGATAACGCAGTGGATCTGAGACGCCTAATCGGACTTATTATTATTATATACCATGTTCATTGCCTCTTTTGGTCTTGTCAGACGATAGTAATTGTGCTATTAGCACAAATCCTGGGCAGAAATATAGAGACCATGTGTTGCCCATGCAGTGTGGTCCCTCTCTCGGTCTGCCTTGTTTACTCCAAGGTAAAGGTAATACCAATACATTTGGAACAAGGCAAGCTGCAGAAGATGCCGGATCAGCAGAGCAATGCTCTATGTGTTCACCTGTCGGGGCTTCACTCGTGTCTGTCTTGCCACAACACTCAGCTGAGGTTGTCTTTCCTCGCTCAATGCAAAGGCATTGTATCCTTTTTCGTGTGTTCCTTCGCACATTGTCGGTTGTCAGGTTTTAGTAGATGCTGACCAACTTTCAAAGCTATCAGAAAACAGGTTGCACAGCCATATCTGACAAATCCCGACAAGATACGCCAGTATCTTATTTGTAAGGCTTCAGCTGGTTTGAAAACAGAGTTTTCCTTCAACTAGATGAGCTGCCTTTCTAGGCTTTCGAGCCTCATCTGCCCGAAACTACTGGTGCCTCGCCTTCCGCCCCTTCTCCTGTTAGTCAAAACAGTTCTGCCACGCGAAGGCCAGAAGTTGGACTTTGTTGTCACAGGCTATATGAGACGCACGCCATGGGAGCATTTAGTTGGTGTTGAGAGTTCATCCATAACCCCACCCCCGACTATTCTTCTGTTTCTGTTTCTAAGAATCGACGTCACTATACTCCGGGCATGCACCTCTCATGCGTCATACTCTGCTCGAACCTCATTTAATGTTGAAACTTTGAAGTCTGTGAATTGTTGCTTCATCTATTGCGGTGTCCTCATCTAGCAGGCGGTCATTGATTGATTTCAAAATCTCATTTCTATCCATCACTGATACATGATGGGAGCTAGAGAAGCCATGATGTCAGCTCTTTCATTGCCCTGAACTCCAGCATGAGCAGGACAGTAGATCCATGTCAACCTCTGGAGGTTTGAGACCTCAACCGCTGCTATCCACTCGTACCTAAGCCATCCCTTCTGTACCTTCTGAAGTACGACTTGTGCGTCTGTCACGATGACTGTCCTTGTTATAGAAGTCCCAGATATATATTTCAGTGCTGAGGTCACTTCTTCCGTCTCCATTCTCATACTGGACGTTGTTGACATGAATGCCCTACTGCGCTCAGCAACGACCTGTCCTCTCATAATAGCCGAGAAACTCCAGCCTGATGTCCCACTGCGCACGACTGATCCGTCGGTATATATGACGGCGTCACTCTCCTGCGTGTTCTCAGTTATCAACTGATTCCCCTCGTGCTCTGCTCTCCCGTTGCTCCATTCTCTGCAATCCTTGCATAAGGTTACGATGACTCTCTGGTACTCTATCATTCTATCACCAGTGTGGATCCATTCTTCCCCTTTGGCTATCATCTCAGCTGGTGTGACGTGTCAGATTGTTGTCTCAGCCTGTGCCATCCATGACGACCCTCTCTTGATTCTTGATCCTTTGATGTCTGAGATACTACTGTGCAAGATATAAGAACATTTATAACCAATATACCAAATGTTTTACAAAATACTTTTATGGAGCTAATAAATTATCGAGCGTCGCAATTTCCAAGGGGAAAGTATGGGTGGTTCGGAGGGACACGGCGAAGATGTGAAGGTTGGAAAGAGGAGGGGATTTGCAGGGGATGGGTCGATTGAAGAAGGAATTAAATGGTTGTTTGAGGGGTGGGGGGGGGGGAGGGGGGGCCGCGTTGCAGGAAGGGGGAGATAAGCGGGTTGAAGGAGAGATAAAACTGCGATTGGGAAGTTGAGCGAGAAGTGCGAATGTGTTTTTTTTTAATTAACTACTTTCATAATTATCCCAAGCAGCGCCGGGTTTAAAGATAAGGATAAAGTTCTATTTTGACTTTTCGTCTGCATGAAATCTGCGTCAAAGCATCAGGCGCTCTTGTAGAGATTGCTTCTGTAATGTTTGATTTTTTAACTTTATGAAGTGGGCAGCCCCATTCACAACCATAATTAGGTGGCTTTTACGCGCATACAATCTAATATACATATAGTTGGGCAGCCCCATTCACAACCATAATTAGGTGGCTTTTACGCGCATACAATCTAATATACATATAGTTGGGCAGCCCCATTCACAACCATAATTAGGTGGCTTTTACGGGCATACAATCTAATTTACATATAGTTCTACTAAAGGCTGTAACTTAACGCACAATTTTTTATGGGATGGGATATCTACATGGCTTGAGGCGACAAGTAGTCATAAGCAGGTGAAATATACTTAAGTTAGCTTAACGTCTTTATAATGGTTAAGAAGACTCAACAGAGTATGTATACAATCAGTTTCGTTTACAGTCACTTGACCTACAAATAACTGCGCATTCAATCTATTCTTGAATGCACAAATTTACCGTGCTCCACTTTTTTATGTGGCAATGTATTCCAAGCATTCACCCCTCTCTGACTAAAAAACCCATTTTCTGGTGTCTAATCTGGACCGTTCGTTTATTGATTTCTCGCTGTGCCCTCTAATTCATGTAGGCGGCTGAATTTTGAAGACAAATACATTTGTTATTGTCTAATTTGTCCTTTCCTTTGGTTATCTTATTATAAGATCAAGGCCACAATTTCATGTTCTCTATCGTCTTCCTTGAAACAGGTTGCCTTGCGTCACAGCAATCTGGCCGACGAGGTAGGGATCGACACTGCAATCTTCTTAGTGGTGAGTTTTTCCAGGAGTCTCGTACTGCACTACAGCCAGAAGTATCTCAGTTCTTCTTCTCAAGTGCACCTCTGGATTAAATAAAGACCACTGTAACCTGCTACCAAAGGAACGTTGTCAAGAGTTAATATAACTCAGCACGATTAACTTCTAACACAAACATAAAGAAACAACATATACACATGTTTTACACTTCCCGATGTAAATTATTCGCTATTTTTAACACCACTTTGTATCAACAAGTTGGTATATTTGTCTGTATTATAAGTAACATGTAGGTCTAGCGACTTTGCCGTCTAACCCCTATATTATATACGATTATGTCGTAAACATTATTTCCCTTCCTTGTTGACAGAATTCCCAGTAAATGATGTGGCTATATTTTTAATATAAGTGTAACCGACACTATTATTTGGCATACTTAGCTGATTATGTCATGACTGACAGGGCGGGTACTGTTGTTGCTCCATGCAGCGCGTACAGACTTGTCCGTCTTGAAAAGCGTTCTGTGGAAGTGTGTAACAGTTTCTCTTCTTAAATCCATGCATGCCGAAGTTGGTTCTAGGCCTGTCTGGATGTAGTGCAATGTCAGGGGCCTCAGTAGGATCATCGCGATGATAATGACAGTGTTGCCCCCCCCCCTCCCTTTTCGTTGGTCAGGCTGCTGTACACATCATATTTTAGGCACATGACGTGGACGGGGCGTTTGGTCTAGGTGTATATGTTTGGCATGACACTGGTGTGAGGTGTAGTTCACCAAGTATGTTTCATTCACATGACACTGACATGAGATCTGATCTGCGTCGGTATGTTTCATATGACCCTGACGCGAGTTATGGTTTTGGGGAGAGGCAGTAGCGAAGTGTGAGGAGGGGCAGTACCGAAGGATGAGGAGGGGCAGTACCAAAACATGAGGGTGAGGAGAGGCAGTACCGAAACGTGAGGAGGGGCAGTACCGAAACGTGAGGAGGAGCAGTACCGTAGCGTGAGGATAATGTTAGGGTAAGCTGTGTCATGAGCATAAAGGGACATAATAGTTCGCCTGTTCTAAAAATATAAATCTAGTTACGCACGACCGGCCTTATGTATGACTATTTGGCTGTGATTAAAAATAGCGGGCTAAAAATCTTCTCCTACCTACCAATTGACCTGATTTCTACTCTGTTAGGCTGGACGCATTCGGCGTTACCGTTACGCGCGTTTGCTAACATGTCACTACGTTTAAACAAAAATGACCATTACAATTTCAATTTCTAATTTATTTCACAATTGTTTTATGCCGAGGGTTGTCTTCTCTAATTCTTCAAGAACCTTTTTGAATAGCTCAGACAATCCTATCTATTCTAACTCTTCGCTACTGGAGAGGAGTCCGAGATATATTCTACACTACACTGACGTGACGCGTGGTCTAGGATATTACGTTTCACCTGACACTAACGTGAGGTTTGGTATGTTTCACTATGTTTCACCTGACACTGACGTGAGGTTTAATCTGGGTCACCGTGTTTCACATGTCTTACTTCACATGTCTTTTTGGGGGTCTCTGTGACGAAGTGGTCAAGCCGTTTGTTTCGTGTTCAGACGGTCGGGGTTTGATTCGAAATGCGACGGTCGGTTCATGATCTCAATTTTTCCGGATATCCTTGGGTTCATTGCTGGAGCTACAGAGTTCGTACTTTGTATATGCTCTCGGCAGGGGGGATACCCATTCTGCCGAGAGATACCGAGCCATATGTGGAAACCCAAGGCGATAAAGACGAGCCCTGGCCTTTAACCTGTCTTACGCTGTCGCTATCTTATCCAACGATTGGCAACTTTCATATATTATATGAGTGGTGTATGCACATTTCCTGCGCTGCATCTTCGGCCTCATTGGAATTTATAATAATTGGTATGTAATCAATCAGGATCTATATATGATATCAAGTCGCCAAAAGTTATTTAAATTCGGTTCGATCTTCTGCCTTAAATTATTATGCTGAACTAAGAACGGTTATAGGTGGAGAGACAATAAGGTATGAAAAAGGGGAGGGTGGGGGTGACATTTAAGTTAAAAGTGGAGCCAAACATTACACCAGCCTGGATAACCCATGTTCACCTTCATCAGCAGGCTATCGATGTGTGGAAAGCTACTGCAACAAGCCACGGAACGTCTTTTTCCGAGCGCTCAAAAGAGTAATCACACTCATCGTGGGCATTAAACAACAACAACAACAACCAGGCAACCAAATAAGTAAACAATCTTCCCTAAACAGCAAATAGGGTACATGGGTGTCACCATACAGCAAATAGGGTATGTGGGTGTCACCAGACAGCAAATAGGGTACATGGGTGTCACCAGAAAGAAAATAGGGTACATGGGTGTCACCAGACAGCAAATAGGGTACATGGATGTCATCAGACAGCAAATAGGGTACATGGATGTCATCAGACAGCAAATAGGGTACATTGGTGTCACCAGAAAGCAAATAGGGTACATGGATGTCATCAGACAGCAAACAGGGTACATGGGTTTCACCAGACAGCAAATAGGGTACATGCGTTTCACCAGATTGTCAATGGGTACATGGGTTTCACTAAATTGTCAATGGATACATGGGTGTCACCAGACAGCAAATGGGGTACATGGGTGTCACCAGACAGCAAATAGGGTACATGGGTTTCACCTGATTGTCAATGGGTACATTGGCGTCATAGGACTACCAAGAAGAGGCAGCGCATACAAAAAGTTCAGTACCTTTGTACTTTGAACGTGTAGTATATAATATATATTTCCATACCTACAAATCTGCGCAGTGTCTATTTGTGATCTATGACAAGACAGGTAAATGGCTTTAGAAATGTGACGTCAGGGCTCAAATACCCAGTATAGGCAAGGGGTTGTGGCTGCCCTTTTATGGCTGGCGAAAGGCCAGTACGGAACGTTTTGTGTACGGCTCAGGCGAATGAGGAATTACTACTCTAAAATAGACATTGATTTCCAAGTTCACATGTCAACAAAAATGATCACAATGTTCACACGTCATCAGAAAATGGCCTTAATTTAACACGTTATCTGAAAACGGTTAACGTTAACATGTCACCTGAAAATGGTTCATGTTAACATGTCACCTGAAAATGGTCATAATGTTAACATGTCCCATGAAAATGGCCTTACTTTTTACACGCCTCATGAAAATGGCCTTAATATTAACACGACGTCTGAACAAAAATGTTCATGTTAACACTACTAATCACTTAGAAATAATTTATAAATTACTCTTCTTATTCGTTTGCTTATTTGTGTTATTCCCTAAGAAAACTTGCTACATTTTATATTTCAACTGCAATGTCTGCATAATTCGGCCCGGTACATCTGCATTTTGTCATATCTTTTCCTTCGAATTATCCCGCTCTTGTTGTCACAAGCCAATTTTCTTTCGCAAAATTAACTTACCAACCCGTTTTGATCTTAGGAAGTAGAGAACGGAACAACTGTAACCTCTAAATCATGAAGTAAAATGTGATTAAATAGGGTTGCGCTATGTGCTAAAGCGAATTGGCAGTGTAAACAAAATTGTTACAGAAACAAGTACAAGAGAAGAACAAATAAATTTGCGCAGTTTTTCTACCAAGAAGCCAACATCCAGTAGTTACTTTATGTTATATAATGATTAAAGAAGAGAACACGAAGAGAGAAAAAAAAGCAGAAAAAGAAGAATCTTCATATATGATTTACGTGCATTTTCAACAGAGATCATTCTGGTTTTAATGCGACATAAGTGATATCCATTAAATGCATCAACACGAGAGAGGGAAGGGAGAAGTATTTTAAAAGTGGCCAGCTGTGAACATGATGAGATGGGGGGGGAGATGAAATTTAAGTTAAAAGTGAAGGTCGAATTCGCACACTCCATGACAACACTCACTCACGGACAACTATAAGAGTAACGAGGACAGGAGATTAGCGTTAGGTCAGGCAAAATATGTTCATCAGACTATGTTAGTCAGGGTCAGGAGAACATACTAACCAAGACCCCACCTTCCATTCAGTTCTCTCTGAATACAGGTAGTCTCATTACAGTCTGTCTAAGGAAATGGGAATCGGTGTGATCCCTGCAGTACTGAGCGACACACAGATGAAGTCAAACATATCATAACAGTTTCGAGAGGGGACGGCGTGGCCTAGTGGTTAAGTGACACGGCTCACAACCAGAAGGTGCTGGGTTCGATCCCCATCACAGCACCGGCCGTTACCCCGGGGAAGCAAACCCTTAGAAAATGCAGGAGGAAGCAGACCCTTACATAAAATGCATGCTGAAGTCGGATGCACTGGGCCGACAGGCGCAAAATAAAAACGCAGTGCAACGCACACCGCCTTGGGGATTAGAGAAATAAGGCGAACGCAAAAAAAAATTAAAAAAAATAAAAAAAATAACAGTTTCGAGAACTGTGATCCACCTTTAGCATGCGATCCTCATCATGCTCCGGGTGGGAGAAAAACTACTGCAACCCGCCACCTAACACCCTATTCAGATAGCACAAAAGATTAAAATTACTCATTGTGTTCACTCTGTTTCAGAATTTCTCCACGAACGTGTCTCGCACAAACGCTCAAAAAACTCAGTGTGCAGGTTCTCAGAACCTCATTCATTATATATATATATATATATATATATATATATATATATATATATATATATATATATATATATATATATATAGATAGATAGATAGATAGATAGATAGATAGATAGATAGATAGATAGATAGATAGATAGATAGATAGATAGATAGATAGATAGATGGATGGATGGATGGATGGATGGATGGATAGATGGATAGATAGATAGATAGATAGATAGATAGATAGATAGATAGATAGATAGATAGATAGATAGATAGATAGATAGATAGATAGATAGATAGATATATATTCAAAGCAAACGGTGTAGAAAAAGCAACTAGAAACCATGGTTTTCAAGTGCTTCAAAATCTTTAAAGCCACAACAATATCGATGTGTAAGTGAGAAATTGCATCTTTATCATTCATCAATAAGAGGGATCAAGATGCTGAGCAGCGCATGAGCTGCAGTGGTCAGCGACCCGTAGCTGACTGCTAGCGTCAGGGCCAGCGAAACAGAGCTGCCATGACCCTTCTACACCTCCACGCGGTGATCCTGGATAACAGGCTGCAGCTAAGGAGAAGGGATCGAAGAGAAAATCCTAACCCGGTACTCAAAAAATGGTTGCTAAAGTCGGATGTGTTGGACCGAAAGGTGTAAATATCGCAGTCAAGCTGTAAACT
This sequence comes from Ariolimax columbianus, assembly GCA_036924085.1. Classification (NCBI taxonomy): domain Eukaryota; kingdom Metazoa; phylum Mollusca; class Gastropoda; order Stylommatophora; family Arionidae; genus Ariolimax; species Ariolimax columbianus. The sequence continues at coordinate 54,729,438 of JAVGWX010000007.1, read as the reverse complement.
ACGACACAACGCAATATGTTTTCTGGACTACATTCTGCTACTTGAGCCCTTTTATGGCTTGGTAGCGGGAGATTGAGAACGAACGAAGCCAAGCCAACTCATTCATCAATAACTTCATTAACTTTTTTCCCAAGGCGTTGAAAGGGACAATCGGTTTTTAGACTGCTTTAACGTGACCCTGACTTGATGACTTTACATCTGTGTAATCATCCTCTATTAAACCTGGAATCTCAAGTGCGTGGTACTCATGTGATCAACTACGTCTGATAAAAAACGCTTGGTTACAGTTAAAGGGTTAATAAGAGGAATGAAATAGCTGCATGCCTTTCATTTTTATGAAGATCTTGATCTCCCGAGTTGTGAATGACGTGCAGATGAAGCCAAGCATAGCACAGCCTCTTGGAGGACCCTGGTTCACCTTTACCAGCACACTCGGGTTGTGAAGAAAACTACTGCAATCCGCCACTTAAGGTCCTTTTCAGGGCGCAAAAAATAGTAACCTACTAATTGTGGACATTTGCAAACAACAACAACAACAACAACACCAACAACAACAATACCAACAACAACAACAACACCAACAACAAAAACAACAACACCAACAACAACAACAACATGACGATTTCGGTCATCTTCCTTTGTGAACAAAACATTGTCACGACTCAGTCACATAACTTCAGTGTGACACAAAAGCTCTCCGTGATCACTTTCAATGTTTTTTAGACAAGAGGAGAGCTCTTTGCGACTTAATCCTCTTAGATATATTGAATTTAACAACAATATTACGTTACATGTTTACGGAAAGGCTTCGGTGGTAACCCTGAGGCAAAATCTGCATCCTATACTATCTCCAGTCGTCTTGATGAATGTCTTGCCACTGGCAAAGGGTAGCTTAGGCTCTGTGAGTGAGGTTGACAAAAGGCGCAGTTTCGTCCTCACTTTAATCTCAATCACGGCGCATGTCACCCCTTTCAGCGGACACAGCAAGAGATACGACTGTCCACACGGCTGAACAAAGAGAGTGGTCTTCATCGCTTGTGATGGACAACAACTATTCAGAGGAACGAAGAGTAACATCAGGGTCAGGTGAAACATATTGATCAGGACTTCCACCAGACGTTTGCGTCAGGTCCACTTATAACAGGACGTCACATCAATCTGATCAGCAATGTGGGGATCGACACTGCAATCCCCATTGTGGTGAACTTGTAAAGGAGCCTCGCATTACACAACCACAAAGGAGGACACCCGACACATTCTAAAGTATGCCTCGGGATGAAAGAAGAGCCAATGTAACCCGATACCAAACAAACGTAGTAAAGAGATATCTCAAGATAACCACGACTAGCGTCGAACAATAACAACATCTATAGCTTTCGTTATTTCCACAGAACCTCCCTTGGTGAAACCTACAAGGATGTATGATAAGTTATGTCCTTGTACTGTGAGGCTCTTGAGGAATGAGAAGTTATGTCCTTGTACAGTGAGGCTCTTGAGGACTGAGAAGTTATGTCCTTGCACAGTGAGGCTCTTGAGGAATAAGAAGTCATGTCCTTGTACAGTGAGGCTCTTGAGGAATGAGAGGTTATGTCCTTGTACGGTGAGGCTCTTGAGGAATGAGAGGTTATGTCCTTGTACGGTGAGGCTCTTGAGAAATGAGAAGTCATGCCCTTGTACGGTGAGGCTCGAGGAATGAGAGGTTATGTCCTTGTACAGTGAGGCTCTTGAGGAATGACTTCAGTAACCCACCAACACCGATGATTTAAAACGCTCCGAACTTTGTCCCTTAGTCCAAAGAAGTGCAACCTTTTATAGACACTCTTCAAGCCAATCAAATATGTCACGTTTCGTTGGTGGTACAACGCATCTGTATTATCTAACTAACTAATTATCTAACAAATTAACTTGCTAGCTAACTAACTAGCAAGCTATATACCTTTTTTGTTAACTAACTAAGTTTTTGACTAGTCAACTAACTAACTAACGAGCTATCTTCCTAACTAGCCAACAAGCTAATTAACTAACTAACTAATTGACTAGCTAACTTACTGACTATCTAGCGACATAACTAGCTAACTAACTAATTAAGTAATTAACTAACTAATTAACTAATTAACTAACTATCTACCTAGCTAACTAACTAATTAACTTGCTAGCTAACTAACTCAATAGTTTTTTTTAAAGGCAAAGGCAATTCAAAGGCCGCCGTCCATTGCAGGCGATGATGGCATAATTTTATTTGCTAGCTCTATTTTTAGTACGGATTAACTGCGCTAATTGTTATCCCCTCTCTCGTCGAGCCGCCCGACCCCAGTGGCAAGTCAAGGACGAGACGACTAGGGGGCGACTACGAGATGCAGGGGACTCCGCATCAAGCCCCCGTGAAAAAGACGGCGCAGTCCGGAATGGAACCCAGACCACCTGATCACAAGGCCGACGGCTTAACCACTACGCCATGGAATCCTGCTTAACTAAATAGTTAACCAATTACTAAATAACCTCACTAACTAACCAGATTACTACATACCTAGCTAACTAACTAGCAAACTAATTAACTACCTAACTAGTTAATTAACTAACAATCTTACTAACTCATTAGTAACTAACTAGCTAACTATATAACTAGCTAACTAATTAACTAGCAATCTAGCTAATTAACTGACTAACTAGCTAACTCATCGGCTAACTAACTAATTAATTAACCAACCAAGAACTTTTGCCTGTGAAAGCAGCTTCGATTAAAGTTATTTCCAAAAAGAATTACGAAACTACGAGCAATACCTTGCAAAGTATGGCATCGGTTCAAAAAAGCTGTGATACAGTGAGCCCCATATAATTACAACATCCTATGAAAATAGAGAGGATGACAGATTATAGAAACAAGGCGAGGCCTCTATCTCATTCATGGAACCCGATATAATTGTCGCTGACGAGGTGGCCAAGAGGTTTATCGGAAATATATACAGGGCAAATCTGGGAGCAAGAGCATCCTCTCCACCAGAACAGATGCAGCATAAGACCAGTAGTGTTAATCTACATATTGCGCACAGGTAACAACATATTAAGATATATATTACACAAATTCAAGATAGGGATTAACACATTGGTACATCAGTGGGAATGATATAATAGCCACTGATCGTCATCAACAAATGATGCATATTACCAGTTGAACAGAAGAGAGCAGGTGATGGTCTTCAGAATCCGCAAAGGCCACAACAAACTGAGGTACCATCTATTCAATAAACTGAAGATGGGTGGTACTGAGGAATGCACCTTGTGGTACTGGGAGAAGGACCGCTGAACATCTGCTGCAAAATTGCCCGACATACGAGGACCAGAGAAAGCACATGTGGCCATCACCAGTGCCAACACTAGACAAGCTCTATGGCAGTGTCGACAGCCTCAGGATGACCGCTGTTTTCTTCGAATAAATCCAAGTTGACATCTGACAGCGTACGAAGAAGAAGAAGAAGAAGAAGAAGAAGAAGAAGAAGAAGAAAAAGAAGAAGAAGAAGAAGAAGAAGAAGAAGACTGAAGCGAAGGTGCACAGCGCAAAAGGAACCTAGGAAGAACAAATGGCTAACAAGATTACCATTCCGGGACAAAATGATCTTTGTTTGTTTGTTTGTTTGTTTGTTTGTTTGTTTGTTTGATTGATTGTTTGTTTAAATTGAAGATAGGGTGTACCGACGAATGCCCGTGCGGTACTGGTAAAATGACCGCTGAACATCTGCTGCAGAACTGCCCGACATACGAGGATCAGAGAGAGCAGATGTGGCCATCACCAGTGGAACTGCAAGACAAGCTCTATGGCAGTGGCGACAGCCTCAGGATGACCGCCGCTTTTTTCGAAAAAAATAATGGTTACTGTCTGACTGCGTACGCAGAAGAAGAAGAAGAAGATTGATTGTTTGTTTCAAAAGCTACTCGTGCCTGAGGGCTTCACTCTTGATGCATTTGCTCTGACAGTTGCTTTAGATTGGATGGTTTTCAAATGGCTGGCTTTAGAGTGATTGGCTTGACAGGGACGTTTTTAGAGTGGCTGATTTTGGAGTGGCTAAGTTTGGAGGGGCTGACTTTAGAGTGGCTGGCTTGAGAGTGACGGACTTTAGAGTGGCTGTCTTTACTAGCTGACTAAGGAGTGGCTGACTTTATAGTGGCTGCCTTTGGAGTGGTTGGGTTGAGAGTAACGGACCTTAGAGGGTCTGACTTTAGAGATACTGGCCTTAGAGTATCCAGCTTTAGGATGGTTGACTTTGGAGTGGTAGACTTTAGAGTGCCTGGTTATAGAGTGATTGGCTCTATAGTAACTGGCTTTAAGAACTGGTTTTAGAGTTACTGACTTTAGAGTGGCTTTCCTTTAGAGTCGATGACTTTAGAGTGGTTGACTTTAGAGGGGTTGACTTTGGAGTGGCTAGTATAGATAGGCTTACATCGACTGACTGTAAAGTGGCTAGCCTTAGAATGGTTGCCTTTGGAGTGGTTGGCTTTTGAGTGACTAGCTTGAGAGTGACGGACATTAGAGGGACTGGTTTTGGAGTGGTTAGATTTAGAGTGGATAGATTTGGAGTGACTGACTTTTTAGTGGTTGGCCTTAACGTAGCCGGCTTTAGAATGGTTGACTTTGAAGTGGCTGGCTTTAGAGCGGCAGACTTAAGAGTTGCTGGCTTTATAGAATGACGGACTTAAGAGTGGCTAACTTTAAGAGTTATTAGGTTGTAAGTTTTAGAGTGGTTGGTTTTGAAGTAGTTGACTTTAGAGTGGCTGGTTTTTAGAGTGGTTGGCTTTGGAGTAACTGGCTTTAAGGGCTAGTTTTAAAGTTACTGACTTTAGAGTGGATGGTTCTAGAGTGGCTGACTTTAGACTTTCTGGCTTCATAGTGATTCTTCTTTTTAAATTCACGGGTGCACCGAATAAGGTGGACCACGGTTCTCCTTGCCTTAGTGCAGGTAAAAGCGTCTCTTCTGGTTCAGCCCAAGAGGGATAACAATACCGATCCTCACCTCGTTGACCCAGTTGATGCACTATCTCTCTTTAATATAGCGTTATCAGAAAACATGCTGTTTTCATAGCTTACTGGCTGACGAAATGTGGATCGACGTGATCACCGTAGTAGTGAGCGTCACACAGATGGAAGCCAAGCTTTGCACCCCCACAGAGAGGACTACGGTCCACCTTCATCAGCCCAATCGGGATGTGAGGAAAGCTGCTACAACCCGCTACTTAATTCCCTGTGCAGGGACAAAGTAAACATACTCATTGTGGGCATTAAACAACAACAACAATCAGATACAGGGTAGAATCAAGAAGCTGAGCAGCGCATAATTTTCACCAGGAGTGTATGTGCTACAGACCTGTGCTTCTCGGGGAGCTGAAAGGTTTTGATGATTGATTAAATACTTGCTTGGGATCAAGATGCTAAGCAGCGCATGAGCTGCAGTGGTCAGCGACCCATAGTTGACTGCTAGCGTCAGGGCCAGCGAACCAAAGCTGCCAAGACTCTTCTACACCTCCACGCTGTGATCCTGGATAACAGGCTGCAACAGGGCAGATTGGTTAAGGATAAGGGATCGAAGAGGGAATGCTAGCCCGGTACTCAAAAATGCTTGCTAAAGTCGGATGTGTTGGACCGAAAGGTACAAATATCGCAGTCAAGCTGTAAACTATGACACAACGCATTCCGTTCTCTGGACTACATTTTGCTACTTAAACCCATTCAGGGTTTGGTAGCGGGAGATTGAGAACGAACGAATCCAAGCCAAGTCAGATACAGGGCGGGAACGCTAAGTGAGGTCTTGGTCAGTATGTTGCACCTGTCCATCCTTTTAGTTTTGACCCCAATATAGACAGGCTCTATGGAGGTGAACACAACCTCCGACTGACAACTGTTTTCTTTATCATCATCATGTAGCATGTCCTTCGTCGCTCTCATCACAGCCATTCGATGGCAATCTCGATCAGCAGTCAGTCTTACCCGCCTGCTCCATGTTCATGTTTAGGGTATCCTTGATGGATTGCGTCCATCTACGTCTTGATCAGACTCTGCCTCGTCTTCCTACAACAATGCCATCCAGAACTGCTTTTTTAAGTCCGTCATGGTGCTTGATGAGGCCGAAAACATGGTTTAGAAGCCAGTTCTCCCCGACACTCTTGCAGGATGGCTTTATTTGTTGTTTCTTTGCCCAAGGTATTTTAAGGTTTCTTCTTTAGCATTTTGTCTCGAAAGCCACGCTCCTCTTTCTTAATATTTGTGTGATGGTCCATTTCTCGCATCCGAGCACCGCCACCGGGAATACGCATGTTCTGAGGATCTTCAATTTTACTTCTTTGTTAGTATTGCGCACACATTTTGCACACTATTAAGTGTCTGCATCGCTATGGAGAATCGTCTCATTATTTCCGTTGTATAGTCCCCATCGTTTGCTATCAAAGAGCCAAGGTATTCAAAGCAAACCACGTGTTCAAATTATTCATTTCCAAAAGTGACTGCAGAGTCTGTATTCAATCAGAACTTTGACATTTCCTTCATCGTGGCTTGGCTTGGCTTCGTTTGTCCTCAATCTCTAGTAGCAAAATGTAGTCCAGAGAACGGAATGCGTTGTGTCGTAGTTTACAGCTTGACTTTGCGATAGTTGCACCTTTTGGTCCAACACATCCGACTTCAGTTAGCATTTTTTAGTACCTGGTTAGCATTTCCTCTTCGACCCCTTCTCCTTAGCTGTCTGCTCTGTTGCAGCCTGTTATCTAGGATCACCGCGTGTAGGTGTAGAAGGGTCTTGGTAGCTCTGGTACGCTGGCAAAGACGCTAGCAGTCAGCTATGAGTCGCTGACCGCTGATCTAAGAACTATGCGCATCCAGAGTTACCTTGGACCAAAGAGCAAGAAAAGACGACTGGAGGTAACTCATGATACAGGCACTCTGGTCTTACATCCCATGTGACTAGGGGTCGCTTGAAACTTGTGGGATTCCATTGCCAACCGTTTTCGTTCATCGCTTTGAGAGGCGAGTGTCTTAATCCGCTTGACTACATTTACCCCGTTTTAAAAACAAATACACATATACAAACACATGCACACATAATGGCACATACATACGAACGTGCGTGTGCACAAACACACACATCACACTCATACATGAATATACACACATATACGCACACACATGGACACACACACTCACACACACACAAGCATACACATCACACTCATACATACATACATATGTACATACATACGTACATTTATACATATATACGTACATACAGACGTGCATACATACATACGTATATACAAACATACGTACATACGTACATACATACATACATACATACGTACATTTATACATACATACACACATACATACATACATACATACATACATACATACATACATACATACACACACACATACATACATACATACATACATACATACATACATACATACATACATACATACTCACACACACACACAACAACAATTACACTCTGTAGACAACGAGAACTCCCCCCTTGCACACATGTTCACCCACCAATTTCCCATCAACGCCTACGCACATTTCGGCGTGGAAAGACCAGTTTAAATCTGAACATGGCTGAACTGTCAGGTCGATGTTGCAACAAAAAAAACCACCGTTAGTGGTTTAAAAAAACCCGTGCCTTGTCAAAGATTGTGATCAAAAACACTAGCACTAGTTTGTATGTATCTCCAGATGCAAGTTTTACGTGCGTGTATATTAGCAGTTGTTATTTAAGTTAAAGGGTGCTGGTGGATGGGTGAAAGGGATATGAGTGAGGAAGAACAGAAGAAACGTTGTTTGTTTGTTTGTTTGGTTCGGTGAATGAGATTGTGCTTCAGAGTTAGGCACAAACACATTTGAAGTACCCGAGCGATTTTAAGATGCAGGTCTCTTGGCGTGGTAACGTGATTAAAATACATGAAAGGCGTTAGTTTGTTTTCTGTTGGCTAGGGGATGGGGCAACTAAAATATAGCCTGCACACTTTACTGCTACAGCTCTTCAAACTCAGAAGACTGACACCAGTTAGGAATTGAAAATAGCTCATAGAACTAGTAATCAAATAGAAAATGGCTCACAGAACCTGTAGGGAAATGGAAAATGATCTATTGAACCAATAAGGAAATTCAATTTGGCTCATTGGACAGTAAGGAAATGAAAAGTAGACTATTGAACATGTACAGGGGATCAAGATGCTGCAGCGGTCAGCGACCCATAGCTGACTGCTAGCGTCAGGGCCAGCGAACCATAGCTGCCAAGATCCTTCTACGCCTCCACGTGGTGATCCTGGATAACAGGCTGCAGCAGGGCAGACTGGCTAAGGAGAAGGGATCGAAGAGGGAATGCTAACCCGGTACTCAAAAAATGCTTGCTGAAGTCGGATGTGTTGGACCGAAAGGTGCAAATATCGCAGCCAAGCTGTAAACTACGACACAACGCATTCCGTTCTCTGAACTACATTCTGCTACTTAAGCTCTTTCAGGGTTTGGTAGTGGGAGATTGAGAACGAACGAACGAAGAAGAAGAAGAAGAACATGTACAGAAATAGACAATGGCTTTTAAAAACCACCATTGAAAAGAAAATGGCTCAAATAATCAATACTAACATGGAAAATAGCTCCTGTCACCGGTAAGGAATGGAAAAGGGCATACAAATTCAGTAATGGAATATAAAATCCCTCAACGGATCAATAAAAAAATGGAAAATGGCTCATGGAACAAGTAAGGAAATGGAAAATGTCCTAAAGAACAGTACGGTAATAGGAAATGGCTCATAGAACCACCAATGAAATAGGAAATAGCTCAAATAATAAATAATGACATTGAAAATCGCTCATGTCACCAGCAAAGAAATGGAAAATGGTCTACAGAACCAGTTAAGGAAATACTGTAACCGTAGGAAGAATGGGCAAACAAAGGGACAGTTCAGCTGTCTCTGATCTGATGTAATAATACAACCATTCCGAATAAACAATGACGATTGGATAATTACCTCTATGTGATATGCACATCAGTTTAACAAATTATCATGGCAACTTTCTCTCATTGCTGAGGTGTGACAGTAGAGGCGGTGTGGGAAATCATAAGGTGTAAAGAATAAAGGTCCTTTGCTCTCCCACTCATCAATCAGCATCCAAACTAAGTTATAATTTCACCTCTAAAAGGAAACAACACGTACGTCTTACTTAGATGCAAACCGATGTCTTCGAATAAGAGACTTGTATGCTATCCACTCGACCCACGCCCCTGCGGATATTAGTAATACGTTTTAGTGTAACATCTAACAGAACTTCCATTAGACATAATCTCCTGAATCTCTTACTTCCTGGTTTTATTCCCTAAACCATCAATAATTAAATTCCTAGAACCACTTTGATAGTGTCGCTTTGCTAATGGGGAAAACTAATTTAGTAAATACAAAAGGACAGACCAAACGTATGTTTCATCCCGAAGTGAAGGCGAAAAACAGTAATAAAGTAAAATCTTACTGTTTTAATCAGGGGCTCTTAACTCGGTGAATCATTCTCCTTGTTGGTGTGGAAAGCAAACGATAGGAGAGATGGGACAGGATGTTTGAAAATTTGTGTATTTGCCATTTTACTTTAAATAAAAACGTTGTTGTTGTTGTTGTTTAATGTCCATAATGAGTTGAATTACTCTTTTCCACGCCCTAAAAAGGACTTTAATTCCGTCATGGCCGGTCCGAAGCCCGGATGTGACAGGAGGAAGGTTGACCTTGAGGCCAGCTACCCTACCTCGACGATAAAGAATTGCTACAAAAACGAGTTATACACGAAGGACAACTCAGAGCCATTCAAAATTAAATTAGGGGTACGACATGGTTGTCTATTGTCGCCTTTCCTGTTCATCCTGACAGTAGACTGGATTATGAAAGTAACAAAAAATTAGAGAAATGGAATCCAGTGGACCTTGAATAAACAGCTGTTTCACCTATCTTCGTCATGTTCTCCTCTACAAGCTTTCGTTGGTGACTGTGTCAAGCTCCTGGAAAACCAGAATTGTTCTCGGGGAATCGATGATGATGATCATCATCATCTTCTATCCACTTCTGTCGTTAGACATGTTGAGGTTGTGTTTTCTGCAATATGCCAGCTTTGTCGTCATGGCGTGTTTCTTCAATTTTCTTCAAGAATTGTTGATAAAACCATGTAATCTCTTAATATTGAATGTCGTCATTCGGCATGCTTTCCCACAGTGTAGAAAGACTTGTCATTGGGCATGTAAGTACCTTGTCTTGATATGCAGTTTGATAATTTTCAAGTTCCGTATGGTTTTCAACATGACAAAACACCACAGTTGACTTGTATACTCTGGCTTTTACCTTTTCATCTGCACTAACTTTCCTGTTTATAAGCATCAGATACTCTCTACATCCTCTAATGCTGTTGCTCTCAGTTGTATAGCAATTGTATTGAAGATCATTTCATTTTACAATTGTTGTCTTTTCTTAATGGATCTTTATACAGGTATATTGCAGGTATATTCTGTTTAGTGCGTCTGTCTTCTGTATGTGTAGTTATCTGCGAGGTGTGAAAGCTATATGATCTGAAAATTCCAGGTCTTCCAGCTTTTAAAATAAAGTCCATTGTGTGTCTCCTAATGCACACAAGCTAAGAATCACCTTATTTAAATAATACGAGTACATATTCTGGGGAGACTGATTGGTCTAGGGGTGAAGCGCCCGTTTCACAATCCCAACGCACCAAGTTTGGCAGACAAATGTTTTTTTTCGCTTCTCCACGTACCGAAAGTAATGACAACCTACAGTACTGCACACTTGCAAAGGAACTTATAAAAATAAAATTAAACGAAAACATTAAAATACATCATCATTTAAGGATGTTTCCTGTCCTTCACTTCATTCTTTCGTGATTAGTGAATGCTTCATGTTCTGAAATATATCTTTTTTTAAAGACCTGAAAAATACAATAAACATGAATATATCTCCAGCATGACAGATGGAAAAAATATTGAATGAAGGAATTGCGTCGTATTTTAGTGTATTTATATATACACACTAGGGAGAGACACATAACCTTATACGACACATTATATTCAAACATAGTAAGGTTACATACATACACGCACGTGCACACACACACACACATACACACACATACACATACATACATACATACACATACACACACACATACACACACACATACACACACACATACACACACACATACACACACATACACACACATACACACATACATACATACACATATACACACACACACACATTCATATATACATACATACATACATACATACATACATACATACATACATACATACATACATACATACATACATACATACATACATACATACATACATACATACATACATACATACATACATACAAACACAACCTCCAAAAGTATATCTTAAGATGGTACTATGTTCATTTCGGTCCCCCTACCCTTCTCTTTCAGTCATCCTGTTTTATGAACTACTGTTTTATGTTGTCGGTGAATTAGCTGTACGGTATATTACCAACTTAGTAACGAGCATGAAAGAGATCGGCTGAGTGGAGTGCTCTGTTAATTTCTGCATTGTAGCCCCAAAGCAAACACCAGAAAATATCCCGCAGGACTGTCCCACTTATGCAGATCAGATAGATGCAGTCTGACCCGGGGAAGCGACCATGCCTGAAAAAGTATGAGGGACCGGCGACGATCTGAAACACAGTCTCCTTCATGAACCTCACTGATCTAGACGCCAATCACATCATCAGTTCATCGAAGAAGAAGATTTTCTGCATTCGATGCTTTGTGATCTTTTACTCCCTCTTTGGTAGATATAAATAACGTCCAAAGAGGACCAGAGAGATGAAAGCCAATCTGATTTGAAAATCTTCGTCTGTGCTCCAACATAGACAAATAGAAAGAATTCCAATTGAAACAGGTTTTTATATTGCAATACAGATCAACAGAAATTATTATTAGTAGTCTTAGTCGTAGTTGACCTGTACTTCTACAGAGGCATAAGTCTCTGTGCAGGTCCCATCTATGATGTGAGCTGGATGTAGCTAGGAGGAGGATTTCCTGTTTAGCGGGCTAGGCTCGGGCAGCTTATTACTGCACTTTGGAGGGTGGTTGGTTAACTGATGTGCTAGTCCATCTTAATAAACTCAAACACTAGAGCAAAGTAGACCCAGAGTCTGTTAGGCGCCATCTACGCCGCTCTTAATAAACCACCTAACCATTGCCGGTGTTATGCTATGTCACACAGTTAGTCACCTCTTACGACATAACATCTGTGGGGCAGTGGTGCTATTCTTGTCCTTGCCATGCACATAGAACCCGGCAAACCACTTTTAGTAGTAAAAAGTAAAAACTATATATAGGCTTAGAACTTATTTTACAAAGCGAGCTTTTTGTGAGAAAATGTTGAAGCTGTCACCAAATCTGTACTGTTCGCACGCTCTACAGATCTGATAGCTTTAACTGCGGATTTGCACAATTTAATTCCTGTCCTAGGTGTAAAGGTTATATTTATGACGCAAATCATCTCCTTTGATGGCAACAGCAAATAAATGCACTAAACGAATAGCATTTTTCTTCACATAGTGAAGTATTACCACATGGAATCATAATTTTCAACCACAACTTAACTCGCCTTGAACTTACAGGTAATCGTACTAAAACATTGTCTACCCAAACGAAACACAAGCACTTTCTGAAGTAGGTCTTTTTTGCGTACCAAAAGTACCATGTATTTCCTCCAAGCTAGCATCAGGTTGACCTGTTTACATGTGACCTTGCATTCTTACATCTAACTGTACTACAGACTGTACAGGATAATTGTATTTCTATTCTTAGATTCGATATAGCCACTTCAGTTTCATTCCATTTGCACTTCCGGTTTTTTCAAAGTACTTCAACATCTAACTTGGCATCTCAAGCTTGGATTACCTTGTTGTAAATATCGGTTCCAGCTAACATTTCGCACCACACAGATGGTATTGTGCACAACACAACCGACATTACCACGCATCTGACATTACCACACAGCCGACATTAACATAGACAAATAATGTCACATATAACAGCACTATATCAAATGTCTTGTCTTGGCCGCCAAACTTAGTTTCATGAGATATTCCGTTGATAATGTAATGGCGGCGTGGCTTAGGGGTGAAACGGGTTTCCAAAGGTATCGAGTTCGAATCATGCATTGTTCAGTTTGGTTGATAGACAGTGTCTTCTCGATGCGAATGCATGAGTGTCTGCATCCTGAACTACCTCCCGTCGTTTGGGCTGATAGTCTTGCAACGGGACCAAAGCAGCTCGGGACGAGATAGTGAGGTTGAAGATCTGCGCATTCACTTTCTCACCATGATACAAATACAGCGCATGTTGCATCATCAAGACAAAAAAACTGTCTGATGTTGTCGCATCATCGCTTGCAATGGGCAACTAACTTTGTGTTAAATGTCAGGCACGTGAGCTGCAAAAGGCTTTAAACATGTAACACGACCTGGCCACCTTTTTTAGACACACAACAAACAGAGTAACCAATACGGTTTCATGGTAGTTTTCAGAACTTAAGAATGGAGCTGAATATGTCGTACACGATTTAAACTATTCCGAAAAAAAAATTATTGCTTCTGTTATGCATTCAACAGCATCCTTTCCACATAAACTGAGTATGTCGCAACCGCAAACGGAACACAATTGCTGTTAAGTTTTGGTCTTGTGTTTTGGCTAGTGCACGGTTGGTTTTTCCAGTTATTTTCCCCCCATAATTGTACGAGAAAGTTTGAGCTTTACAATTATTCGGAAAAGTAGAATGTTCTTTCAACGTATCAAGCGACCAATTTCTGCTCATTTTGTTTTCGTCAATCTGCAAGCTTAAGAAATATTTCTTGGATCTTACACTTCGTTTATTTTAAATGTGTTGATTTTACTAGATACGAACATTCTGGAACAACTACATTTTATGATACTAGGAGACAGATAATGAACTTGAAGCATTTCGCTCCTTGTTTTTGAAACATGTACATTAAGCACATATTTCTAGAGAATGGGCGTCCCACCCGGAGAGTAGTTCAATGAGTCCTAAATGTGTTAATTATTTTAATCAACAGTTCGATGAAAATAACTAGATATCGACGGAACACGTTCTCGCAAGAAGAGTACACCAATAATTATGCCCATTTAAAAGAGTGTGCTTTTTTTACAGCTTCATTTATGATTGACGTTGCAAAGATGGTGTCTACTCCTCTCCCAGGCTGCACGCGCCTTTCTAGTCCTCACCGAGATTCACATTCCCCGTGACTAAATCCTTTTTATTGTTTTGAGATCTGGTTTAAACGTTTTTGTCACTTTCCATTACAATCTCAGACTTCAGCAACAATCGGTAAAAATTTATCTGAAAAAATGAGTCTTGAACTTTTAACTGTCTTGTTCCAAAACAATCTACATAGAAATCGATCTAATGCTTGTTTTATTTGAGTAAAGATAAGCTAGTCTCTTACATCTAGTTCTCTATCGGCGGTTTGCAAGGGAATAGGTTTTCTGGGAAAATTTTACACCGGATGTATTTTGGGGAAAATTTTAAGTAGAGAATGTGACCATTCGATTCATAATTTGAAATATCCTTTCGAGATTACAGATCAATTGTGGTTAATTTAATGTAAAGGCCTACATCATGAAAACGCTTCTTGTTTTACAGATTCACTGTTTCTTTCTTTCTTTCTGTTTTCTATTTTTATTTTATGAATCTGCTTTTTAAATAAAATAATGGGCATGATTACATAAATCAACGGGGAGAAAGACTAACGTCTGTTCAGGCAAAATAAACTGATCAGACATGATAGTTAGGGTCAGGCAAAACATACTGGCCAAGACCTTCACCTCAGCTTCCCTGGAAACGGGCTGTTTTCATGGCAGCCTGACTAACGAGGTGAGGGCTCAACGTGATCCTCGCAGAAGTGAATGACACGCAGATGAAGCCAAGCATAGCACAACCGCCTGGAGGACCCCGGTCCACCATTATCAGAACGCTTGGGAAGTGAGGAAAGCTACTGCAACCAGCCACTCAACGTCCTTTACAGGGCGCACAAAAGAGTAACCTACTCATTGTTGGCATCCACAAACAACAACAACCTAAATCAAGGGCTCCTTGGTTGGGAATATGTTTTTCAACAGTGTCTTTTTGCTTCAATCCTACAAGTGAGTTCAATTATACTTTTTCTGAAGCCGCTCTAAATCCAAATTAGCACATTTTTTTAAATTTTAATTGTTTTTACTACTTGCTCTTTCTTGCATTTTATTGCCCAAACTCCTGATTGACTAAATACATTTGAGAGAGACGATATATTATTCCAAAAGCCTACTGGAACAGTGAAAAAATATATTCTGCCTGGGAGACGTCTTAGTACAAGAACCAAGACGTATAAGAACTGTTTCCTTCTCTACTTTAGTGCAACAGACATTGCTCTGTCCCAGAGGTATAAGTAGTAGTAATAGTAGTAGTAGCAGTAGTACTAGTAGTAGTAGTAGTAGTAGTAGTACAACAACGTGTACTACAAGTTACTGTTAATACTTTCGCCGCAGACCCCTTTTGGACTACCTGCAATGGCCTACGGTTATTTCCCTCTAGATATTCGAGTGCTTATATTTATAAATGTTATCTTAACAAAAACAAAAAATATTTTGTAAAGATGGTGAGAGTACTCCTGAACCATGTACGAAGACATCTCAAAGTTCACAATTGAAATAATATCGAACTAAGAACGAGAACCTAAACTCACATTAGACGAAATGCATTCGACAATCAAAAGCCTAAAAAAAGGAAAGTCACCAGGGTGCGGTACAACCTAGAAAAACTGATACAGGCAGGAGGGGAGGCCAGTACTTGCATTTATCATGTACTGTGCAATGGAAGCTGGCACAGCGCAGAGTGACTTGAAGCGTGGAAGAGATCAATCTGTATACTGTAATACTATAATCCTTGTGTCCACTCAGGCACATTGTGGGCCCTATGCCAGGTAGCCAAATGTCGACTAAACTCATCAATGAAGTTGCAGATACGGGGTTGATAAGAAAGTACAGGTGGGCAGACCGAGTGGTACGCATGCCTGACAATAGATGGACACGTAAAGTGACGTCATAGTTGCCCTACAATCGTTCTATAACCTATAATCGTCGCCCCGGACGTCCACCAATGAGATGGAGAGACGTCCTTCGACAGGACCTTCGTCCGGCAGGGTGTTTAATGGCAATGGACAGAGAAATAGGTTTGACACCTGATGGCTGTGTTTGCGGATGTTTTCTCGTAGTGAACGTAACAGTGTTCTGTATTCAATCTGTATTGCTCTCCCAAATAAAGACAACTGAAAGTTGTACACATATTCGGATTACCGAACTATTGCAATAATAAGCAAAGCCAGCAAGATTCTCTTGCAGATTGTAACACATCATTTGCAGATATCACGTAGCATGCCCCTAGCAGAACGTAACGTTCATGACAAGCCAGTCAGAACGAAACTTGATATCTTATTAAATCTCCATGCACATAACATTATTTCAACTAATCCTCCAGTAATTTCCTCCTCCTCTTCTCAAAAATGTATTAACTATTTTTTTTCTCTGTTTTTGATTAAACAATTATGTTCATGAATATTATTTATTTGTTTTTTAAATTGAAATGACACGAGGTGAAATATAACACAAGGGACATTAACACACTTAAACAAATTACAAACTTAGTTTTTATATTCACTTGGGTTTCTTTCCCTTGCTTAGATATTTACGCTCAAAATCTTGTCCACATAAAAAGTAAATTCATCCTTGTTTCCCATTGCTCACACAAGCAGTGTAGTAACTAGTGAACTGAAACACGAAAATCCATGTATGCATTTCTAAAAGTATAAAGTCATTAGTGTATTTGTGGTAATTACCGATGTAGGCTGAACAAGTGGCATGTTTTTTAAAAACATTTCGTTATGCGATTAAAACCGTTGGGGAGAAACATAGTGTATTACAAATTCAAACATTTTAAAATTTAATTTAGGATTTGCTTCATCTTAATTACTGATGAACTAAGACTAATGTCAGGAAAATGGGAAACTAACTGACTTAGATCTGCCCACTTCACATCCTCGCTGTGGTCCTGAAAGCATGCTGTTACAGCATCTCGGCCAATCAGGAAGGATTCGACATCATGATCCGCATGTTGGCATCATGTCAGTCTCGTGAGAAAATTATAAACTTCAGCGCCTGATAGGCCTTTGTCAAGTCGCTGCTTTTTTCATCGCTCTCGTTTTCATCATGCACTTTACAGGCCAGCATGCTATCCCTAACTGTACAGGCCAGCATGCTATCCCTAACTGTACAGGCCAGCAAGCTATCCCTAACTGTACATGCCAGCATTCTATCCTCAACCTTACAGGCCAGCAAGCTATCCCTAACTGTACATGCCAGCAATCTTCTCAACCTTACAGGCCAGCATGCTATCCCTAACTGTACAGGCCAGCAAGCTATCCCTAACTGTACATGCCAGCATTCTATCCTCAACCTAACAGGCCAGCATTCGATACAGGCCAGCATGCCCTCCCCAAACTACAGGCCAGAATGCCATCCCCAAACTACAGGCCAGCATGCCATCCCCAACCTTACAGGCCAGCAGGCAATCCCCAACCTTACAGGCCAGCATGCCCTCCCCAAACTACAGGCCAGCATGCCATCCCCAAACTACAGGCCAGCATGCCATCCCCAACCTTACAGGCCAGCATGCAATCCTCAACCTTACAGGCCAGCATGCCCTCCCCAAACTACAGGCCAGCATGCCCTGCCCAAACTACAGGCCAGCATGCCATCCCCAAACTACAGGCCAGCATGCAATCCCCAACCTTACAGGCCAGCATGCAATCCCCAACCTTACAAGCCAGCATGCCATCCCCAAACTACAGGCCAGCATGCCATCCCCAAACTACAGGCCAGCATGCCATCCCCAAACTACAGGCCAGCATGCCATCCCCAACCTTACATTCCAGCATGCAATCCCCAACCTTACAGGCCAGCATGCAATCCCCAACCTTACAGGCCAGCAAGCTATCTCTAACTTTACAGGCCAGGATGCCATCCCCAAACTACAGGCCAGGATGTCATCCCCAACTTTACAGGCCAGCATGCAATCCCCAACCTTACAGGCCAGCAAGCTATCTCTAAATTTACAGGCCAGCATGCCATCCCCAACCTTACAGGCCAGCATGCAATCCCAAACTTTACAGGCCAGCATGCCATCCCAAACTACAGGCCAGCATGCCATCCCCAAACTACAGGCCAGCATGCCATCCCCAAACTACAGGCCAGCATGCCATCCCCAAACTACAGGCCAGCATGCCATCTCCAACCTTGGGAAAAAAACTTGTAAAAGGTGATTAAGGTTTAGTTTCAAAATTTAAAAATGGGTATGGTCAGATACCGCACCGAGACGAGAACACAAATAAAACCTACGTTACGACCAATATGCTTTCATCAGGGACAACAATACTGAACTAACAAATCAACAAATAAGAAAAAATGGTCAACTATCTGTTTCTGATAGTAGACCCAGTCTGTCTAAGCGACCGGTTGGGCCAGATGCTTAACTGAAACTGAATCGGAGCGGTCAAACACAAAGTGGTCAGGAGAGCGTAAGCAATGTGGGGGAATGCGCCGGATAAGCCAATTGTGGCCAAATAATAGTCCAGATGGAAAAAACAAGAGAAGGCAATATAAGCCGGGATGGCGTGAGATTGATATAGGAGGGGGGGGGGGGGGCTGAGAACTGAAAGAAGAATGTGGTGGGCGGGGGCAAAGGAAGACGAATAGATGGGGGCCAGTGTGAGGGTTTAAGAAAAAGTATGGAAGATATTAATGTCATGTGGTTGGAGACAACCCATACTAGAGATAAGTCTATTCTCAAGGGCGAATCGGTGATGATCGTCAGAGAAGCACGAAACTAGACCAGTGACACTAACGTCAGCATTACCCCAGTGCTCAGGACCATTGAAGTGGCTGGCAATTGGGGAACCAGTGCGTTACGGATGTCGTTGAGGTGTTGGCGGAAACGCTCCCGCAGTTCCATACTAGTTTCCCCAATGTATGTCAAACCACACTAGGCCAGCATGGCGTGTCGACTGTCTGAAACGAAACGAGCGTGATCTCTCTCTGATGACAGCCTGAGGATGATGATATGGATGACAGCTGTTGCCCAGACAGTAGACACCAGTTCCCTCTTCCTTTCTCCACGCGGCCAGTGTTTTCAAGAGAACGAACGGTCAGTACTGCTTAGCAACGGTAGCTTGAGTTGTTATACAAACTGAGAACAATGTCGTACGTCATAAGAGACTTCGATTCCGGATGTTATCTCTGGATTTACAGCCAACGCCTTTCCTATATGTGGATATAACCATAAGGCAGCGAAGGTTTGAAATGAGAACAATGGAACCCCAAACAAAAATAACACAACTGATATTTGGCGACCACCGCAGCCCAAGTCAACAAGGTTTACAATTTCACAGACCAGGACCCGCATCCACACCTCGACGCCACAGAGGTGAGTTTACTGAGGAGCACCGTATTGTACTACAGCAAAGAGGACCGCTGTCCATTCACTCAAGTACGCCTCGGGATGTAAGAGGAACCACTGTGACCTGGTCCAAAGAAACATCGCTAAGAGTTAACTCGACACGAGCAGATTCAAGCAACAGAAGCAAATGTTTGTGCGCTTAACTACATTGTTTGTTTTTTTAGTAAAAGTGTGTAATACATCATTTAGAAATATAGACTTGCCTTTTATATTGAAAACGATGTGTAGAGATAGCCATTATATCAAAAGCGCCTACTTGATTTCAGTCCAGAGCCCCTTAAATTGTATTAATAACCACTGGCTGACAGACGAAGAATCCTTGGATACAACATATTAACGAACACATTGTAGCGAGGACAGTAGCACGTAAAGTTGCGTCTATCATACAATGTATCGATCGCTCAATAACATCAGCCAGCGTTAAATTGAACATTTTTTTCAGTGGATAAGGTTTCAGTTGAGAGTCACTCAAATATCGCATACACATTTACACATTTTGTTGAAATTCTAAAGTCGCAATCCTTCATTATGTTTTCAAACACAAATCCATAGATAATAGTGATATGTCCTGCTACCGGAGTTGCTTCGAACTATTCAATCAATCAATCATTCATTTAATCAATCAAAACCTGCTTGACATGGGTCTTCAATAAATACACGCCAAGTCGTCATGCCCTGTACTGGCTTATCTGTCCATCTCCATCTCTATCAATGTCTTCCCAAACGGCTACATGGTTATCGCAAGCTGCTCGTATCTTCTCCTTGAGTGATTAAGTCTGCCTCTCCTTCTATAGCCTTTTAGAATTCCAGAGCAGTGACTGCGTTGTAATGCGATGAAAATGCTGCTGACTGCGTTGTAATGCGATGAAAATGCTGCAAGAGTGAATAAAATGATTGACTAGGATAGGAAAATGACAATTGCAGAGATATCTGGGTTAGTAAATGCGTATGAATGTATGTACGTACGAATGTATGTATGTATGTATGTATGTATGTATGTATGTATGTATGTATGTATGTATGTATGTATGTATATGTGGATGTAAGTATGTATGTATATATGTATGTTTGTATATGTGTATTTGTGTATGTATGAATGTATGTATGTATGTGTGTATGTATATGTGTATGTATGTATATGTCTACTTATTTGTATGTATGTCTATATGCCTGTCGTTCTGTTGGTCTGTCCATATGTCAAAATTATACCATGCATGTACGCACATATCATGAAATAAATAATCATCATTCAGGGTTGAACTGTGTCATCATTATCATTATCATCATCAACGTCGTCGTCTGTGAACGTTCCCTCCAGTAGGAGCATAGGGCCACCACTACATGTGATCTGACATAATACCAGCTTCAAAGACATTATGTGAATTTGATAGCGATGGTTTTCTGTGTTACTTCCCTTTACATGGCGAAGTCGCCAGTCCAACTCACTATCCTACGATAGTTTGTCGCCTTGTACTACATGAACATCATGATGAAGTAAGCCTATTCAATCCTCTCCCGTAAGAAAACTTAAGACACACACAGGTCACCATTGCTAGGCAGTGTCAACCAAACAATAGTGTGCTCTTTCTGTTAAAAACCCGCCTCGCCCCGCAGTATCAGTTGCAATGAATTATATAGAATAACCTTGTCCTCGCAATGTCGTTGTATTGTTGTAACAGTTAGTTTGGCCCAAGTCATTAGGAAGAGTTAGCGAACCGGTGTCAGAAATGTCTTTGTGGTAGATCTTATTGAATGAAAGTATTAAACACCGGGGTATCAAATATAGGGCACGAAATGGGCCGTATTAGAACAAGCCCGATCGTCTAAGAGCCCAAATTTTGAAAATAAAGATTACTCAAATACTAAAAGTAAAGGTAGACCTACAGTTGACACTGCTGTCAGAGATGAAGTGTTAGAGACTTCGTTTCATTAGGCAACAGCTTGTTTATTCGATGAGGTGGCCGAAGAGGGGTAGTGTGGGTGGAGGGGAAAGTAACATTTTATGAATTTTAAATGCGGGGGGGGGGGGAGAATTATGCTTCAGTTTAGCACGTTAAGTGAGGAGAGGAGACTAAGGTCTGGTCGGCCTTAGAATACTTATCGGACATGATAGTCAAGGTTAGGTCAAATATACTGACTACTTCGAAGCAGTTTTTCGAGAGGTCCGACTGAGGCTTTGTGAATGACAAGGACAAGAACAGCACCACTGCCCCACATAGAGCATGTCGTAAGAGACGACTAACTGTGTGTCATGGCAAAACACAGGTCATGGTCAGGTGGTTTGCTTATAGCAGCACAGATTGCGGCTAACAGGCTGCGTGTCTACTTTTCTATAGTGTTTGAGTCTATTACGGTGAACTCGCACATCGGTTAACCACGCTCCGTAAGCGCTTGTCTCAACGCAGCGGAGTATTAAACTGCTCCAGCCTAGCCCCCTAAGCAGGAAACAATTTTCCTGACTAAATCCATCTCATACCAGCGCTGGGACCTTCACGTGGGCATCTGCTACTGTAGAAGTACAGGTCGACTAAGAACTAACGATATATAGTTCACTATGTACTAATACAGAAGAAGCAAAACATTGACAATATTATACGCATATTATTTGGAAAGTCTTTTTTCAGTCAGGAAATCTTGGAAATTAAGGGAAATTAAGAGAGTTCTTCGCTGCTACATGGAACCAATACTGACATTCGACGGCGAGACATGGACAATCAACAGGTACGTACAGGGATCTTTGAAAGCAACAGAAATGTAGTTTTACAGAACAGTGTTGAAAGTTCCAAAGAAATCGAATAAAAGGTGGTTCTTGAAGAGGCACAGATACAGCTTGTGGGGCAAAAAAGGACAGTGTGGTCATAAGAACAGGCGACAACGGGCAGAATCGGTAGTAAGGGGGACAGAGGGGGGCAAATAGAGGTAGGCTTGAAAGCATGGCATGGAAAGAGATTAACTCATAACCGACACACGTCATATAGAGGTCCGTGGACGTCAGCTTCAACCAGCAGGGCACTTGATTATGATGATGAATCTCGGAAAATGGAGATGGCATTCTAGCGTGTCGCGAAAATGGTGCATGGGACTGAAAAGGTTGAAGAGCCCTGGTGTAGACATTGACCATTGATCGGGAGATGAACATAAATATATAAATAACCGTCTGTTGCTGTTGTGGAATGCACATAATGAGTAGGTTTATCCTTTTGTGTGCCCTGAAATAAGACGTTAAGGTGCGGGTTGCAGTAGATTTCCTCCCGAGCATGCTGATGAAGATGGACTGGGGTCCTCCAGGCGGTTGTGCTATGCTTGGCTTCATCTACGTTTCGCTCACTACTATTGGGATCACGTCGATCCCTCACCAGGTTATCCAATTTTCAGTTAGGGCTTCGAGGAAGTCCTGCTGAGGGTCTTGGCCAGTATATTTTGCCTGACCCTGACTAACATGTCTGACCACTATGTTGTGCCTGACCCTGGCTAACCTGTCTGATCAGTATGATGTGCCTGACCAGACGTTAGACTCCCTCCCCCAACCGTCTGTTAAATGAAGATACTGCAACCGGAGAAACAGTAATCCAAAAATTGCAAAATGTGAAGAAAGCACATATGGCTCAAGCAATTTGGGGCGCCTAGGTGGACGGAACGGATGTGTGTACAATGAGAAGGCAGCTTGACTATAGGTCACACGTGACTTAAGTAATGCGGGGCGCCTGAGTGGACGGGCGGATGTGTGTACCGTGAGAGTGTAGCGGAAACCATAAGCACCTGTCGGATTTGCGGAAAGTGACTGATCATCCTTGAGTCTAACTGAATTGCAGTGATGTTGCTTCTTCGTGACATATAAGAGATCTAGGTTGGGTATTAGACCAGCTGAGTAGCACTCGCTACTCACGAGAAATGTTCCGAGTCCGTTCTTCGTTATTGACACGCTCCAATCGAACCAGCTGTAAATTGGGATCTGAATTACTGTTAGAGCAGAAAAGTTAACAATGAATAGAACTAGACAACCTAAGCCATGGAAACCAGTGCCATTGTACAAACTCATATTCAACACTCCATCCCAGACAGCAGTGTTTTCTATTTGACTTCTTTTAGTTTTTGAATTTATGGGCGTTATTAATTTATTTTTAATTTGGATAAGATAATTGTTTCTGTTCTGGAAATCTTTGATAATATGGGTCAACTAGCTATAAACGGAGAAAA
This sequence comes from Ariolimax columbianus, assembly GCA_036924085.1. NCBI lineage: Eukaryota > Metazoa > Mollusca > Gastropoda > Stylommatophora > Arionidae > Ariolimax > Ariolimax columbianus. Next base: position 54,705,606 of record JAVGWX010000007.1, on the reverse strand, counting down.
TGATCGCCATTTATCATCATGGCACGAAACACGGTCAACGGCTAAATACTTTGAATCCTGGTATATTAAGCAGACATGCATTTAATGTCTGTTGCTAGGTAGTCGAAGGCTTCGGCTATGCGTAGTATATATTTTAGAACTTCCTGTATCGTACCAGGCCTTGGAAAAGGTACACATAATTTGGGTAGATTTTTAACTTTAATTTTAGAATTTTGTCCGGGCAGCGGGCGTTAATTCTACTCTTTTCGATTTCTAATTGCCAAGGAATTTTTAACGATCTCATTTCTCAGAGATCAGCGGAATTTTTACCAGAAGATCCACGTAAAAAAATCCCGCTGTCCACCTTGATTTGAAACCGCGACCTACGGCATCCGAGGCGCACACCTTACCTCGAGACCACCGAGCGTGACATAATATCATAGAAAAGAAGTTATGAAAATCGGTAATCGCCCCAGCCAGTCGGCACTGTTCACGAAGATGATGATGTATACAGGTAGTGCCGGATTTAGACTAGTGAGACCCTAAACTATTTACAACTTAGTTAAAATGTTACACAAGAATGTCTCACAATACTTGCAAAGACAACATCATCATCTGGTTGATCCGTCCTGAGACTGGTTCTAAGGTTGTCTGAGTATGTCTCTCCATTTGACTTTTATCTTCTGCAGTTCTCTTCATTGCAGCATGTTCGTACTTTAATGTCCCTGCATGCCTGAGTGAGTCTTAGTCCCCCCTGGTTCTCTCTTCCCTTGAATCTAGCCCTCTAGTTTCTTCTGTAGAAGACTTTCATGGCTCATATTGTGACCCAGCCAACTCAACCGACGTTTTTGTATCGTATGCGATCTTTGTTTTTGTGTGCCCACGTCAGTGAGTACTTTGTCATTGAATCTGTTTTCTGTCCAACTCACTCTTTCTATTATACGATAGCACCACATTTCAAACCCTACCAAGCGTTTTTCATCCTTCTTTGCTATACAGTATACAGTGCAATCGGCCATATATGAGTGGCGATTATTCTTTTCATCAGTTCTATCCTGAAATTCTTTGTGGTTAATAGTTTCTATTTTTTACTTAAGTTATTTTTTGGCATTGGAATCATTGTCTTAATTTATGTCTCATTGAGTGCATATTTTATGATGGACTGCCCCAAAATATGTAAACTTCTGTACTTGTTCGATTATTCCTCCTATGATGTTCATATTTATTTGCCTATGTTGCTTTGATATTACCAAAGTCGTTGTCTTCAATGTGTTGATTTTCATGCCAAACTCTTTGGCTTTGCCATAAATTTTTTGCAACATAGCTACTGATCGCTACTATCGCTTAGTCATCGGCAAATTTGATGGCATGAAATACATATGCACGCTTTTAATTATTTATCATAATGACAATTTATGTCAAAAATACTAATTATTTTCAAACTAATGCATTTATTGATCATTTAATTGCCATGAGCTCTATCATTTCTGAAGGGCGATTTTTTTAAATTTTAACGAAAACTTGGAATTCAGAAACTTACTGCACAATAATTTTAGATTAAACCTATATGCTAGTCTTTATACATAATCCAATAAATAGATCGCAGCTGCAATGGTCCTGAAGGTCAACGGTGGATAAAACAAAGGGAATCCCAACATACCAGGTCCGAAATAACTTCGTGTCCAGTTTGAATGAACATGCCGGAGATGTTTCTCGGTATGACCACTTCTCCCCGTACAAAAAGGATTGGCAAAATTACTGTACTGCAAAGCTGCCATAGTTGAACACATTACAAAGAGATGCACATACGCATCTATGCTGTGGTCAATATGTCTACAAACAGATACACACACGCATCTATGCTCAGGTCAATATGTCTATAAACAAATAATAATAATAGATGTCCATCGTTGTCGATGAGGACCGCCGACATCATCCTTGTCACAGATTCCCCTGTTGGGTGTGGGTGCGCATGTGGCTGAACAGGCCAATGATAGCACGAAAACATCTGCTACATATCGGGCACACGAGGTTTGTAGAAGGGGATGTTGTTCCCGCTGCTCGGGATTTCCGCGTCTCGCGTCTGTTCTGGGCTTTCACAACACGGTCATCTTCACCGGCAGCTACACCCGATTTGACTGCGCTTCTCCAGTCAGATCTGTTTTGCGCAAGACATTCCCAGGTGTCGATGTCTATCTGGCAACTTTTTAGTGAGTCCTTCAGACCGTCTTTAAAACGTTTCTTTGGGCGCCCTCTCTCACGCCATCCCTCTCTCAGCTCGCCATAGAGAATCTTCTTTGGGAGCCGCTCGTCTGACATACGGACGAGGTGTCCGGCCCATCCTAGTCGTGCTTTTTCTAGCAGTGCATGGATGCTGGGCATGTTAGCCCTCGAGAGAACCTCGATGTCAGTGACACGATCTTGCCATCGGATGTGGAATATTCGCCTCAGGCAACCTGTGTGGAAGTGGTTTAACCTCCTTGCATGTCCAGAGTACACAGTCCAGCTTTCGCAAGCGTATAGTAGGGTTGGAATGATGGTTGCACGTAGACTTTGAGTTTGGTCTTGACGCTGATGCCACGACGTGCCCAGACCCTCGAGCGCATTCTACCAAAGGCTGTGCTGGCCTTTGCTATTCTGCTTGCCACCTCATCGTCTAGGCTGACAGATCTCGACAGCGTGCTGCCCAGATATGTGAATTTGTCTACGGCATTCAACGTCTGCCCGCTGACTGTAGTCTCTGGTTTTGTGTACGGCATGCCTGGTGCTGGTTGGTACATGACCTCTGTTTTTTTGGCATTTATGGTCAGGCCAAAATTTCGCATGCGGCAGAGAACTGGTCTATTCTAACCTGCATGTTCAGTTCTGAGTTGCTCATTAGAGCGCAGTCGTCAGCAAATACAAGTTCCCTGATTATGTCGCCAGCCACTTTGGTTTTGGCCTTCATTCTTCTGGAATTGAGTAACTTGCCATCTGTGCGGTACTTTATGGGTATTCCAAGCTCCAATGATCTGAAGGCGTCTATCATCGTGGCCGCGAACATCATGCTGAACAAAGTCGGGGCGAGTACACATCCTTGTTTTACACCGTTTGATACTAGAGACGTTTTAGAGATTGCACCGCTGCCCAGTACACGAGCACACATGCCTTCGTGTAGCTGTTTCACCATTGTTATGAACTTGTTGGGGCAGCCAAACTTAGATATTATCATCCACAGCCCTCCTCTGTTTACTGTATCAAATGCCTTTGTCAAATCAATAAATGTGGTGCACAAGGCCTGATTTTGTTCTCGACACTTCTCTTGTACTTGGCGAGCGGCAAAAATCATGTCCACTGTTCCTCTTCCGGCGCTGAATCCACATTGGCTTTCTGGGAGGTGGTGGCTTTGTTCAAGGTGTTTATTGAGCCTGTTTAGCAGTAAGCGCGCTAGGATCTTGCCTGCTACGGAGAGTAGCGATATTCCACGATGATTGTCGCATTCCTGACGGATGCCTTTTCTTTTGTACAGGTGAACGATTGAGGCGTCCTTTAGCTCCTGCGGAATTTTACCTTCAGCCCACATGTGACAGAAGAGTTCAGTGATCTTTCTGGTGAGGGATGGGCCAGCTGTCTTATATACCTCTGCTGGTATTGCATCAGTTCCTGGAGCTTTTCCTATAGATAGTGAACTGATTGCCCTGTCGACTTCCTCCTCAGTAATGACTTCATCCAACGCCAGGTTCAGTTCCACCTGCGGCATTCGCCGGATGGCCTCTTCATTTATGGACGATGGGTGGTTTAGTATTTTGCAGAAGTGGTCTGCCCATCTGTTTAGAATCTGAACCTTATCTGTTAGCAGTACCCCATCCGCACTGCGAACTGGAGTATTACTAGAGGGATGCGGGCCGAAGAGAGCTTTCAGTGCCTCGTAAAACCGTTTGATGTCATGACGCTCGGCGAACATCTCAATTTCGTCAGCTCTTTTGCTGAGCCAGGAGTCTTGCATCTCTCTAAGCCTGGTCTGGACAGCTTTGCGAGCAGTATTGAAGGCAGCTTTTGCTGCCGGAGATGGTGTATCCCTCTGGTATTCCCTGTGCGCTTCATGTTTTACATCGAGAAGGCCCTGTATTTCTAGATCGTTCTCATCAAACCAGTCCTTATGCTTGCGCGTGAGTGGGCCAATGTGTTTAACAGCTGTATCGTAGAGTGTGTTTCTCAATTATGCCCAGTTCTCTTCGATGTCGTTCTTTTCAAAACGAAGCTCAGACAGTCTACCCTCAAGCTCTTCCTGGAAGCCTCCTCTCGTGGGTTCGTATTTCAGCTGAGAGACATTTAGCCTCCTCGGTGGTTTCTTTCCCTCGAGGCGCATTTTGGGCTGGATCTTGAAGTTTAGCTTGGCAATGACAAGTCGATGGTCGGTCCAACATTCTGCACCACACATGCTCTTCGTTACCATAGCATCCGCTCGATCCCTACGTCTGATGATAATGTAGTCAATAAGGTGCCAGTGGCGGGACCTTGGGTGCATCCATGTGGTTCTATTTCGGACAGGTAGTCGGAAAGCTGTGTTTGTAATGAGTAGTTCATTTGCGGCACATGTCCTCAGAAGGAGCAATCCGTTACTATTGCATTTTCCGATACCATGTCTGCCAATGGCCCCCTCCCAGGCTGTATGGTCTGTGCCAACCCTAGCGTTAAAATCACCGAGGATGACCAGTTTGTCAGATTTGGGGACTTTCAGCGATGAGCGCCTCAAGGTCCTCATAAAACTTATCTATGCTCTGGTCAATATGCTACATTACAAACAGATACACACACACACGTCCAATACGTCCCGATATCGCTCAAAGAACTATTGTCTGAGATAGAAACGAGCGTGAATTCGCCAGTGGAATCCAGAAAAGTAAACCTCTAATCAAACAAACGCAGCCGACAAAAGCGAACAGGCACATACGTTAAGGCCTTAAAGCCTTTGTCAGGAACAAAAACAAACGAAAAAAACTAACAAATCAGAACAGAAACCAAGACATCTTGTAGAATGAGCTGTTTAAGTTAGATCCCATATTTGGGGATCAATATGCCGAGCAGCACATGAGCTGCAGTGGTTAGCGACCCATAGCTGACTGCTAGCGTCAGGGCCAGCGAACCATAGCTGCCAAGACCCTTCTACACCTCCACGCGGTGATCCTGGATAACAGGCTGCAGCAGGGCAGACTGGCTAAGGAGAAGGGATCGAAGAGGGAATGCTAACCCGGTACTCAAAAAATGCTTGCTGAAGTCGGATGTGTTGGACCGAAAGGTGCAAATATCGCAGCCAAGCTGTAAACTACGACACAACGCATTCCGTTCTCTTGACTACATTCTGCTACTTAAGCCCTTTCAGGGTTTGATAGTGGGAGATTGAGAATGAACAAAGAAGAAGAAGAAGAAGAAGATCCCATATTTGGATCCGCTCTTTTTACATAGGTTTTTTATTCGGTTTCGATTTGTTGGTTGTTTTTGTGCGTTCTTTGTCCATGGCGAAGACCGTGTGGCCGTAACGTATGTGTCGATCTTTTCTTTTCTTTGTTTGTCCTGGTGCGGTTTCTGAGCCATTGCTTATACGTGTTTTTATCAACTAAATAAATATCCAATACACATACACTTTTAAAAGGCCTTCAAACATTCACTGAAGTTTGAATAGACCCCTGCTGATTGTGGGGCCCTAAACTGCATTGTATGCCTAAATTCAACACTCTATGCGGTAATGTTCTTTATCAATGTAAAGCCGTTCCTATCTCTTGTCCTAACTTCTGACGCCAATCAAGGGCGGCTCTTGTCGAAGCTGTTATCTGACATATTACTTGTGTATTCAGATTCAGTAAACAACAATGTCGTACTCCTATGGAAAGCAGCTCCATTTTAAAAACGCGGGATGAAATTGGATGGACTGATTCACCGAAGCGCAGAATACAGTACAACGAACTCCATTTTAAGAATACATGGCTAAAAACACAAGAAAAGGAGGTGAATCAAGTTGTGAGCGAAAGAGACAGATTGGAGTGCAGTGTGTTTGTGAGTCTTTCCCTGATTCTTCTGGTCCCAGAAAATGAGTTAATCCCCTTTTTTAATTTTTCATGTATCATAATTTATCAGTAGATGTGGTTTTACAGTAGAATACTGCTGATTACGCGTATTGCAAAGAAGACTAATGATACAGTGCTCTAGGAGGCACAAAGACAACTTGTTGCAAGAATCAGAACACGACAAACATCCTTTTTTGGGCATGTCAAGAGAAGAGGCGGCTTAGAGCACGTCGTGACAATGGGAACAATAGCACGAAAGAGAGACAGAGGAAGGCAGAGAGAGAAGATGTTGAACAGCCTGAGAGAATGGCACGGGCGACAATCAACAACAGAGTTGGTAAACGACTTACGTGATAGAAAGGACTAAAGGTCCCATGGACGCCGTGGGCTAGTAAAAATAAAAACCGTAGTGCAACGCACACCGCCTTTGGGGAATATATAAATAAGGCAATCGCAAAATAAAACAAGCAAAAACACTGGAGGTCCATGATCGCCAACCGGCAGGGCACCTGATGATGATGGTTGATAACATACCTCTATGAAAACCCAGAAAATATCACACGGGGCAGGATTTCGGCTGTGAATGGCGGGATTATACAACTTCATACGTTGCAACGACTTCTCCCATAGAGGATTTTAATCGTACTGTTAGTGGCCTATGACGACACACACTTTCAGGGTGTCAGTGATCATTATTTTATGTCTATCATGGGCCGATGGGGCTAACGTCTGGAAGGCAAAATACACTGATCAGATAATGTTAGTCAGGGCCAGGAGAAATATATTGGCCAAGACCCACACCTCACCTCCTCGTTGGTCGTCCTGGAAACGGGCTGTTGTCGGGGACAATATTCTGGCTAACAAGGTGAGGTTTGACGTGATCCCTGTAGACGTGAGCGACGCGCATTTGACGTCAAGCACTACAGGCCCCTTTCAGGTCGCACGACAACGAGAGGATCAACAAATTGCGAGGAACAACGGAAGGAACATCACGGAAACACCAGATTAGGTACAAACAGATACACACACAAACACATCCAAGCACTGGTTTATTAGTCTTAATATCGCCCAAATTGACTACGGTCTTGTTTACAGATGCCCTGGCCGTAGTCACAGCACTAAAAAGCCAGAAAAATACTGAACTTAATGATTTAAGAGCAGTACTCTGTCAACTATGCCAGATGTCCGCACCAAAAAGAGTAGTGGTACAGTGGGTTCCATCCCACTGTAACATCCGAGGCAACGAGGAGGCAGACAGACTGGCAAAAGAAGGTGCAAGACTACCACAGCCAGATTCTAGTGTGACCTACGAAGAGTCCAAAAGGCTTATTAGGGCCAGATACATGGCCAAATGGAAAACAGAACTTACTGGCTACACAAAAAATGATGCCTATTACCAGTTGAACAGAAGAGAGCAGGTCGTGGTCTTTAGACTCCGCACAGGCCACAACAGACTGAGGTACCACCTATTCAATAAACTGAAGATAGGTGGCACTGACGAATGCACTGCTGGTACCGGGAAAATGACCGCTGAACACCTGCTGCAAAACTGCCCGACATACGAGGACCAGAGAAAGCACATGTGGCCATCACCAGTGGCAACACTAGACAAGCTCTATGGCAGTGTCGACAGCCTCAGGATGACTGCTGCTTTTTTCGAAAAAATACAGGTTGACGTTTGACAGCGTACGAAGAAGAAGAAGGAGAAGAAGACTACGGTCTGGGGTGGAAAAGGCGCACCTTCGCCAGTAGAAACTAGTGAGATAACATTAAATAAAATAATTTTTTTTTTAAATAATGCCCCACAAAAGTTTGGAGCGCTCTGTTGCGTTGAGAAATGAATGACACTTTTGATGCATACACGCTGACAATAAATGTGCTGTCTCTGTGTCAAGGCTTGTGTGTTAAAATGCATGATTGATGTGTTCTAGTTAAAAACAGTTCTGGTCATAGCGTCTTGTCAAATAACGAAACTGTCAGTACTAAACGTGAGGATGTGCTGTTTTGGGATGGCGTCAGATGCCCACTTGTGTCTGATGTTTGTGTTTTGTGCGGCATGTGTATCAGCAACCACTCACACAGGTAACTTTGCTGTTACTTTTTTTGTTATTATCAGATCAAATGTCGCCGTGACATCGATTGTTGTTGTTTAATGCCCACTAATAATAAGTTCACTCTTTTGTGCCCCCTGAGAATGTCGCTCAGTGGCGGGTTGTAGTAGTTTGTTTGTTTCTTAGAAGTTAGACTCACTCTAGTTTCTACTGGCAGAGGCGCGCCCTTGTTTACCCCAGTCAAGTGGGCGATATCAGGACGCATAAGCCAGTGCTTGGATGCATGTATGCAACTGTATGTACCTAACCTAGTGTTTCAGTGATGCCAAAATGTTTCATGTCATTTGTTGTTTCTCTTGTTGATCCTTCATGTCGTTGATAGGTGTACTCCAAGTTTGTTTTTTGTTTTGTTTTTTTATTCTGTCCGGCTCCGGTGGTCATATATGCTTACTTTGATTTCCAGGGATTTGGTGCCAAAATTTTGAAATGGGTATATTTATTTTAGGTACACCACACATTTTATCTTTCTTTTTTTTCATAAAATGGATAGAGATTTTTTTCTTTTTCTTTCATTTTTCAAATGATCATTTATTTGAAAAATATAGTGAGGATGCAATGAAATGTATAAAGGTGAATTGGAATGATTATGAAGATGAAAAAAAAACATATAAACGTTTAATCAATTAAAATAAAACATTGTATAAGTAAAATAAATGATTAGTCACATCCCGAGCGTGCTGATGAAGGTTCATAGCGGCTCTCCAAGCGGTTGTGCTATTATTGGCTTAATCACTATTACGGGGATCACGTCGATCCACATCTCATCAGTCACTGCCTTGAAAACAGTATGTTTCCAGGGAACTCTACACGGAAGAGAGATAGTGGTTTTGTCAGTATGTTGACCTGACACACCCTGACACGACGTCCTGATCAGTAAGTATGTTGTGTCTGGCCGGACCAGCGTCTCAGTTCCCCGATATAACATAACTTAACATCTGTATACTGCTTTAGAAGACTGCGCAGTCTGTATACAACCACTTTCTTTGAGGGTGGTTTACCGTTGTGCGTGTCCATCTTACTATCCTCAAACACTAGAGCAAAGTAACCCCGCAGCCTGTTAGGTGCCATCTATGCTGCTCTTAACAAACCACCTAACCATGACCTGTGTTATAACACAGTCGCTAATAGACGATTAGCTAGTTATGGCTTGGCTTGGCTTCGTTCGTTCTCAATCTCCCACTACCAAACACTGAAAGGGCTTAAGTAGCAGAATGTAGACCAGAGAACGGAATGCGTTGTGTCGTAGTTTACAGCTTGACTGCGATATTTGCACCTTTCGGTCCAACACATCCGACTTCATCAAGCATTGTGTGAGTACCGGGTTAGCATTCCCTCTTCGATCCCTTCTCCTTAGCCAGTCTGCCCTGCTGCAGCCTGTTATCCAGGATCACCGCGTGGAGGTGTAGAAGGGTCTTGGCAGCTTTGGTTCACTGGCCCTGACGCTAGCAGTCAGCTATGGGTCGCTGACCACTGCAGCTCATGCGCTGCTCAGCATCTTGATCCCATGCTGCTCTTAACAAACCACCTAACCATGACTTGTGTTATAACACAGTCGCTAATAGACGATTAGTTAGTTATATGAACACGTATTTCAGCGAGTGTTAATGGTTTGCATGACAGTCAGGAGTAACACGCTGACTAGGATCCTACCTCTCCCCCTCACCCTGCTCCTGGAATCAGTGTGTTAGAAGTCTAGTGGACAACTAGGCAAGAATCGACAATGTGTTTTCCGCTTTGGTAAGCCTAGTTGAAGCCTCACATTGTACTACATCTAGGGGGACCTAGGTTCACCTTCTTCAGTGTGCTTCGGGATATAAGCAACAACAGGTACTACACCATAAACAACCATATCTACAATAAAAACAACTGCTACAACAACTACAACAAAAAATACAACTACAACAATAACAACAACTACTACAATTACAATAACTGCAACAATAACTGCAACTGCAACAACAACAGCTACCACAGCCACTACAATAAGAACAACAACTACAACAATAGCTATTACAGGAATAACAACTACAACAGCAACTGCAACAACAGCAACTGGAAGTACAAACAACTACTAACGCAATAATAACTACAACAACATCTACTAAATGAGTAACAACAACAACTACAATAAGAACAACTGGAATAAATACACATACAATAAAAACAATTATAACAGCAACTACTACTACGGCAACAACTGCAACAACAACTGCAACACATCCAATTACAATATTAGTAGTGACAATAACTGCAACACATCCAACTACAATATTAGTAGTAACAATAACTGCAAAAAGAACTGCAACACATCCAACTACAATATTACTAGTGACAATAACTGCAACACATCCAACTTCAATATTAGTAGTGACAATAACTGCAACACATCCAACTACAATATTAGTAGTGACAATAACTGCAACACATCCAATTACAATATTAGTAGTGACAATAACTGCAACAAATCCAATTACAATATTAGTAGTAACAATAACTGCAACAATAACTGAAACACATCCAGCTACAATATTAGTAGTGACAATAACTGCAACACATCCAACTACAATATTAATAGTGACAATAACTGCAACACATCCAACTACAATATTAATAGTGACAATATCTGCAACACATCCAACTACAATATTAATAGTGACAATAACTGCAACACATCCAATTACAATATTAATAGTAACAATAACTGCAACACATCCAATTACAATATTATTAGTGACAACAACTGCAACACATCCAATTACAATATTAGTAGTGACAACAACTGCAACATATCCAACTACAATATTAGTAGTAACAATAACTGCAACACATCCGATTACAATATTAGTAGTAACAATAACTGAAACACATCCAATTACAATATTAGTAGTAACAATAACTGCAACAACAACTGCAACACATCCAACTACAATATTAGTAGTGACAATAACTGCAACACATCCAACTACAATATTAGTAGCGACAATAACTGCAACACATCCAATTACAATATTAGTAGTAACAATAACTGCAACACATCCAACTACAATATTAGTAGTGACAATAACTGCAACACATCCAATTACAATATTAGTAGTAACAATAACTGCATCAACAACTGCAACACATCCAATTACAATATTAGTAGTGACAATAACTGCAACACATCCAATTACAATATTAGTAGTGACAACAACTGCAACACATCCAACTACAATATTAGTAGTAACAATAACTGCAACACATCCAATTACAATATTAGTAGTAACAATAACTGCAACAATAACTGCAACACATCCAACTACAATATTAGTAGTGACAATAACTGCAACACATCCAATTACAATATTAGTAGAAACAATAACTCCAACAACAACTGCAACACATCCAACTACAATATTAGTAGTAACAATAACTGCAACACATCCAATTTCAATATTAGTAGTAACAATAACTGCAACAATAACTGCAACACATCCAACTACAATATTAGTAGGGACAATAACTGCAACACATCCAACTACAATATTAGTAGTGACAATAACTGCAACACATCCAACTACAATATTAGTAGTAACAATAACTGCAACACATCCGATTAAAATATTAGTAGTAACAACAACTGCAACACATCCGATTAAAATATTAGTAGTAACAATAACTGCAACACATCCAACGACAATATTAGTAGTAACAATAACTGCAACACATCCAATTACAATATTATTAGTAACAATAATTGCAACACATCCAACTACAATATTAGTAGTAACAAAAACTGCAACAATAACTGCAACACATCCAATTACAATATTAGTAGTGACAATAACTGCAACACATCCAACTACAATATTAGTAGTAACAATAACTGCAACAAATCCAATTACAATATTAGTAGTGACAATAACTGCAACATATCCGATTAAAATATTAGTAGTAACAATAACTGCAAAAAATTCCAATTACAATATTAGTAGTAACAATAACTGCAACAATAACTGCAACACATCCAACTACAATATTAAAAGTGACAATAACTGCAACACATCCAATTACAATATTAGTAGTGACAATAACTGCAACACATCCAATTACAATATTAGTAGTGACAATAACTGCAACACATCCAATTACAATATTAGTAGTGACAATAACTGCAACACATCCAATTACAATATTAGTAGTGACAATAACTGCAACACATTCAACTACAATATTAGCAGTAACAACAACTGCAACACATCCAATTACAATATTAGTAGTAACAATAACTGCAACACATCAAATTACAATATTAGTAGTAACAATAACTGCAACACATCCAATTACAATAGTAGTAACAATAACTGCAACACATCCAACTACAATATTAGTAGTGACAATAACTGCAACACATCCAATTACAATATTAGTAGTAACAATAACTGCATCAACAACTGCAACACATCCAATTACAATATTAGTAGTGACAATAACTGCAACACATCCAATTACAATATTAGTAGTGACAATAACTGCAACACATCCAATTACAATATTAGTAGTGACAATAACTGCAACACATTCAACTACAATATTAGCAGTAACAACAACTGCAACACATCCAATTACAATATTAGTAGTAACAATAACTGCAACACATCAAATTACAATATTAGTAGTAACAATAACTGCAACACATCCAATTACAATAGTAGTAACAATAACTGCAACACATCCAACTACAATATTAGTAGTGACAATAACTGCAACACATCCAATTACAATAATAGTAGTAACAATAACTGCATCAACAACTGCAACACATCCAATTACAATATTAGTAGTGACAATAACTGCAACACATCCAATTACAATATTAGTAGTGACAACCACTGCAACACATCCAATTACAATATTAGTAGCGACAATAACTGCAACAATAACTGCAACACATCCAGCTACAATATTAGTAGTGACAATAACTGCAACACATCCAACTACAATATTAATAGTGACAATAACTGCAACACATCCAACTACAATATTAATAGTGATAATAACTGCAACACATCCAATTACAATATTAATAGTAACAATAACTGCAACACATCCAATTACAATATTATTAGTGACAACAACTGCAACACATCCAATTACAATATTAGTAGTGACAACCACTGCAACATATCCAACTACAATATTAGTAGTGACAATAACTACAACACATCCAATTACAATATTAGTAGTAACAATAACTGCATCAACAACTGCAACACATCCAATTACAATATTAGTAGTGACAATAACTGCAACACATCCAATTACAATATTAGTAGTAACAATAACTGCAACACATCCGATTACAATATTAGTAGTAACAATAACTGCAACCCATACAATTACAATATTAGTAGTAACAATAACTGCAACAACAACTGCAACACATCCAACTACAATATTAGTAGTGACAATAACTGCAACACATCCAACTACAATATTAATAGCGACAATAACTGCAACACATCCAATTACAATATTAGTAGTAACAATAACTGCAACACATCCAACTACAATATTAGTAGTGACAATAACTACAACACATCCAATTACAATATTAGTAGTAACAATAACTGCATCAACAACTGCAACACATCCAATTACAATATTAGTAGTGACAATAACTGCAACACATCCAATTACAATATTAGTAGTAACAATAACTCCAACAACAACTGCAACACATCCAACTACAATATTAGTAGTAACAATAACTGCAACACATCCAATTTCAATATTAGTAGTAACAATAACTGCAACAATAACTGCAACACATCCAACTACAATATTAGTAGGGACAATAACTGCAACACATCCAACTACAATATTAGTAGTGACAATAACTGCAACACATCCAACTACAATATTAGTAGTAACAATAACTGCAACACATCCGATTAAAATATTAGTAGTAACAATAACTGCAACACATCCGATTAAAATATTAGTAGTAACAATAACTGCAACACATCCAACGACAATATTAGTAGTAACAATAACTGCAACACATCCAATTACAATATTAGTAGTAACAATAATTGCAACACATCCAACTACAATATTAGTAGTAACAAAAACTGCAACAATAACTGCAACACATCCAATTACAATATTAGTAGTGACAATAACTGCAACACATCCAACTACAATATTAGTAGTAACAATAACTGCAACACATCCAATTACAATATTAGTAGTGACAATAACTGCAACATATCCGATTAAAATATTAGTAGTAACAATAACTGCAACACATCCAATTACAATATTAATAGTAAGAATAACTGCAACAATAACTGCAACACATCCAACTACAATATTAGTAGTGACAATAACTGCAACACATCCAATTACAATATTAATAGTGACAATAACTGCAACACATCCAATTACAATATTAGTAGTGACAAAAACTGCAACACATCCAATTACAATATTAGTAGTGACAATAACTGCAACACATCCAATTACAATATTAGTAGTGACAATAACTGCAACACATTCAACTACAATATTAGTAGTAACAATAACTGCAACACATCCAATTAAAATATTAGCAGTAACAACAACTGCAACACATCCAATTACAATATTAGTAGTAACAATAACTGCAACAACAACTGCAACACATCCAATTACAATTTTAGTAGTAACAATAACTGCAACACATCCAATTACAATATTAGTAGTAACAATAACTGCAACACATCCAATTACAATAGTAGTAACAATAACTGCAACACATCCAACTACAATATTAGTAGTGACAATAACTGCAACACATCCAATTACAATATTAGTATTACAATAACTGCATCAACAACTGCAACACATCCAATTACAATATTAGTAGTGACAATAACTGCAACACATCCAATTACAATATTAGTAGTGACAACCACTGCAACACATCCAACTACAATATTAGTAGTAACAATAACTGCAACACATCCAATTACAATATTAGTAGTAACAATAACTGCAACAATAACTGCAACACATCCAACTACAATATTAGTAGTAACAATAACTGCAACACATCCGATTAAAATATTAGTAGTAACAATAACTGCAACACATCCGATTAAAATATTAGTAGTAACAATAACTGCAACACATCCAACGACAATATTAGTAGTAACAATAACTGCAACACATCCAATTACAATATTAGTAGTAACAATAATTGCAACACATCCAACTACAATATTAGTAGTAACAAAAACTGCAACAATAACTGCAACACATCCAATTACAATATTAGTAGTGACAATAACTGCAACACATCCAACTACAATATTAGTAGTAACAATAACTGCAACACATCCAATTACAATATTAGTAGTGACAATAACTGCAAAATATCCGATTAAAATATTAGTAGTAACAATAACTGCAACACATCCAATTACAATATTAGTAGTAACAATAACTGCAACAATAACTGCAACACATCCAACTACAATATTAGTAGTGACAATAACTGCAACACATCAAATTACAATATTAGTAGTGACAATAACTGCAACACATCCAATTACAATATTAGTAGTGACAATAACTGCAACGCATCCAATTACAATATTAGTAGTGACAATAACTGCAACACATCCAATTACAATATTAGTAGTGACAATAACTGCAAAATATCCGATTAAAATATTAGTAGTAACAATAACTGCAACACATCCAATTACAATATTAGTAGTAACAATAACTGCAACAATAACTGCAACACATCGAACTACAATATTAGTAGTGACAATAACTGCAACACATCCAATTACAATATTAGTAGTGACAATAACTGCAACACATCCAATTACAATATTAGTAGTGACAATAACTGCAACACATCCAATTACAATATTAGTAGTGACAATAACTGCAACACATCCAATTACAATATTAGTAGTGACAATAACTGCAACACATCCAACTACAATATTAGTAGTAACAATAACTGCAACACATCCAATTAAAATATTAGTAGTAACAACAACTGCAACACATCCAATTACAATTTTAGTAGTAACAATAACTGCAACACATCCAAGTACAATATTAGTAGTAACAATAACTGCAACACATCCAATTACAATAGTAGTAACAATAACTGCAACACATCCAACTACAATATTAGTAGTGACAATAACTGCAACACATCCAATTACAATATTAGTAGTAACAATAACTGCATCAACAACTGCAACACATCCAATTACAATATTAGTAGTGACAATAACTGCAACACATCCAATTATAATATTAGTAGTGACAACAACTGCAACACATCCAACTACAATATTAGTAGTAACAATAACTGCAACCCATCCAATTACAATATTAGTAGTAACAATAACTGCAACAATAACTGCAACACATCCAACTACAATATTAGTAGTGACAATAACTGCAACACATCCAATTACAATATTAGTAGTAACAATAACTCCAACAACAACTGCAACACATCCAACTACAATATTAGTAGTGACAATAACTGCAACACATCCAACTACAATATTAGTAGTAACAATAACTGCAACACATCCGATTAAAATATTAGTAGTAACAATAACTGCAACACATCCGATTAAAATATTAGTAGTAACAATAACTGCAACAATAACTGCAACACATCCAACTACAATATTAGTAGGGACAATAACTGCAACACATCCAATTACAATATTAGTAGTAACAATAATTGCAACACATCCAACTACAATATTAGTAGTAACAAAAACTGCAACAATAACTGCAACACATCCAATTACAATATTAGTAGTGACAATAACTGCAACACATCCAACTACAATATTAGTAGTAACAATAACTGCAACACATCCAATTACAATATTAGTAGTGACAATAACTGCAACATATCCGATTAAAATATTAGTAGTAACAATAACTGCAACACATCCAATTACAATATTAATAGTAACAATAACTGCAACAATAACTGCAACACATCCAACTACAATATTAGTAGTGACAATAACTGCAACACATCCAATTACAATATTAATAGTGACAATAACTGCAACACATCCAATTACAATATTAGTAGTGACAAAAACTGCAACACATCCAATTACAATATTAGTAGTGACAATAACTGCAACACATCCAATTACAATATTAGTAGTGACAATAACTGCAACACATTCAACTACAATATTAGTAGTAACAATAACTGCAACACATCCAATTAAAATATTAGCAGTAACAACAACTGCAACACATCCAATTACAATATTAGTAGTAACAATAACTGCAACAACAACTGCAACACATCCAATTACAATTTTAGTAGTAACAATAACTGCAACACATCCAATTACAATATTAGTAGTAACAATAACTGCAACACATCCAATTACAATAGTAGTAACAATAACTGCAACACATCCAACTACAATATTAGTAGTGACAATAACTGCAACACATCCAATTACAATATTAGTATTACAATAACTGCATCAACAACTGCAACACATCCAATTACAATATTAGTAGTGACAATAACTGCAACACATCCAATTACAATATTAGTAGTGACAACCACTGCAACACATCCAACTACAATATTAGTAGTAACAATAACTGCAACACATCCAATTACAATATTAGTAGTAACAATAACTGCAACAATAACTGCAACACATCCAACTACAATATTAGTAGTAACAATAACTGCAACACATCCGATTAAAATATTAGTAGTAACAATAACTGCAACACATCCGATTAAAATATTAGTAGTAACAATAACTGCAACACATCCAACGACAATATTAGTAGTAACAATAACTGCAACACATCCAATTACAATATTAGTAGTAACAATAATTGCAACACATCCAACTACAATATTAGTAGTAACAAAAACTGCAACAATAACTGCAACACATCCAATTACAATATTAGTAGTGACAATAACTGCAACACATCCAACTACAATATTAGTAGTAACAATAACTGCAACACATCCAATTACAATATTAGTAGTGACAATAACTGCAAAATATCCGATTAAAATATTAGTAGTAACAATAACTGCAACACATCCAATTACAATATTAGTAGTAACAATAACTGCAACAATAACTGCAACACATCCAACTACAATATTAGTAGTGACAATAACTGCAACACATCAAATTACAATATTAGTAGTGACAATAACTGCAACACATCCAATTACAATATTAGTAGTGACAATAACTGCAACGCATCCAATTACAATATTAGTAGTGACAATAACTGCAACACATCCAATTACAATATTAGTAGTGACAATAACTGCAAAATATCCGATTAAAATATTAGTAGTAACAATAACTGCAACACATCCAATTACAATATTAGTAGTAACAATAACTGCAACAATAACTGCAACACATCGAACTACAATATTAGTAGTGACACTAACTGCAACACATCCAATTACAATATTAGTAGTGACAATAACTGCAACACATCCAATTACAATATTAGTAGTGACAATAACTGCAACACATCCAATTACAATATTAGTAGTGACAATAACTGCAACACATCCAATTACAATATTAGTAGTGACAATAACTGCAACACATCCAACTACAATATTAGTAGTAACAATAACTGCAACACATCCAATTAAAATATTAGTAGTAACAACAACTGCAACACATCCAATTACAATTTTAGTAGTAACAATAACTGCAACACATCCAAGTACAATATTAGTAGTAACAATAACTGCAACACATCCAATTACAATAGTAGTAACAATAACTGCAACACATCCAACTACAATATTAGTAGTGACAATAACTGCAACACATCCAATTACAATATTAGTAGTAACAATAACTGCATCAACAACTGCAACACATCCAATTACAATATTAGTAGTGACAATAACTGCAACACATCCAATTATAATATTAGTAGTGACAACAACTGCAACACATCCAACTACAATATTAGTAGTAACAATAACTGCAACCCATCCAATTACAATATTAGTAGTAACAATAACTGCAACAATAACTGCAACACATCCAACTACAATATTAGTAGTGACAATAACTGCAACACATCCAATTACAATATTAGTAGTAACAATAACTCCAACAACAACTGCAACACATCCAACTACAATATTAGTAGTGACAATAACTGCAACACATCCAACTACAATATTAGTAGTAACAATAACTGCAACACATCCGATTAAAATATTAGTAGTAACAATAACTGCAACACATCCGATTAAAATATTAGTAGTAACAATAACTGCAACAATAACTGCAACACATCCAACTACAATATTAGTAGGGACAATAACTGCAACACATCCAATTACAATATTAGTAGTAACAATAATTGCAACACATCCAACTACAATATTAGTAGTAACAAAAACTGCAACAATAACTGCAACACATCCAATTACAATATTAGTAGTGACAATAACTGCAACACATCCAATTACAATATTAGTAGTAACAATAACTGCAACACATCCAATTACAATAGTAGTAACAATAACTGCAACACATCCAACTACAATATTAGTAGTGACAATAACTGCAACACATCCAATTACAATATTAGTATTACAATAACTGCATCAACAACTGCAACACATCCAATTACAATATTAGTAGTGACAATAACTGCAACACATCCAATTACAATATTAGTAGTGACAACCACTGCAACACATCCAACTACAATATTAGTAGTAACAATAACTGCAACACATCCAATTACAATATTAGTAGTAACAATAACTGCAACAATAACTGCAACACATCCAACTACAATATTAGTAGTAACAATAACTGCAACACATCCGATTAAAATATTAGTAGTAACAATAACTGCAACACATCCGATTAAAATATTAGTAGTAACAATAACTGCAACACATCCAACGACAATATTAGTAGTAACAATAACTGCAACACATCCAATTACAATATTAGTAGTAACAATAATTGCAACACATCCAACTACAATATTAGTAGTAACAAAAACTGCAACAATAACTGCAACACATCCAATTACAATATTAGTAGTGACAATAACTGCAACACATCCAACTACAATATTAGTAGTAACAATAACTGCAACACATCCAATTACAATATTAGTAGTGACAATAACTGCAAAATATCCGATTAAAATATTAGTAGTAACAATAACTGCAACACATCCAATTACAATATTAGTAGTAACAATAACTGCAACAATAACTGCAACACATCCAACTACAATATTAGTAGTGACAATAACTGCAACACATCAAATTACAATATTAGTAGTGACAATAACTGCAACACATCCAATTACAATATTAGTAGTGACAATAACTGCAACGCATCCAATTACAATATTAGTAGTGACAATAACTGCAACACATCCAATTACAATATTAGTAGTGACAATAACTGCAAAATATCCGATTAAAATATTAGTAGTAACAATAACTGCAACACATCCAATTACAATATTAGTAGTAACAATAACTGCAACAATAACTGCAACACATCGAACTACAATATTAGTAGTGACAATAACTGCAACACATCCAATTACAATATTAGTAGTGACAATAACTGCAACACATCCAATTACAATATTAGTAGTGACAATAACTGCAACACATCCAATTACAATATTAGTAGTGACAATAACTGCAACACATCCAATTACAATATTAGTAGTGACAATAACTGCAACACATCCAACTACAATATTAGTAGTAACAATAACTGCAACACATCCAATTAAAATATTAGTAGTAACAACAACTGCAACACATCCAATTACAATTTTAGTAGTAACAATAACTGCAACACATCCAAGTACAATATTAGTAGTAACAATAACTGCAACACATCCAATTACAATAGTAGTAACAATAACTGCAACACATCCAACTACAATATTAGTAGTGACAATAACTGCAACACATCCAATTACAATATTAGTAGTAACAATAACTGCATCAACAACTGCAACACATCCAATTACAATATTAGTAGTGACAATAACTGCAACACATCCAATTATAATATTAGTAGTGACAACAACTGCAACACATCCAACTACAATATTAGTAGTAACAATAACTGCAACCCATCCAATTACAATATTAGTAGTAACAATAACTGCAACAATAACTGCAACACATCCAACTACAATATTAGTAGTGACAATAACTGCAACACATCCAATTACAATATTAGTAGTAACAATAACTCCAACAACAACTGCAACACATCCAACTACAATATTAGTAGTGACAATAACTGCAACACATCCAACTACAATATTAGTAGTAACAATAACTGCAACACATCCGATTAAAATATTAGTAGTAACAATAACTGCAACACATCCGATTAAAATATTAGTAGTAACAATAACTGCAACAATAACTGCAACACATCCAACTACAATATTAGTAGGGACAATAACTGCAACACATCCAATTACAATATTAGTAGTAACAATAATTGCAACACATCCAACTACAATATTAGTAGTAACAAAAACTGCAACAATAACTGCAACACATCCAATTACAATATTAGTAGTGACAATAACTGCAACACATCCAACTACAATATTAGTAGTAACAATAACTGCAACACATCCAATTACAATATTAGTAGTGACAATAACTGCAACATATCCGATTAAAATATTAGTAGTAACAATAACTGCAACACATCCAATTACAATATTAATAGTAACAATAACTGCAACAATAACTGCAACACATCCAACTACAATATTAGTAGTGACAATAACTGCAACACATCCAATTACAATATTAATAGTGACAATAACTGCAACACATCCAATTACAATATTAGTAGTGACAAAAACTGCAACACATCCAATTACAATATTAGTAGTGACAATAACTGCAACACATCCAATTACAATATTAGTAGTGACAATAACTGCAACACATTCAACTACAATATTAGTAGTAACAATAACTGCAACACATCCAATTAAAATATTAGCAGTAACAACAACTGCAACACATCCAATTACAATATTAGTAGTAACAATAACTGCAACAACAACTGCAACACATCCAATTACAATTTTAGTAGTAACAATAACTGCAACACATCCAATTACAATATTAGTAGTAACAATAACTGCAACACATCCAATTACAATAGTAGTAACAATAACTGCAACACATCCAACTACAATATTAGTAGTGACAATAACTGCAACACATCCAATTACAATATTAGTATTACAATAACTGCATCAACAACTGCAACACATCCAATTACAATATTAGTAGTGACAATAACTGCAACACATCCAATTACAATATTAGTAGTGACAACCACTGCAACACATCCAACTACAATATTAGTAGTAACAATAACTGCAACACATCCAATTACAATATTAGTAGTAACAATAACTGCAACAATAACTGCAACACATCCAACTACAATATTAGTAGTAACAATAACTGCAACACATCCGATTAAAATATTAGTAGTAACAATAACTGCAACACATCCGATTAAAATATTAGTAGTAACAATAACTGCAACACATCCAACGACAATATTAGTAGTAACAATAACTGCAACACATCCAATTACAATATTAGTAGTAACAATAATTGCAACACATCCAACTACAATATTAGTAGTAACAAAAACTGCAACAATAACTGCAACACATCCAATTACAATATTAGTAGTGACAATAACTGCAACACATCCAACTACAATATTAGTAGTAACAATAACTGCAACACATCCAATTACAATATTAGTAGTGACAATAACTGCAAAATATCCGATTAAAATATTAGTAGTAACAATAACTGCAACACATCCAATTACAATATTAGTAGTAACAATAACTGCAACAATAACTGCAACACATCCAACTACAATATTAGTAGTGACAATAACTGCAACACATCAAATTACAATATTAGTAGTGACAATAACTGCAACACATCCAATTACAATATTAGTAGTGACAATAACTGCAACGCATCCAATTACAATATTAGTAGTGACAATAACTGCAACACATCCAATTACAATATTAGTAGTGACAATAACTGCAAAATATCCGATTAAAATATTAGTAGTAACAATAACTGCAACACATCCAATTACAATATTAGTAGTAACAATAACTGCAACAATAACTGCAACACATCGAACTACAATATTAGTAGTGACAATAACTGCAACACATCCAATTACAATATTAGTAGTGACAATAACTGCAACACATCCAATTACAATATTAGTAGTGACAATAACTGCAACACATCCAATTACAATATTAGTAGTGACAATAACTGCAACACATCCAATTACAATATTAGTAGTGACAATAACTGCAACACATCCAACTACAATATTAGTAGTAACAATAACTGCAACACATCCAATTAAAATATTAGTAGTAACAACAACTGCAACACATCCAATTACAATATTAGTAGTAACAATAACTGCAACAACAACTGCAACACATCCAATTACAATTTTAGTAGTAACAATAACTGCAACACATCCAAGTACAATATTAGTAGTAACAATAACTGCAACACATCCAATTACAATAGTAGTAACAATAACTGCAACACATCCAACTACAATATTAGTAGAAACAATAACTGCAACACATCCAATTACAATATTAGTAGTAACAATAACTGCATCAACAACTGCAACACATCCAATTACAATATTAGTAGTGACAATAACTGCAACACATCCAATTATAATATTAGTAGTGACAACAACTGCAACACATCCAACTACAATATTAGTAGTAACAATAACTGCAACCCATCCAATTACAATATTAGTAGTAACAATAACTGCAACAATAACTGCAACACATCCAACTACAATATTAGTAGTGACAATAACTGCAACACATCCAATTACAATATTAGTAGTAACAATAACTCCAACAACAACTGCAACACATCCAACTACAATATTAGTAGTGACAATAACTGCAACACATCCAATTTCAATATTAGTAGTGACAATAACTGCAACAATAACTGCAACACATCCAACTACAATATTAGTAGGGACAATAACTGCAACACATCCAACTACAATATTAGTAGTGACAATAACTGCAACACATCCAACTACAATATTAGTAGTAACAATAACTGCAACACATCCGATTAAAATATTAGTAGTAACAATAACTGCAACACATCCGATTTAAATATTAGTAGTAACAATAACTGCAACACATCCAACGACAATATTAGTAGTAACAATAACTGCAACACATCCAATTACAATATTAGTAGTAACAATAATTGCAACACATCCAACTACAATATTAGTAGTAACAAAAACTGCAACAATAACTGCAACACATCCAATTACAATATTAGTAGTGACAATAACTGCAACACATCCAACTACAATATTAGTAGTAACAATAACTGCAACACATCCAATTACAATATTAGTAGTGACAATAACTGCAACATATCCGATTAAAATATTAGTAGTAACAATAACTGCAACACATCCAATTACAATATTAATAGTAACAATAACTGCAACAATAACTGCAACACATCCAACTACAATATTAGTAGTGACAATAACTGCAACACATCCAATTACAATATTAATAGTGACAATAACTGCAACACATCCAATTACAATATTAGTAGTGACAAAAACTGCAACACATCCAATTACAATATTAGTAGTGACAATAACTGCAACACATCCAATTACAATATTAGTAGTGACAATAACTGCAACACATTCAACTACAATATTAGTAGTAACAATAACTGCAACACATACAATTAAAATATTAGCAGTAACAACAACTGCAACACATCCAATTACAATATTAGTAGTAACAATAACTGCAACAACAACTGCAACACATCCAATTACAATTTTAGTAGTAACAATAACTGCAACACATCCAATTACAATATTAGTAGTAACAATAACTGCAACACATCCAATTACAATAGTAGTAACAATAACTGCAACACATCCAACTACAATATTAGTAGTGACAATAACTGCAACACATCCAATTACAATATTAGTATTACAATAACTGCATCAACAACTGCAACACATCCAATTACAATATTAGTAGTGACAATAACTGCAACACATCCAATTACAATATTAGTAGTGACAACCACTGCAACACATCCAACTACAATATTAGTAGTAACAATAACTGCAACACATCCAATTACAATATTAGTAGTAACAATAACTGCAACAATAACTGCAACACATCCAACTACAATATTAGTAGTAACAATAACTGCAACACATCCGATTAAAATATTAGTAGTAACAATAACTGCAACACATCCGATTAAAAAATTAGTAGTAACAATAACTGCAACACATCCAACGACAATATTAGTAGTAACAATAACTGCAACACATCCAATTACAATATTAGTAGTAACAATAATTGCAACACATCCAACTACAATATTAGTAGTAACAAAAACTGCAACAATAACTGCAACACATCCAATTACAATATTAGTAGTGACAATAACTGCAACACATCCAACTACAATATTAGTAGTAACAATAACTGCAACACATCCAATTACAATATTAGTAGTGACAATAACTGCAAAATATCCGATTAAAATATTAGTAGTAACAATAACTGCAACACATCCAATTACAATATTAGTAGTAACAATAACTGCAACAATAACTGCAACACATCCAACTACAATATTAGTAGTGACAATAACTGCAACACATCAAATTACAATATTAGTAGTGACAATAACTGCAACACATCCAATTACAATATTAGTAGTGACAATAACTGCAACGCATCCAATTACAATATTAGTAGTGACAATAACTGCAACACATCCAATTACAATATTAGTAGTGACAATAACTGCAAAATATCCGATTAAAATATTAGTAGTAACAATAACTGCAACACATCCAATTACAATATTAGTAGTAACAATAACTGCAACAATAACTGCAACACATCGAACTACAATATTAGTAGTGACAATAACTGCAACACATCCAATTACAATATTAGTAGTGACAATAACTGCAACACATCCAATTACAATATTAGTAGTGACAATAACTGCAACACATCCAATTACAATATTAGTAGTGACAATAACTGCAACACATCCAATTACAATATTAGTAGTGACAATAACTGCAACACATCCAACTACAATATTAGTAGTAACAATAACTGCAACACATCCAATTAAAATATTAGTAGTAACAACAACTGCAACACATCCAATTACAATATTAGTAGTAACAATAACTGCAACAACAACTGCAACACATCCAATTACAATTTTAGTAGTAACAATAACTGCAACACATCCAAGTACAATATTAGTAGTAACAATAACTGCAACACATCCAATTACAATAGTAGTAACAATAACTGCAACACATCCAACTACAATATTAGTAGTGACAATAACTGCAACACATCCAATTACAATATTAGTAGTAACAATAACTGCATCAACAACTGCAACACATCCAATTACAATATTAGTAGTGACAATAACTGCAACACATCCAATTATAATATTAGTAGTGACAACAACTGCAACACATCCAACTACAATATTAGTAGTAACAATAACTGCAACCCATCCAATTACAATATTAGTAGTAACAATAATTGCAACAATAACTGCAACACATCCAACTACAATATTAGTAGTGACAATAACTGCAACACATCCAATTACAATATTAGTAGTAACAATAACTCCAACAACAACTGCAACACATCCAACTACAATATTAGTAGTGACAATAACTGCAACACATCCAATTTCAATATTAGTAGTAACAATAACTGCAACAATAACTGCAACACATCCAACTACAATATTAGTAGTAACAATAACTGCAACAATAACTGCAACACATCCAACTACAATATTAGTAGTGACAATAACTGCAACACATCCAATTACAATATTAGTAGTAACAATAACTCCAACAACAACTGCAACACATCCAACTACAATATTAGTAGTGACAATAACTGCAACACATCCAACTACAATATTAGTAGTAACAATAACTGCAACACATCCGATTAAAATATTAGTAGTAACAATAACTGCAACACATCCGATTAAAATATTAGTAGTAACAATAACTGCAACACATCCAACGACAATATTAGTAGTAACAATAACTGCAACACATCCAATGACAATATTAGTAGTAACAATAATTGCAACACATCCAACTACAATATTAGTAGTAACAAAAACTGCAACAATAACTGCAATACATCCAATTACAATATTAGTAGTGACAATAACTGCAACACATCCAATTTCAATATTAGTAGTGACAATAACTGCAACATATCCGATTAAAATATTAGTAGTAACAATAACTGCAACACATCCAATTACAATATTAGTAGTAACAATAACTGCAACAATAACTGCAACACATCCAACTACAATATTAGTAGTGACAATAACTGCAACACATCCAATTACAATATTAGTAGTGACAATAACTGCAACACATCCAATTACAATATTAGTAGTGACAATAACTGCAACACATCCAATTACAATATTAGTAGTGACAATAACTGCAACACATCCAATTACAATATTAGTAGTGACAATAACTGCAACACATCCAACTACAATATTAGTAGTAACAATAACTGCAACACATCCAATTAAAATATTAGTAGTAACAACAACTGCAACACATCCAATTACAATATTAGTAGTAACAATAACTGCAACAACAACTGCAACACATCCAATTACAATTTTAGTAGTAACAATAACTGCAACACATCCAACTACAATATTAATAGTGACAATAACTGCAACACATCCAACTACAATATTAATAGTGACAATAACTGCAACACATCTAACTACAATATTAATAGTGACAATAACTGCAACACATCCAATTACAATATTAATAGTAACAATAACTGCAACACATCCAATTACAATATTAGTAGTGACATCAACTGCAACACATCCAATTACAATATTAGTAGTGACAACAACTGCAACATATCCAACTACAATATTAGTAGTAACAATAACTGCAACACATCCGATTACAATATTAGTAGTAGAAATAACTGCAACACATCCAACTACAATATTAGTAGTAACAATAACTGCAACACATCCAACTACCATATTAGTAGTAACAATAACTGCAACACATCCAATTACAATATTAGTAGTAACAATAACTGCATCAACAACTGCAACACATCCAATTACAATATTAGTAGTGACAATAACTGCAACTCATCCAATTACAATATTAGTAGTAACAATAACTGCAACAATAACTGCAACACATCCAACTACAATATTAGTAGTGACAATAACTGCAACACATCCGATTACAATATTAGTAGTAACAATAACTGCAACACATCCAATTTCAATATTAGTAGTAACAATAACTGCAACAACAACTGCAACACATCCAACTACAATATTAGTAGTAACAATAACTGCAACACATCCAATTTCAATATTAATAGTAACAATAACTGCAACAATAACTGCAACACATCCAACTACAATATTAGTAGGGACAATAACTGCAACACATCCAACTACAATATTAGTAGTGACAATAACTGCAACACATCCAACTACAATATTAGTAGTAACAATAACTGCAACACATCCGATTAAAATATTAGTAGTAACAATAACTGCAACACATCCGATTAAAATATTAGTAGTAACAATAACTGCAACACATCCAACGACAATATTAGTAGTAACAATAACTGCAACACATCCAATTACAATATTAGTAGTAATAATAATTGCAACACATCCAACTACAATATTAGTAGTAACAAAAACTGCAACAATAACTGCAACACATCCAATTACAATATTAGTAGTGACAATAACTGCAACATATCCGATTAAAATATTAGTAGTAACAATAACTGCAACACATCCAATTACAATATTAGTAGTAACAATAACTGCAACAATAACTGCAACACATCCAACTACAATATTAGTAGTGACAATAACTGCAACACATCCAATTACAATATTAGTAGTGACAATAACTGCAACACATCCAATTACAATATTAGTAGTGACAATAACTGCAACACATCCAATTACAATATTAGTAGTGACAATAACTGCAACACATCCAATTACAATATTAGTAGTGACAATAACTGCAACACATCCAACTACAATATTAGTAGTAACAATAACTGCAACACATCCAATTAAAATATTAGTAGTAACAACAACTGCAACACATCCAATTACAATATTAGTAGTAACAATAACTGCAACAACAACTGCAACACATCCAATTACAATTTTAGTAGTAACAATAACTGCAACACATCCAATTACAATATTAGTAGTAACAATAACTGCAACACATCCAATTACAATAGTAGTAACAATCACTGCAACACATCCAACTACAATATTAGTAGTAACAATAACTGCAACAATAACTGCAACACATCCAATTACACTATTAGTAGTGACAATAACTGCAACACATCCAACTACAATATTAGTAGAAACAATAACTGCAACAATAACTGCAACACATCCAATTACAATATTAGTAGTGACAATAACTGCAACACATCCAATTACAATATTAGTAGTAACAATAACTGCAAAAACAACTGCAACACATCCAACTACAATATTAGGAGTGACAATAACTGCAACACATCCAACTACAATTTTAGTAGTGACAACAACTGCAACACATCCAACTACAATTTTAGTAGTGACAACAACTGCAACACATCCAACTACAATATTAGTAGTGACAATAACTGCAACACATCCAACTACAATATTAGTAGTGACAACAACTGCAACACATCCAACTACAATATTAGTAGGGACAATAACTGCAACACATCCAACTACAATATTAGTAGTGACAACAACTGCAACACATCCAACTACAATATTAGTAGTGACAATAACTGCAACACATCCAACTACAATATTAGTAGTAACAATAACTGCAACACATCCGATTAAAATATTAGTAGTAACAATAACTGCAACACATCCGATTAAAAAATTAGTAGTAACAATAACTGCAACACATCCAACGACAATATTAGTAGTAACAATAACTGCAACACATCCAATTACAATATTAGTAGTAACAATAATTGCAACACA
Organism: Ariolimax columbianus; assembly: GCA_036924085.1. Taxonomy (NCBI): domain Eukaryota; kingdom Metazoa; phylum Mollusca; class Gastropoda; order Stylommatophora; family Arionidae; genus Ariolimax; species Ariolimax columbianus. The sequence continues at coordinate 54,675,160 of JAVGWX010000007.1, read as the reverse complement.
TCCAACTACAATATTAGTAGTAACAAAAACTGCAACAATAACTGCAACACATCCAATTACAATATTAGTAGTGACAATAACTGCAACACATCCAACTACAATATTAGTAGTAACAATAACTGCAACACATCCAATTACAATATTAGTAGTGACAATAACTGCAAAATATCCGATTAAAATATTAGTAGTAACAATAACTGCAACACATCCAATTACAATATTAGTAGTAACAATAACTGCAACAATAACTGCAACACATCCAACTACAATATTAGTAGTGACAATAACTGCAACACATCAAATTACAATATTAGTAGTGACAATAACTGCAACACATCCAATTACAATATTAGTAGTGACAATAACTGCAACGCATCCAATTACAATATTAGTAGTGACAATAACTGCAACACATCCAATTACAATATTAGTAGTGACAATAACTGCAAAATATCCGATTAAAATATTAGTAGTAACAATAACTGCAACACATCCAATTACAATATTAGTAGTAACAATAACTGCAACAATAACTGCAACACATCGAACTACAATATTAGTAGTGACAATAACTGCAACACATCCAATTACAATATTAGTAGTGACAATAACTGCAACACATCCAATTACAATATTAGTAGTGACAATAACTGCAACACATCCAATTACAATATTAGTAGTGACAATAACTGCAACACATCCAATTACAATATTAGTAGTGACAATAACTGCAACACATCCAACTACAATATTAGTAGTAACAATAACTGCAACACATCCAATTAAAATATTAGTAGTAACAACAACTGCAACACATCCAATTACAATATTAGTAGTAACAATAACTGCAACAACAACTGCAACACATCCAATTACAATTTTAGTAGTAACAATAACTGCAACACATCCAAGTACAATATTAGTAGTAACAATAACTGCAACACATCCAATTACAATAGTAGTAACAATAACTGCAACACATCCAACTACAATATTAGTAGTGACAATAACTGCAACACATCCAATTACAATATTAGTAGTAACAATAACTGCATCAACAACTGCAACACATCCAATTACAATATTAGTAGTGACAATAACTGCAACACATCCAATTATAATATTAGTAGTGACAACAACTGCAACACATCCAACTACAATATTAGTAGTAACAATAACTGCAACCCATCCAATTACAATATTAGTAGTAACAATAATTGCAACAATAACTGCAACACATCCAACTACAATATTAGTAGTGACAATAACTGCAACACATCCAATTACAATATTAGTAGTAACAATAACTCCAACAACAACTGCAACACATCCAACTACAATATTAGTAGTGACAATAACTGCAACACATCCAATTTCAATATTAGTAGTAACAATAACTGCAACAATAACTGCAACACATCCAACTACAATATTAGTAGTAACAATAACTGCAACAATAACTGCAACACATCCAACTACAATATTAGTAGTGACAATAACTGCAACACATCCAATTACAATATTAGTAGTAACAATAACTCCAACAACAACTGCAACACATCCAACTACAATATTAGTAGTGACAATAACTGCAACACATCCAACTACAATATTAGTAGTAACAATAACTGCAACACATCCGATTAAAATATTAGTAGTAACAATAACTGCAACACATCCGATTAAAATATTAGTAGTAACAATAACTGCAACACATCCAACGACAATATTAGTAGTAACAATAACTGCAACACATCCAATGACAATATTAGTAGTAACAATAATTGCAACACATCCAACTACAATATTAGTAGTAACAAAAACTGCAACAATAACTGCAATACATCCAATTACAATATTAGTAGTGACAATAACTGCAACACATCCAATTTCAATATTAGTAGTGACAATAACTGCAACATATCCGATTAAAATATTAGTAGTAACAATAACTGCAACACATCCAATTACAATATTAGTAGTAACAATAACTGCAACAATAACTGCAACACATCCAACTACAATATTAGTAGTGACAATAACTGCAACACATCCAATTACAATATTAGTAGTGACAATAACTGCAACACATCCAATTACAATATTAGTAGTGACAATAACTGCAACACATCCAATTACAATATTAGTAGTGACAATAACTGCAACACATCCAATTACAATATTAGTAGTGACAATAACTGCAACACATCCAACTACAATATTAGTAGTAACAATAACTGCAACACATCCAATTAAAATATTAGTAGTAACAACAACTGCAACACATCCAATTACAATATTAGTAGTAACAATAACTGCAACAACAACTGCAACACATCCAATTACAATTTTAGTAGTAACAATAACTGCAACACATCCAACTACAATATTAATAGTGACAATAACTGCAACACATCCAACTACAATATTAATAGTGACAATAACTGCAACACATCTAACTACAATATTAATAGTGACAATAACTGCAACACATCCAATTACAATATTAATAGTAACAATAACTGCAACACATCCAATTACAATATTAGTAGTGACATCAACTGCAACACATCCAATTACAATATTAGTAGTGACAACAACTGCAACATATCCAACTACAATATTAGTAGTAACAATAACTGCAACACATCCGATTACAATATTAGTAGTAGAAATAACTGCAACACATCCAACTACAATATTAGTAGTAACAATAACTGCAACACATCCAACTACCATATTAGTAGTAACAATAACTGCAACACATCCAATTACAATATTAGTAGTAACAATAACTGCATCAACAACTGCAACACATCCAATTACAATATTAGTAGTGACAATAACTGCAACTCATCCAATTACAATATTAGTAGTAACAATAACTGCAACAATAACTGCAACACATCCAACTACAATATTAGTAGTGACAATAACTGCAACACATCCGATTACAATATTAGTAGTAACAATAACTGCAACACATCCAATTTCAATATTAGTAGTAACAATAACTGCAACAACAACTGCAACACATCCAACTACAATATTAGTAGTAACAATAACTGCAACACATCCAATTTCAATATTAATAGTAACAATAACTGCAACAATAACTGCAACACATCCAACTACAATATTAGTAGGGACAATAACTGCAACACATCCAACTACAATATTAGTAGTGACAATAACTGCAACACATCCAACTACAATATTAGTAGTAACAATAACTGCAACACATCCGATTAAAATATTAGTAGTAACAATAACTGCAACACATCCGATTAAAATATTAGTAGTAACAATAACTGCAACACATCCAACGACAATATTAGTAGTAACAATAACTGCAACACATCCAATTACAATATTAGTAGTAATAATAATTGCAACACATCCAACTACAATATTAGTAGTAACAAAAACTGCAACAATAACTGCAACACATCCAATTACAATATTAGTAGTGACAATAACTGCAACATATCCGATTAAAATATTAGTAGTAACAATAACTGCAACACATCCAATTACAATATTAGTAGTAACAATAACTGCAACAATAACTGCAACACATCCAACTACAATATTAGTAGTGACAATAACTGCAACACATCCAATTACAATATTAGTAGTGACAATAACTGCAACACATCCAATTACAATATTAGTAGTGACAATAACTGCAACACATCCAATTACAATATTAGTAGTGACAATAACTGCAACACATCCAATTACAATATTAGTAGTGACAATAACTGCAACACATCCAACTACAATATTAGTAGTAACAATAACTGCAACACATCCAATTAAAATATTAGTAGTAACAACAACTGCAACACATCCAATTACAATATTAGTAGTAACAATAACTGCAACAACAACTGCAACACATCCAATTACAATTTTAGTAGTAACAATAACTGCAACACATCCAATTACAATATTAGTAGTAACAATAACTGCAACACATCCAATTACAATAGTAGTAACAATCACTGCAACACATCCAACTACAATATTAGTAGTAACAATAACTGCAACAATAACTGCAACACATCCAATTACACTATTAGTAGTGACAATAACTGCAACACATCCAACTACAATATTAGTAGAAACAATAACTGCAACAATAACTGCAACACATCCAATTACAATATTAGTAGTGACAATAACTGCAACACATCCAATTACAATATTAGTAGTAACAATAACTGCAAAAACAACTGCAACACATCCAACTACAATATTAGGAGTGACAATAACTGCAACACATCCAACTACAATTTTAGTAGTGACAACAACTGCAACACATCCAACTACAATTTTAGTAGTGACAACAACTGCAACACATCCAACTACAATATTAGTAGTGACAATAACTGCAACACATCCAACTACAATATTAGTAGTGACAACAACTGCAACACATCCAACTACAATATTAGTAGGGACAATAACTGCAACACATCCAACTACAATATTAGTAGTGACAACAACTGCAACACATCCAACTACAATTTTAGTAGTGACAACAACTGCAACACATCCAACTACAATATTAGTAGTGACAACAACTGCAACACATCCAACTACAATATTAGTAGTGACAATAACTGCAACACATCCAACTACAATATTAGTAGTGACAACAACTGCAACACATCCAACTACAATATTAGTAGTGACAACAACTGCAACACATCCAACTACAATATTAGTAGTGACAATAACTGCAACACATCCAACTACAATATTAGTAGCGACAATAACTGCAACACATCCAACTACAATATTAGTAGTGACAACAACTGCAACACATCCAACTACAATATTAGTAGTGACAATAACTGCAACACATCCAACTACAATATTAGTAGTGACAACAACTGCAACACATCCAACTACAATATTAGTAGTGACAACAACTGCAACACATCCAACTACAATATTAGTAGTGACAATAACTGCAACACATCCAACTACAATATTAGTAGTGACAACAACTGCAACACATCCAACTACAATATTAGTAGTGACAATAACTGCAACACATCCAACTACAATATTAGTAGTGACAACAACTGCAACACATCCAACTACAATATTAGTAGTGACAATAACTGCAACACATTCAACTACAATATTAGTAGTGACAACAACTGCAACACATCCAACTACAATATTAGTAGTGACAACAACTGCAACACATCCAACTACAATATTAGTAGTGACAATAACTGCAACACATCCAATTACAATATTAGTAGTGACAATAACTGCAACAACTGAAACACCAGCATCAACTACTGCAATAGGAACAACTAGAACAATTACAGCTACACCCACTACAACTATAGCCATAACTGTATAAATAACAATTACTGTAACTATAACAACAACCACAGTTCAGGAACAATAACAGCTAGAACATCAGCAACAGCAATAGCAATAACAATAATTAGAACAACCACGACAACAGCAACAACTATAACAACAGCAATTACAACGACAACAACATAAAGTACAACAGCAACAACAACTATAAGAAAACAACAGCAACAACTGCAACAATAAAAACAACAACAACTTCAACAATTACAACTGTAACAATAACAACTGTAATTACAACTGCAACAACAACTACTACACAACTGCAACAAATACAGCAACTATAATAATAACAATTGCTGGAACTACAACAACAATAACAAAAACAACAATACTTACAACAACACCAATAACAATAGCAACAACTACAACTTTAGCAACAGTAACTTCTTCTTCTTCTGCGCTCGTTCTCAATCTCTTGCTACCAAGTCCTGAACAGCACTTTGCAAGTAGTAGGATGTAGTACGGAGGATGTCGCTAGTTTACAGCTCGACTGCGATATTTGTACCTTTCGGTCCGACAGATCCGTCTTCGGCCGGGCAACAGTAACAAATACAACTACAACAACATCAGTAACAAATACAACAATAACTGCTGCATAATCAAATACTATAAGTACTTCAATAACAATAACAGAAGCAACAACATATACAACAACAACAACTATAACAACAGCAACAACAACACCACCAATACTGCATCTATAAGTACAACAATGGCAACAACAAAAAATGTACAACAACTGAAATAACATCAACAATAACTACAATAACAATTGCTGCAACTACGACAACAGAAACATAATCTAAAACAATAACAATAACTGCAACAACTTTGTGCTGGATAATCTCTTCTATCTTTTATGGTGTGAGGTCTGTCACATCAAATCTTGGTATTAGCGTTTAACTATATATAAAAAAAAGTCCCACAGCTAGATTCATCGTGAGAGTTTTTGCTTAAAAAAGTTGTACATACTAGTTTATCGATTATTGTGATGATCATCTATTAGTGTATATGGTGCTGTGAAGTGTTTGATCTTAATGACTCGTTCCTCGGTGTAGCTGCAGGTCCTAACTTTGTCTCCAGCGGATCTTGTATTGGGTCACAGAAGTCCTGTACGTAGTAAAGCATTCTGCCAGAGGCGCATAAGAGGGCGTTGTGGACAGTTAGGGAGTCTTCTTCTTATTCTTCTTCTTCTTCTTCTTCGTTCGTTCTCAATCTCCCGCTACTAAACCCTGAAAGGGTAAGTAGCAGAAAGTAGTCCAGAGAACGGAATGCATTGTGTCGTAGTTTACAGCTTGGCTGCGATATTTGCACCTTTCGATCCAACACATCCGACTTCAGCAAGTATTTTTTTAGTACCGGGTTAGCATTCCCTCTTCGATCCCTTCTCCTTAGCCAGTCTGCCCTGCTGCAGCCTGTTATCCAGGATCACCGCGTGGAGGTGTAGAAGGGCCTTGGCAGCTATGGTTCGCTGGCCCTCACGCTAGGAGTCGCTGACCACTGCAGCTCATGCGCTGCTCAGCATCTTGATCCCGCTAGAGAGTCTGAACAACGCATAAGAGGTCTTACCCAAGTCTCAATTTGGTTCGGGTGTGCCAGGTTGATATCGCCGTGCTGCATCGACCATCTTTTCCTCGTTACATGTGACCTGGCCATCTATATTTTGCCGTGTCTGCTGTTCCATCAATCGTCGTGTGTCAGAATTGTGGATGTGTTGCATACGTTGGTTGCGGAGAGTGATTCCGACAAAGCGTCCCTCAAGAGAAGTTTGGGTCACTCTCAATGTGTCCTCCATTGATTGTGTGAGTGGTCATGTCTCTGCACCATAGCACATCTCAGGGAGCACAGTGGAGTTGAAGGGAGAGACAAGCAGGTTCGCGTCTTGGCAACCATCCAGGACCGTGTTAATGTGGCGACATTTTGTTGGTTCATGTCCCAGATTGTTCTGTAAATCGCCTACGCGCAAAATGTATATGCACACGACTACATACTCTCTTAACTTAGTTCATCATGACAGACTGGATCACAATTGGCGAAACGATCTCGCAAGACTTTGATCATCGAGACATTCATTTCTAGTTCTGCTTTATTATCCTCAACATCGAGTAGCTGCATTATTTGCTTGGCTACTGCTCCTGACTGCGATGAGCACTGTGTGGTTGGCAAATTGAAAATGATTGAGGCGTCTGCCGTCAAAGGTGTCCCAGTTGCATCGGCTGATGATTGATTCCAAACATGCGAAGAATCGATTTGGTAAGATACGTTAAATGGCGGGTTGCAGTAGCTTTACTCAGATCCCGAGCGGGGTGATGAAGGTGGACCTTGGTCCTCCAGGCGGTTGTGTAATGCTTGGCGCCATCTGCGTGTCGCTCACTACTACGGTGATCCCGTCGAACTTCACCTTGTTAGCCAGAATGTTGCCCTTGACAACAGCCCGTTTCAAGGACGACCAACGAGGAGGTCAGGTGAGGGTCTTTGGACAGTATATTTCTCCTGACTCTAGTTAACATTGTCTGATCAGTGTGTTTTGCCTGACCAGACGTTAGTGTCCTGGTCCCTTCAGATGGAGTAAAAATTATAAATTTTATAAAAGGTTTTACAAAAATACAAATAAAAGTCTATAGAATTAGTTATACTATTTTATGTCAAGCGAACTGTTATCATTTTATAAAAACGATAACTGTTTTTTTCTTTATATTCAATAGTAAAGAATCCACTGCAGAAATCGTTTGTAATTCAAATTATGTCAAATTAAAGTCATTTTATTAATTCTCAAATTGGATTTTTTAATTTGCAAGTCGGATGAAGCCTTGCATCGAATCTGGAATCAGCAGACTTTCTCTGATTACAAATTGACACACCCTGTGACAATATCCATGTTGATCAAATATCTAAAGGCCATAATCTGAACGTTGTTCTATCCAAAATGAAATAGTACCATTTTTCCAAAACATGAAGTGTAGATGTTTTGAATACAATGCTTCACTTCTTCAACCACGTTAATTAATTTGGTATATTTGCTTTTATTATTATTACAGCATGTATGACTTTTAAGTGTTTTAACAAAATTAAATATTGACCTTGAGAGCAGTTTACACTTCATTTTAAAAGTAATTAGCTTGTCTTTGTTTACTTTGTTGTCCGAGGGGAGGGTAAATCTAATGCGGCAAAAACAGATTTGGGGTAATACCCCAACAAAATTCCCGACCCCTGACATAGACAAATGTTCCAATGGATATGTTCATATCAACAACAGCAGTAAGGTCATACAAAAATATGTTCCCAGGTAAATGAGACAGCTCTGTTAACACGTTAAGTCAGAAACAACCCGTATGTTCATTTGTGGTGTCTTGTATTGTTGCGTTTATTGAGTTTGTCGTTTTTATTCTATCGGGCACTAATAAAGAATGCAGTGAGCGCAGCGTACATTCGAGTAAATGATCTTCTGTCTCTTCCTGTCTAGCGTCTTAGTGCCAGAATGGTTAGAACGCTTTTTCTATCATGGCTAGGTTTCCAATTCGCGCTCTGGTAGCTACAGGGAATAGTCTATCCAGCTGTAAATGGATTCGTGGTTTACTTTTAGAGACAGCAAAGCAGAGAAGAGGTAAATTAGTCTACCACCTAACCCCCCCCCCTCCCACCGCCCACCATCATCACCCCACCAACCTCACAAGAAAATTGAAACAATACAATTACGTCTCGAACACTCCATCTCTGACGGCACAATGCTCTATATGTTTGCATTTGCATTTTATTTCAATCTCAATATTGACTCTCACCCAGACTTTCTAGACTGGCACTGCGGTGGCTATATTCAACTGTCTCAGATCTCTACGGGACATCTCAAACTGTTACTGACAAATGAGGACACGTACTCGCCAAACATGGACTGCCAAGTCACAGTTCGTGTGCAGGATGACATGCGCATTCTGGTAACCTTTCGATACCTGGATGTGCAAAGTGTCGATCAATGTCTTGATGACTATCTGAAGATTTTTGACAGCTTTGGTCAAGATAATATAACAGAAGGTCAGTACCCGTTTATTTCTCATTTCTTAGGTTGGGTGGGGGGAGGGGGGGGGGGAGTGGGTCTTCAATGTTTGATGATATTATTGACGATAGGTCTTCATTAATGATTTATGTTTATATTGTATGTCAGATGTGTGCATTCGGGTATTTTTTTATATATATATATAATTTTTTTTTCCGTACGCCTTATTTTCTCTAATCCCCAAGGCGGTGTGCGTTGCACTGTGGTTTTTATTTTGCGCCTGTCGGCCCAGTGCATCCGACTTCAGCATGCATTTTATGTAAGGGTCTGCTTCCTCCTGCATTTTCTAAGGGTTTGCTTCCCCGGAGTAACGGCCGGTGCTGTGATGGGGATCGAACCCAGCACCTTCGCGTTATGAGCCGTGCCACTTAACCACTAGGCCACGCCGTACCCGCATCGGGGTATAAAAAATGGTAAAGTAGTTTCACCAAAATAGATACTGACATCAAGGAGACTCAATGAGATTGATTGATTGACTTCAAGAAACGATGGAGACACCATTACATGTGTGCTGCGAGATGTGAACTCACGAGACTGTAGAGTTTATCTTAGCACGACAGGTTCTGCCTCACGTGAGATACACATGTTAGGAGTCGATCAAAGTGTCGTGGTGTGTTCAGTTCCTTCGAGCAGCTCGCTTTTTCTGAGTCCCAGCGATTAAATTTCGCATGGCGAAATGAGAACCTATCACTTTATTCGCGCGCCAGGCGGGATAGTTCTACGTGAGCGTCTCCCAGGTGTTAACCCTGATGTTAATACTTTTCAGAGACATCTTTAAATAATTTTTGTTACAATTTCTTTGTTTCCCTAACGAGCAACTGTCTTCTATTAATTCATCTTACAGCACCTGCTTCGGGATGTGCCTGTCAGACATGCGATCAACATATCCCTGCCTCCTTATCTGGGTATGCTGTAGAAGCGTATGAATGTTCAACATGCTGGACCAATTGAGGACTTTTTCCTGCAGACTAATTCTGAGCACCCTTCTGAGACAATCTATATGCAAATTGTGTAGTTACCTAGCATGTCTGATATCATACGAAGCATAGGTTCACCATTACAATTGACTCCCTTACTGGAATCATATACGCAAGCGTTTAGAATGGCGGTTTTAAAAGCATTGATGTTACATGAGGCAGTTGGTAGTGTAGAGTAACATTGGGGTCAGGTGAAACATACTGATCAAGGTGGGAGTGAAGAGTAACATCAGGGTCAGGTGAACAATGCTGATTAAGGTGGGAGTGAAGAGTAACATCAGGGTCAGGTGAAACATACTGATCAATGCGGGAGTGAAGAGTAACATCAAGATCAGGTGAAACATACTGATCAAGGTGGGAGTGAAGAGTAACATCAGGGTCAGGTGAAGCATACTGGTCAAGGTGAGAGAGAAGAGAAACATCAGGGTCAGGTCAAACATGCTGATCAAGATGCGAGTGAAGAGTAACTTTAGGAACAGGTGAAACATGCTGATCAAGGTGGGAGTGAAGAGTAACATCAGGGTCAGGTGAAACATACTGATCAAGTTGGGAGCGAAGAGTAACATCAGGATCAGGTGAAACATACTTATCAATTTTGGAGCGAAGAGTAACATCAGGGTCAGGTGAAACATACTGATCAAGTTGGGAGCGAAGAGTAACATAAGAGTCAGGTGAAACATACTGATCAAGTTGAGAGCGAAGAGTAATATCAGGGTCAGGTGAAACATACTGATCAAGTTGGGAGCGAAGAGTAACATCAGGATCAGGTGAAACATACTGATCAAGTTGAGAGCGAAGAGTAATATCAGGGTCAGGTGAAACATACTGATCAAGTTGGGAGCGAAGAGTAACATCAGGGTCAGGTGAAACATACTGGTCAAGTTGGGAGCGAAGAGTAACATCAGGGTCTGGTGAAACATACTGATCAAGTTGGGAGCGAAGAGAAACATCAGGGTCAGGTGAAATATACTGATCAAGTTGGGAGCGAAGAGTAACATCAGGATCAGGTGAAACATACTGATCAAGTTGGGAGCGAAGAGAAACATCAGGGTCAGGTGAAACATACTGATCAAGTTGGGAGCGAAGAGTAACATCAGGGTCAGGTGAAACATAATTTCAAGACCCAACATCATGTTACAGAGAACAGACTGTGTCGCAGCAGGCTGACCAGCAAGGTAGAATAATCACCACAGTGGTTAGCTTAATGAGTCTCGTATAGCAGTACATCTAAGAGGGCCCCATTCCACCCTCAAAGTACTCTTCGGGTTGTAAGAAGAGCTACAAAAGAAACGTCTAGAAACTCAGTTGTAATGTCTACCAATAAAAAAAAATTGAAAATACCAATAGCAATATTATAAAGTTGCTACCACCATAAACAACCCTCTTTAGTAGCCTTTGCGATAGCTTGGAAGGTTATTGTGGTTCTTTTATCTCTACCTCGTGTGAATTGGCTTTTACTATTGTTTTATCATTGTCTTTCGTTTGCTTTCCAAAGCTTGGTGTGTTCTCTATGATTTTCTTCAGAACTACACGTTGAATTGGGTTAACTCCTGGTGATGTTTCTTTGATCGCGGGTTACAGTGGCTCTTCTCCACCACGAGGCCTATTTAAGAAGGTGGACTGAGGTCCTGCTGGATGTAGGGAGGTTTCACAGAAAGCTCACTCCGTTACAATGTCAATATACACCTCATCTATCAGACTACTGTGATAACCTGAACAATAGTAGAGGAAATTCATGTACGGAACTCAAGAAGACCAACTAAAATAGTGATCGGAAATGAGTTACCGCTGCAATGCTGTGTTCACGGTCAATTATTATAAAACAGTCAAGTGATGTTGTCGATAGCCCCATGCAAATCCCTCAGTATTTCCCATTTACGAAATCGTTAGTAGAGCATCACTGCTTTTATCGATGTTCTTAAAATAGATGCAACTTAATTGTACAATTTATTCCTAGATGAACTCGGTAGCAGGACATTCTGTGGAGCTGATACGCCTGATGAGATAGCATCAACCCACAGTACCTTAACTCTGAGGTTTGTCAGTGACTCTGTAAGGAATGGTGGAGGATTTATTGCCTTCCTTACAGCATTCCACGAGGGTAAGTGCTCACTGAAGGATATGGGACGTAAGTAGGTAGGTAGGTAAGTAGGTAGGTAGGTAAGTTGGTAGGTAGTTCGCCTAGGCGAGAAGGACTAGTCACGCCAAGCGTCCATGAGCACAATGAGTGGCTGAATCCCTGGCCGTATGCAATGATGATGATGTCTTTCTGATTTAACCTAACCGGGTGGTGCGTGGACGACCATGAGAACTGGACCCTGACAGAGAGGGCCGATTCCCATCCCTGATGTTCATGGTCTGCTTTAAGAGCTGGTGGGAAGTGACATCCTTGACAAGACAGGCTACATTTTCAAACAGGACCAGAGGCGACGGTTTAGCTGGTGAATGCGCTTTTGAGGTCTGTCTGTCGGGTAATTTCGCCGTTGGAGACTCGGTCATATCAATGGATAGTAACATATCACCTCTGGCTGCATGTGAAAGACTTCACTGTGCTTATGGAAGTAGGTAAGTATGTATTAAGCTGGATCTTATTAATTCACCTTTTTCTCTCCAAGTGAAGCAGACGGTCGCTACTTCGGCTGACCCCTTACAGAAATCATTTATCCAAGCAATTGTAATGGCTGTTTCAATAGCAATATTTGTACACGGTAAGGTCGCTAGCCACTTGCACGGCTGTCTTAAGTCTCATTTTACGACATGCTTCGAGTGTGGCAGTAGTCCTACTCTTTTCAACTCGGTTGTCGATCTTGCAAATTATACCAAGGAGGAGGCAATAAATAGCCTTAAAATGGTATAATTGTTAATACAAAAATTATACGGTTACCTTTTTTTTTTTTTACTCTTACACATTAAGCTTTGTGCCAAGTGGTCTCTCTCACAGCAAGGGGGTTTAGTTCACTTTCTGGTCTTAACACGTTTTAATCTACTCAGCTATAAATTACTCGTGGTATCTGATACAAGGGAAGGACAAGGTATCTGGTACAGGCAAGGACAAGGTATCTGATTCAGGGAGGACAATGTATCTGATACAGGAAGGACAATGTATCTGGTACAGGGAAGGACAAGGTATCTGATACAGGGAAGGACAAGGTTTCTGGTACAGGGAAGGACAAGGTATCTGGTACATGGAAGGACAAGGTATCTGGTACAGGCAAGGACAAGGTATCTCATTCAGGGAGGACAAGGTATCTGATACAGGAAGGACAAGGTATCTGGTACAGGGGAGGACAAGGTATCTGATACAGGGGAGGACAAGGTATCTTGTACATGGAAGGACAAGGTATCTGGCACATGGAAGGACAAGGAATCTGGTAAATGGAAGGACAAGGTATCTGATACAGGGAAGGACAAGGAGTCTGGTACATGGAAGGACCCGGTATCTGATACAGCGGAGGACAAGGTATATGATACAGGGGAGACAAGGTATCTGGTACATGGAAGTACAAGGTGTCTGATACAGGGAAGGACAATGTATCTGGTACAGGAGAGACAAGGTGTTTGGTACAGGGGAATACAAGGCAACAGGAAAGTGTGAGGGTTGCCCTGACTTAGGTGAATAGGTTACCTAGTGCAAAGATGTATAAAAAGCTTTTACCCCGACTGTAGTGTCAGTTTTTGGACTAACTTTAAACCTTTTCTGTATGGATATGACCATTCGCTTAGAATGAGCACTGCTGTCTTAAAACATATTTGTCTTAGCGTCTGAAAACGTGCGCAAATATAAGAATACATGATTAAATTAGATTCGATTAGATTCGATTCAATTAGATTTGATTTCATTACATAACATTACATTCATTTAGATTAGATTATATTAATTTAAATTAAATTAGATTAATTTAGATTAGGTTATATTAATAGTACTAGACCAATCCAAATGGTGATACAACCTGATGGGTCACCTCGGGCTGGGCGAAAATAAGCTAATTCAACACATGTAAGTGATGAGACAACACCGAAAGGAAAAGGAAAAACAAAAACTCATTAGAGAGTAGCTACTCAAAGGGGGCATCAACCTATAGTCAGACATGACTGAGAAAAGGCTACTATATTTTAATTTAGATTAGATTGCATCAATTAAGACTTTTTTTTTTTTTTTTTTTTTTTTTTTTTTTTTTTTGCGTTCGTCTTATTTATCTATTCCCCAAGGCGTGTGTGCGTTACACTGTGGTTTTTATTTTGCGCCTGTCGGCCCAGTGCATCCGACTTCAGCATGCATTTTATGTAAGGGTCTGCTTCCTCCTGCATTTTCTAAGGGTTTGCTTCCCCGGGGTAACGGCCGGTGATGTGATTAGGGATCGAACCCAGCACCTTCTGGTTGTGAGCCGTGCCACTTAACCACTAGGCCAAGCCGTCCCCTAATTTAGACTTGATTTGATTAAGTTGGGTAGATTAAGTTATGATAGATTAGATTAATTTAAATTAAATCAGATTAAATCCGTTCAGATTAAGTTAGCTTAGCTTAGCTTAGCTTAGATTGGATTGGATTGGATTGAGATTGAGATTGAGATTGAGATTTAGATTTAGATTTAGATTTAGATTAAGATTTAGATTTAGATTTAGATTTAGAATTAGAATTAGCTTAGCTTAGATTAGATTAGATTAGATTAGATTAGATTAGATTAGATTAGATTAGATTAGATTAGATTAGATTAGATTAGATTAGATTAGATTAGATTAGATTAGATTAGATTAGATTAGATTAGATTAGATTAGATTAGATTAGATTAGATTCAGGTCAGGTCATCCCGTAACCGGTGAGGTCGTTGGGGCACACATGCAGACATCCTCACAAAACCACGCCACTCTTCTCTGCCAACCATTTATCTTGCCAGATTTTGTTAAGCCGTGCAAGCGCCGCTATTGTCTGTGCTATTCTGGCCAACATCTCACATTTTGATTCTTCTTCACTGACAATCGACCCTAGATATTTAAAATAGTCAACCACTTCAATTTAGATTAGATTAGATTAGATTAGATTAGATTAGCTTAGATTAGATTAGATTAGATTAGATTAGATTAGATTAAGGACTGAAGACATTGTGAATAAGATGACATCAGTCGGTAAACCATAGCTGGCTGCTTGCATGTCAGGGGTCAACGAACTGTAGTTGTCCAAGAACCTATACCTTATCGAATTGTCGACTCTGGAACCAGGCTGCAACAGCGGAAATATGCACAAACATTGTAACATTTGCAGCCTCGCTGAAAACAATGACACACAAAACGTCCGTTTCAGGACGAGAGCTGAAGAAGATTGGATTTCAATAGATTGGAATTTATTAGATTGGAGTATATCATGTCCGACTGGAAGCAAAACTAACGTCTGGTGAGGCACGACATACTGATACGACATGTTAGGGTCAGGCAAAATAACTGGTCAAGACCCTCACCTCGGCTTCCTCGCAGCCAATTCTGGAAACGGGCTGTATTCACGACAATCTGGTTAACAAGATGAGGGATCTACGTGATCCCTGTAATAGTGTGCGACACGCAGATGCAGCCAAGCATAGCACAACCACTTGGAGTACGCCGGCCTACCCTCATCAGCACGATCGGGATGTGAGGAAAGCTACGACTACTCGTCACTTAACGTTCTTTTTAGGGCACACACAATAGTAATGCTACTCATTGTGGGCATTCAACAACATCATCATGTTAGACTAATTTTATTAAATTACATTAAGAAAGATTATTTTCATTAGGTGAAATTAAGTTAGATTACAATACATTAATTTGCATCATAACATTAGATTAGATTAGATTAGATTAGATTAGATTAGATTAGATTAGATTTGATTAGATTAGATTAGATTAGATTAGATTAGATTAGATTAGATTAGATTAGATTAGATTAGACTCCAATAAATTCAATTACGCTACTAGACATTACATCAGACATTACATTAATCTCCCGCTACCAAGCCATGAGCAGGGCTTTGCAAGCAGCAGGATGCAGAATGGAGAACGAAATGCGTTGTGTCGCTAGTTAACAGATTGACTGCGATAGTTGCACCTTTCGGTCCGACATATCCATCTTCAGCGGCCCCAAATGCTGTAATGGTATTATGGTTAAGTTGGAACGAAAATTGAATGTTGGTGAGACAGATTGTTGTGTTTAAAACATACTGACAGACAGAAGATAGAAGCAACTATTTTATTTTGTGTAGATATGTATGCATCTAACTTCTTTGGCCAGGTGATTGTAGAGACTTAGAATTCAGATGTGACAACCGTCGATGTGTGGACGACGACCTACATTGCGATGACGTAGATAACTGTGGCGATGGCTCCGACTTGTGCCCTTTCCCAGTTTACGTCACTGTGTGTGTTGTGTTGCTGTCAGTACTGCTGGTGGCAGCCATTTTGATTTTAACGGTCATACTGTGGTACAGGTGGAAGAGGCGAACGCAATGTGACAATCAAGAACACGTAAGCTAATTTATTTTGTATTTGTGAATGTGTTGGTTTTTTTTTTTTTTTTTTTTTTTTTTTTTGTAAATTGAATTTGTTTTGTGTATACTAATCTGGGATTTTCACATCATTAATACTTTGGAAAGACTTGCGTAAATGAGTCATTAGCAATGACTATTTCTCACTAAAGCCAGCACCAAACCTCAGAAACGAGATAGTTAAGAAATATAGTTACAAATATCAGTAGGAGGGAGACAAGGTCCGCAATCAGGCAATACGTCAAGATCTTGAAATGCAGCCTCCTTCAGACCCAAGTAAAGCAGCTGGTGACAAATTGATTACATGGGAGTAATAGAAGTATGTCGCCAGGGAAGATGACAACAGTATCAAACGTGTGCTGCAAGATGTCTTCATTTTTTTCAGCTTCACCTAGTGCTGTAACGTTCGCTTAATTTAGATAAAGTGGGAAAAGTTTGTGCTGCATCAACTCTACTCTCTCGTCCCATGCTACCTTAATCCGGTGGCAAGACGTAGTCAAGATGACCTGAGGTAGCATAGTATGCATACTTTTCTTCAGAGTTTACTCCCAAAGTCGTTCTTATAAACAGGTGATCCACAAGACAATAGTGATAGGACCACAGATAGTAGCCGTCAAAACAGGATGTTCTTTCAAACTTTCTCTTGGTGCATACAAACCATGTATTCACTTTCTCATGATGTACACAAACCATGTATTCACTTTCTCATAGAGTATACAAACCATGTATTCACTTTCCCATGGTTTATACAAACCATGTATTCACTTTCTCATTGTGTATACAAACCATGTATTCACTTTCTCATGGTGTATACAAACCATGTATTCACTTTCTCATGGTGTATACTAACAATGTATTCACTTTCTCGTGGTGTATACTAATAATGTATTCACTTTCTTTTGATATCCCATGTCAGATTTATGACTATTCCTTGTATGTTACATATGTTTACATATAAACATTTACTAAATTGCTGGCTATTCTTCACCTCGAATATATGCTTTCAGATTCGATCAGCAAATCGAATTGACTATTACTCAACATACAAGCAGCGACTCCAAACAGTTCAATGCACACTGAACTGAGCATACAAACACATCTTCAAGTGCAAGCAGTTATATTTTTCTTCTTCTCTTCTAAATGATCGCTGTCAACATGGCCAGATTTTCGTGCTAGAAGCTTTCTGTGAGCTTGTCACATTAAATTGTTGGGATTAGCGATTGTCATAAATAAAAGGTATAACATTGGTTTGGTGGTTTAAAAATGTTTTGGCTTCATTTAAAAAAAGCGTCATCGTTTGAATCATTTGGGATCAAGATGCTGCAGCGGTCAGTAACCCATAGCTGTCTGCTAGCACCAGGGCCATCGAACCAGAGCTGCCAAGACCCTTCTATACCTCCACGCGGTGATCCTGGATAACAGACTGCAACAGAGCAGACTGTCTAAGTACAGGAGATCGAAGCGGGAAGGCTAACCCGGTACCCAAAAATGCCTGCTGAAGTCGGATGTGTTGGACCGAAAGGTGAAAATATCGCAGTCAAGCTGTAAACTACGACACAACCCATTCCGTATTCCGGACACAATCCTGCTAGTTGCAAAGCCCTTTTTAGGGCTTGGTAGCGGGATATTGAGAACGAACGAAGAAGAGGAATATTCATTCGAAATTAATAAAAACATACCATTTGTTATCAATAGTCTAATATTCTGTGCATTAGAGCAGTAGTTCTCAATTATTTCCAGATGACAGCTAATTACCAGCAAAAACTAGAAGTCATCATGTACCAAGTCATACTTTTAGTTTTTCAGTCATAAAGAAATAAAAGGGTTGCTGTTTGATTATCTTTGGATGAGAGGAGACTAACGTCGGGTCAGACAAAACATACAATTCGGACATGTTAGTCACGGTCAGACAAAACATACTATTCGGACATGTTAGTCACGGTCAGACAAAACATACTATTCGGACATGTTAGTCACGGTCAGACAAAACATACTATTCGGACATGTTAGTCACGGTCAGACAAAACATACTATTCGGACATGTTAGTCACGGTCAGACAAAACATACTATTCGGACATGTTAGTCACGGTCAGACAAAACATACTATTCGGACATGTTAGTCACGGTCAGACAAAACATACTATTCGGACATGTTAGTCACGGTCAGACAAAACATACTATTCGAAAATGTTAGTCACGGTCAGACAAAACATACTATTCGGACATGTTAGTCACGGTCAGACAAAACATACTATTCGGACATGTTAGTCACGGTCAGACAAAACATACTATTCGGACATGTTAGTCACGGTCAGACAAAACATACTATTCGGACATGTTAGTCACGGTCAGACAAAACATACTATTCGGATATGTTAGTCACGGTCAGACAAAACATACTATTCGGACATGTTAGTCACGGTCAGACAAAACATACTATTCGGACATGTTAGTCACGGTCAGACAAAACATACTATTCGAAAATGTTAGTCACGGTCAGACAAAACATACTATTCGGACATGTTAGTCACGGTCAGACAAAACATACTATTCGGACATGTTAGTCACGGTCAGACAAAACATACTATTCGGACATGTTAGTCACGGTCAGACAAAACATACTATTCGGACATGTTAGTCACGGTCAGACAAAACATACTATTCGGACATGTTAGTCACGGTCAGACAAAACATACTATTCGGATATGTTAGTCACGGTCAGACAAAACATACTATTCGGACATGTTAGTCACGGTCAGACAAAACATACTATTCGAAAATGTTAGTCACGGTCAGACAAAACATACTATTCGGACATGTTAGTCACGGTCAGACAAAACATACTATTCGGACATGTTAGTCACGGTCAGACAAAATATACTGGCCAAGATCCTCACTTCACTTCCACGAAGGTCTTCATAGAAACGGGCTGTCTTCATGGCTGCCTGGCTAATGAGGTGGGGGATCAATGTGATCCCTGTAGTAGTGAGTGACACGCAGATAAAGTCATGAATAACACAATGACAGACCCAGGTCCAACTTCATCAGCACGCTCGGAATGTGAGAAAAGAAACAGCAACCCGCCACTTAACTCCCTTTTTAGGACGCACAAAAGAGTAATCTTACTCATATGTTGACATTCTTCTTTTTGTTGTTCTTCTTCTTCGTTCGTTCTCAATCTCCCGCTACCAAACCCTGAAAGGGCTTAAGTAGCAGAATGTAGTTCAGAGAACGGAATGCATTGTGTCGTAGTTTACAGCTTGACTGCGATATTTGCACCTTTCGGTCCAACACATCCGGCTTCAGCAAGCATTTTTTGAGTACCGGGTTAGCATTCCCTTTTCCTTAGCCAGTCTGCTCTGCTGCAGCCTGTTATCCAGGATCACCGCGTGGAGGTGTAGAAGGGTCTTGGCAGCTCTGGTTCGCTGGCCCTGACGCTAGCAGTCAGCTATGGGTCGCTGACCACTGCAGCTCATGCGCTGCTCAGCGTCTTGATATATGTCGACATTCAACAAAAATCAATCAATGATCTTGGAAGTCCTTGTAAAGACGCAGATCGATTGTATCTCACAGCAAAGAGACCACATTCTCGTGATGATGTTGCCACAAGCTTCAGTTTGCATAGTCGTAAAAGTGTTTAGTATCTGTACTATAATAACATTAAGATCGGCGATGTGTTTTGGAAATGGCATCTCGGGTGGGGAGGGTTGGAGGATGCGGCATGGGGAAGAAATAACTTGGGATTAACCGTGCTATCTTGCAGAATACACTGTTCATTCCTGGACTCATGAAGAAGCAAAGACAAAATATCAATGTCATTATTCTAAATATTATAGCGATGTGGACAATGGAAAAAAATAGTAAGAATTCCCAAGAAATGAGACATGCCTGACTGTATCAAACCGAAGAGCAATTAGAGCACTCTCAATTCCAGGAAACATATTTGGATAAATTATCATAAGGAAAAGTCAAGATTAAATAAACCAATTCATTCGCATAAAGCAGGCAGGGTTTAGAAAAGGAAAAAGAACTAGGAAGCACATATTCCCATCCGCAACATTCTAGAACAGTGAAGTGAATGGCAGTGAAACATATACATCAACTTTTGTGAATTTTGAAAAGGCATTCGACGGTGTGCACAGAGACAGCTTGTGGAAGATACTGAAACATTACATCATACCATAGAAGACAGTTAACGTCATGGTTCTCTTCTAGAAAGATATTTCCTGTAGCATGAAGAACTCCAACAGAACATCTCCAATTAAATCTGGGGTAAGACTTGGATGTGTCATGTCACCTTTACTATTCAACCTTGCAGTTGGGTGGGTGCTAAAGAGTACGATTGAGAACGATCAGAAAGACTTGAGATGAACACGATTCACCATGCTATACGACCTTGATTTTGCAGATGTAAGGCTCCTGGCTCACAAATATAATCTTATCCAGGTTATGAGGACCAACATAGAAACACAAGTAGGGTTGGAGATTAACATCAAGAAAACTCAAATTGTGACCAATACTGCAAACCAGCTACCAGTGTCTCTAGGAAACCATATGTTGGAGAATATAGCACAGTTTACTTATCTCGGAAGTGTGGTATCACTCCAAGGAGGGACGAAGTACGGTATCAAATCTGGCCTAAATAAGAGCTAGGACTACCTTTGACATGATGAAACCAATGTAGAAATCCTGCATATATATATAGTAGGAAAACTAAATTTAGGCTGCATAATTTAAGTGTCTTACCGGTATTTCGATATGGTTCAGTATACTGAAGTAGATCAAAGAGGGATACACAGACATTAAAAACCTTCCACAACAGAGATCTTCGCAGAATTATTAATGTTTTTGCCAGACAAAACATCAAATCACAAACTCTTACAGAACGCCAACCAAAAATATATGGATATAATTATAAGAGAGAGAAGGTGGAGATGGCTGGGGCATGTCACGAGAATGAGTCCGGACATGTACTCTAAACCAGCACTTAGGTGGACACCGAAAGGTAAGAGAAAGAATAATAGAGCAAGAACTACTTGGAGACGCACGACAGAGGATGAGCTGTGCTGCACATCAATGACATGGAGGTGTTTCACGAAAGGTGTTGAGCAAGACAGAAAGTCATTGAAAGTTGTGGATGCCTCATGTGCCAACTGGCATAACAAGAAATAGTATCATTGGCATCGCTTTACACAAAGTTCAAGAACACGTAATAGGGGAAGTTCGCAAGACACAAGTTGAAAACCCCTATTCTAAACGTTTATAATTTTGTTATACAATTAATTACCACAAATAAAAACGTTTTTACGTTACGGGTGAACTACGTAGTTTAGCAAACACAATCACTTACAGGTGTTCTAGTTTTGATTGCCGTCGCGGTCACCGTAGCCTGCTCTCTCTTCAAACTGTAACCTTCTTTCACAATGTTTTGTGTGTATCTTATGTTTATACAGAAGTAACATCAATGCAGCCAGACAGGCTCGTATGTATACAGTCTCTTTCAACAAATTCTATGGATATTAATAGTTCAAGTAGTTTGGATGTTGTACAACACACCCGTCGTGTAGCCTTGGGCTGGAGTAAAGTTGAGGTGCTTTTCGGTAAACTTTTATTTTAAAAACATTCTTCACAAATGAGACCCCTACAAAATTGAGGCCCCAGGCTGCAGCCTAGTCGTCTATTGGTAAATCCCACACTTGCTCTCTCAAGCACCTCTTCCTACTCATTCCACGCTTGATTTCTCAACTCAAATTAACGCCATTATACTGGTTTAGAAGACTGCAGAGTCTGTATACAGCCAGTTCTTGTCTTTCCAGTAACCGCAAGAGGTCGTAGGAGCATCACTCAGTTTGTGAGTGATGTGTCTTGGGCATCTTGCCAACCGAATAGGGCCCAATATCTCTCGGGGAAAGGGTGGTGGGGAAAGAATTGGATTTTAAAAAGTGAACTATGTTGCTAGTGTTGTTTTGTTTGATCTGTCTCTCTTTATCAGAGCAATGAAATGCGTCATGACTTTGCATAATATTTCACGTAATGTGCCGCAAGGTTTAACTGTGTAGGTCTGCATTAATGGAACTGAACTAAAGGGGACATCGGGCTCATCGTGTAGAAACTATCAGCCACAATAAATACAGTAAAACTTCTACACATCAGGGTAGACGTCCACGTTTCCGCACGTATAGTAATGATGTCTCTCATTTTTCATGTTATCTGTTTGGATATAAAAATATTTCTCATGGAATCGGGTCACAGTGGCTCTTCTTAACTCCCGAAGCGTACATGTTCCTTTACGTCATGATGCAATGTGAGACGTCTCGGTAAATTTACCAATATAGTGATTACAATATCAATCCCCCATCTCGTTGACCAGCTTGCTGTGGCACACACTCTTTCCATGAGCACGAACAATCTTATGAGAGGAGAAGGGGAAGTGGTCTTGATCACCGTGTGATCCACGACCCGGATTATCTTTCGCTTCCTCTATTTATAGCTACAACTGTAAATATTAGGCCTACTGACTCACTGGAAAACCCCCTTGAAAGACTAACGACTAAATGACAAAACTTTCATGTGTCAACTATTTCCGTTTTACAATGGTTGCAGTCAATTGCCGTATAATATCTTAATAATCCTTACACAGATATTCGTGATTATTTTCACTTCAACTTATCTTTTCAACTTCCCAATGACTTAATAATTTATATTGTGTCAAGTAGTGACATTTTCTTAAAGTGGCTAGTTCTTTTGATATTTTTTAGCACAGGAATTATTTTGTCCCTTAAGAAAATAATTTACTGTAAATTTTTTTAATGTCTCTCTTTTAGGCAAAGGCGTCTCTTCAATTTGAATGAGATTTTCGCATTAGGTTCCACAAAATGCCCTTTTGTAACGAAGTTCATGTGTTTTAGGAGCTGTAAGAAGTAACTGGCCATTTCGTTGAAAAAACTGTTGGAAAATGTAAAAGCACACGATATATAGAACATTAAAAGTACATACTTTACATGGATTGGTTCAGTTTTATAAATAGATGCCGGAGCAAATAATAAATTGTTATAATTCAGTTCTGAGATTCATCTTCTAGCTGATTTAGCTAGCCCTGAATAGAAGCGTTTTGCCAAAGTTATGGAAACTTCTATTTCTCAGAAAGCAAATATGTAGGTTAATTTTTCACTTAATCATAGTCGGATTATTCTTATACATTGATGACTGCTCTCGAAGGAAAGAATGACAGTCCACCTTTTTTTTCAATAACTTTCTTCCTCATTTAAGACATGGTCCTCACAACTAAGCCATGTTTTTTTTAGAAAATATGTGCAAAGTTGCAGGACAATTTATCAAGTTATCACACAAACTGTCTGTACATTGCGGTTTTTGGCAAAAAGTTTAGGAAATTATGGTCAAAGGTGAACCTCTGGAAAGTGTTATGCAGTTCAAATATCTAGAGAGAAGATTCAGTCAAAAACAGCGATGGTCATGGTCGCCCTGACAATAATCTGGACAGACAAGACATTAGCCTTAAATCGAAGCTGACTTTAATGTATACAATAGTCAACTCGGTATATCTCTACACGTGTGAGACTTGGACTCTGACGGCTGACCTAAAACGTAAAATGTGCACAATGAAAATGAGATGCTTGCAAAGAATTCTTGGCATTTCATATTAGAATCGTGTTTCAAACGAGAGTGTTCTTCAAATTGTTAGGAAGAAGTTAGATCAATTTAAAAACCTGTTGACTATAGTAAAAACAGGAATATTGACATGGTATGAGCATATACCACGATCGGTGGGGCTGGCCAAGAACATCCTACAAGGCACTGTGTCTGGAAAGCGTGGGAGAGGGTGACCAAAAAAAGAGATGGGAGAACAATATAAAAGAGTTTAAATAAGGCGAGGCTGCAGCGGTTCTGTGGATGTGTATAATGGGAAAAGAACATGAAACAAATTTTGTAAAAAGTTTTTTTAAATGTTTTTTTCCGAATATAAAAGAATGGACGGGAAGATCTCTGGCTGAAACTAAAACCCTGGCGAAAAATCGAGACGTATGGCTGGTTCGACAAACTGCAATAACGGTGCCTAAACGATCTTCTAGGTTACGGGACATGATGATGATTACGATATATATATATATAGGCATCTGACGATGACGTTGTGTGAATTCTAGCTTTATCCACCATCGCCAATACCTTCCCAGTACTTTGTTAGGCCCCAGAGAATAGGTCCCCGACCCTAATCTCTTTTGCTTGATCTGTTACACCTATGCACTTTGAAGAGGTTGAAAGTTCCATGAAGAGATTGTCAGCCGTATGAAGAGATTGTCAGCCGTATTAGAAGATTATCAGCCACATGAAGAGATTGTCAGCCGTATGAAGATATTACCAGCTGTATGAAGAGATTGTCAGTCGTGTGAAAAGGTTGTCAGCCACATGAAGAGATTGTCAACCACATGAAGAGATTGTCAGGTCCATCTTTTTGACGTCTCTTAAGAATGTTTCCGTTATCTACCCGCCTCGCGAGTATATAATTTGACTTCTAACTTAACTTCTTTATGCTGGGTTAGAAGGCTCTGCGCAGTCTGTATACAACTAGTTTCTTCTACTCCACGTGATCTACAAATAACTGTGTGCGTTTAATATGTACTTCAATGCATTAACTGACCCTGCCTCCACTATTTCCTGTGATAATGCATTCCAAGCATCTCCAACTCTCTGACCAAAAAACTGTTATAATATCTAATCTTGACCTTTATTAAAATAATGTGTAGATGTGCCCACTTGTTCTTAGAGCCGGTTGTTCTTTTAAAATCTTGTTATAGTCTAATTTATCATATTTCTTGATTCTCTTATTCATAGGCGTTTCAGTCTTTGCAGACCCTGCGCGTGACACCCTGTGAGTAGCATCTAAATATGAAGACCCTGGGCTGCCCAAACTGCAGGATTCCCCTCTTGGCCTCGCTGGTATAATCCAAAGGAATACAAATCATGACAATTTTGCACCAGCTCAGCTGCAGGAGCTGCCGGAATGAGTTCGTAATTTTGAAACCATCCGCCTTAGGTGCTACCACTCCTGATTTTCTTTCTGGGTTTACTCCCGTATCCCTACCCTCTCCCGATATTTCCACAAACCAGTGTAGTCGTTGCCCGCAGATGCTAGTTACTCGAGATATCCAATGATACTCTCATCGTCTTAAAAATAGCCAGCTTTCTCTGGGACTTCTGGTTTTAAAATCTGAGTTCCTCTTCTCCTAGGCGAACTGCCTGAACAGACTAACGAGTTTCATCTACTCGGGCTTAGAGTCAGAATTTACCTTCTCTTAGATTGGCTGTCAACCAAGGCTGATGAGCCCAATATGCCCGCCCAGTTATACCGCCGGGTACTCGGTCGTGCCCTACAGCAGGATCTGTAAGAAACAGGGGGCCCCTCATGAAGGTGCTGCTGGGGACACAATAATGTAGGAGAGGCCATTGACATGGAATCTCCTGATCGGCAAGCCAAACAGTGAATCTAGCGGCGATCTCCACACCTGGAAAGGAGAGGCTATATCAGACGCTTCACTTTCCTTTAACTAGCGGTACGTCCAGCCCAGACCTCGCTACCCCCTTATAAACCTGAATTAAATCACCTCGAATTATTTTATTTTCTAGACACTGTATGCCGTTGTGTCTTAGTCTTCCCTCATAACTGTAATTCAGGAATGCTACTAACAGTTTTGTTGCTCTCCTTCTTTGAATCCTTTCCAGCATATTTATATTTTTTTTTAAATAGCATCTTCAGGTGGAGAGGAAGACACATAAAAGATGGTTCGTGGTGTTAATGATACATCACAGAAGTATGGATTGAAATTAACGGCAGCACAGTTGACACACGAATGATAATTGCACCCCCCCCCCCCCCACACTTCTTCTAACGATATAAGGGGACAAATGCGATGGATTGCGCAATGACTATTCAACATGAAGCTATACAAATGCAAAGATATCTTACACCAGAAGGAATGACCCATCTTGATGTAATTAAACACGATATGTTAGTGCAATAATAGTGTGCATTGTGGATATATTGATGTCAGATTTAGATAAAATTCGAGAATGGTCTGTAAGCTGGCAAATGGAGTTTAATGTAGATAAATGTACAGTCATCCACATGGGTAGATCCAATATGGAACATAATTACAGAATGGGAGAAAACAATATTAGAAAGACAGATAAGGAAAGGGACCTAGGGGTTATAATAGATCATACAGGAAAGGTGAGTGAGCAAGTTAAGGTAGCAGTGAAAAAGGCAAATGCAATGTTAGGTATGATAAAAAGAAATATTAAACATAGGAGCAAGGAAGTGATCGTCAAACTGTATAAAGCTTTAGTTAGACCTAGATTGGAGTACTGTGTACAGGTGTGGAGTCCTTATCATAGAGGGGACATAAACATGCTAGAAAGAATACAAAAAAGAGCGACAAAGATGATAGTGGGATTCCAGAATTACAGTTATGAGGAACGACTCAGAAAAACCGGCCTACAGTGTCTCGAAGAGAGAAGAATTCGTGGTGACTTAATACAGGTTTATAAGATGATCAGAGGAATCGATAAATTAGACTATAACAAGTTTTTTTTTAAATACAGCCACCTACAATAACACGAGGGCATAGCTTCAAGCTGACTAAAGAGAGGTCCAGGTTAGATATTAGGAAATATTTTTTTTAGTCAGAGAGTGGTGTCTGCTTGGAATGCATTGCCAGGGGAGGTAGTGGAGGCAGGGACAGTTAATGCATTTAAGAATAAACTGGATGCGCATAGCTTTTAGAGCAAGGTGATGTAAATGTAACTGGTTGTATACAGACTCTGCAGGGTCTTCTAAACCAGTATAAAGACGTTAAGTTAAGTTAAGTAACTATCATGTTCCTTTTTGCTTTCTAAAATCTCTTCTTAGGTCCCATCAAGAAACCAGACCGATTACGTCATCACAATTGCAGAAGGCGCATTTGTCGTGTCCAGGCTCATGTCCCAGTTGATGCCTACGCCTGCTCCTGTGTACTGGACTTCCGCCTCTGGACGTGTCCCTTGATCATCGTTAGAAATGACACTCACCCCCTTTACTTAGTCATCCACGACAATTTAAAATAGTCATCGAAGTTATCCAGTTTCATGTTCAATAATCATTATTTTTATACACGTCATCCTTTCTTAGTCATCGTTATAATCCATGTCATCTTAATTAATCATTGTTATTATTCATGTGATATTTACTTATTCAACGCTCTTATCTTCTTCTTCTTCGTTCGTTCTCAATCTCCCACTACCAAACCCTGAAAAGGCTTAAATAGCGGAATGTAGTCCAAAGAACGGAATGCGGTGTGTCGTAATTTACAGATTGACTGCGATATTTGCACCTTTCGGTCCAACACATCCGACTTCAGCAAGCATTTTTTGAGTACCGGTATAGCATTCCCTCTTCGATCCCTTCTCCTTAGCCAGTCTGCCCTGCTGCAGCTTGTTATCCAGGATCACCGCGTGGAGGTGTAGAAGGTGTCTATGGCGCTAGCAGTCAGCTATGGGTCGCTGACCACTACAGCTCATGCGCTGCTCAGCATCTTGATCCCCAACGCTCTTATCGGCATCATCTTTACTTATCAACGCTTTTATCAATGTTATCTTTACCTATCAACGCTTTTATCAATGTCATCTTTACTTAATGGGGACGGCGTGGGCTAGTGGTTAAGTGACACGGCTAACAATCCGAAGGTGCTGGGTTCGATCCCTATCACAGCACCGGCCGTTACCCAGAGGAAGCAAACCCTTAGAAAATGCAGGAGGAAGCAGACCCTTACATAAAATGCATGCCGAAATCGGATGCACAGGGCCGACAGACGCAAAATTGTTTAAAAAACGCAGTGCAACCCACACCGTCTTGTGGAATAGAAAAATAAGGCGAACGCAGAAAAAAAAATCTTTACTTAATCATTGTTGTTACCCATGTCATCTTTACTTAATCATTGTTACCCATGTCATCTTTACTTAATCATTGTTGTGACCCATGTCATCTTTACTTAATCATTGTTGTGACCCATGTCATCTTTACTTAATCATTGTTGTGACCCATGTCATCTTTACTTAATCATTGTTGTGACCCATGTCATCTTTACTTAATCATTGTTGTTACCCATGTCATCTTTACTTAATCATTGTTGTTACCC
The DNA here is from genome assembly GCA_036924085.1 of Ariolimax columbianus. NCBI lineage: Eukaryota > Metazoa > Mollusca > Gastropoda > Stylommatophora > Arionidae > Ariolimax > Ariolimax columbianus. Next base: position 54,646,025 of record JAVGWX010000007.1, on the reverse strand, counting down.
ATGTCATCTTTACTTAATCATTGCTGTGACCCATGTCATCTTTACTTTATAATTGTTGTCATCTATTTCAGTTGTATTTAGTCGTCGTTACTATCCGTGCTATCTTTCATTATGTTCATCATCGGCAGCTGCTCTAACTCATCCATTCTTGGACAGAGGATCATAATCAATTGCTGTCCTCACGTGGCACAGTAACCATGGAAACTGTTCTCATCTAACCATACCAAGGAACATGCTTGTTCGTGTGTTTTTTTTCTCTTGAAACAAAATTGAAAACAAGAGACTGTGGTGAAGTTGGGGATTCAGGGCACGAAGTTTGTAAATATGGCCGACTTAACTGCATTGTAAGGGAGTAAACTAAGTAAGTCATATGTCCTTTACAGAATGTCGCTTTTTACAACCGACAACCTATTTTGGTTGCTATCTTGGCAAGATGTACAGTACGGTAGATTGCCATTACTTTCCGTACGTGGATGAGCGAGGAAAAAAACACATATCTACCAAACTGGACACGAGCGTGATTGGAACCGCGTGCCAAACTAGACATAAACGTGATTGGAACCGCGTGCCAAACTGGACACGAGCGTGATTCGAACCGGGTGCGTTGGGATCGTGATACGGAAGCTTCACCTCAAGGCCATGCAGCCTCCTTGTAAAGTGGTGCTTCTTTTATATTGAGCTCAAAAAGCATGAACGGAAAACAGCGGTTTTCGGCAATCAATTACCACAATGCAAGTAAATGGAGAACGTGTACGGTATAGACAGAGTGTGGATTAGCGGTTAGGATACCGGTCTCCCTGACCAAAGGGACACGGGTTCCATACTTCGGTAAGGCATAAGTTTGCTTTACATCAGGAGCCAAATGAAAACCTTGTATGTAGACCCTATGGTGACTGCAGGGACAAGCAGTTATTCTTCCTCAGTCCTATAAGTCGCACCACTGCCTTACCTCATCAATTGGAGTAAACGCTGTTATTATATTTTATGTCTTCTGTTGTTTTTTTTGGTGTGTGGTTAAACGTTTATATATGTATAAATGCATGTCCATTCAATTGATAGTGGATGTTATTGAGGAAAGGAAGAAGGAGTAGCTAATAAATAAACATATTATTTATAACCAACCATATCGTCGTTGTAAAATGTATAAAAATTGTCTTAGTAAGCGATACAGTTGGTTGTTGTTTTTGTTCTTTGATATACGCAGAGGGCTGGCCTCAGCAAATGTAGAGCTGGATTGCTGCTGGGCCCATGAACAAGAGTTAATGTTTTGAAATAATTAACAATAATTTGTATAAAGGAATAATGTTAATACCAGTGCCTGGACGAATATTGAATATGACAATGCTAGAGATACACTTGTATTAAAAGAGGTCACAGACAAACAGTTGTGAAGAACAAGTCAGACTTTAGACAAAATAGGTCCTGCACAGACCAGATTGCCATAGTTAGGATAATAGTTGAACATGGTATACATGGGAAATGAAACTTACTACGATAAGTCGGTTTTGTGGACTGTGAAACGGTATTTGACAGCTTAGACAGAGAATCAATCTGGAAGTTGTTCATAAAATATCAATATGGAGTGCATGTGAAGGTCACTAACATAATTAAGAAAAAGGAAAAGTAAATTAAATGCACAGTTTTACATAAAGGTCAGTTTTTTGTGCCATTTCAGATAAGAACCTTGTGTATGACAGGGATGTCTTTAATGGCCATTTCTCTTTCCGTTGGATATTGACTGAATTATGAAGACAACAACGCAGTTGCATATACAATGCCTGGTGTCTGGCTGCACATAAAATGACTGGTTTCCAACTGCATGTAAATTGTTTTTGTCCTTTTTGTTCTTTTTTTGCCTTATTTTTCTATTCCTCAAGGTGAAGTGCATTGTACTATGTTTTTATTTTGCGCCTCGTCCGTCCAGAGCATCGGACCAGCATGCATTTAATGTAAAGGTCTGCTTCCTCCTGCGAAGGGTTTGCTTCTCCGGGGTAACGGTCGTTGCTATGATATGGGAGCGCACCCAGCACCTTCGGCTTGTGAGGCGTGTCACTTAACCACTAGGCCACGCCGTCCCCCGCACATAAAATGATACGGAATAGCGGGAAAATTGTAAATTCTAATGGCGTCATTAGGTGGTAACAACATCCAGCTTTGTGAATACTACAAGGAGCACGTGCGCAGCTGGGATACAAAATGGTGTCCACTAACATCTGGTCAGGCAAAATATACTGATCAGACATGTTAGTCAGGGTCAGGCAAAATATACTGGCCAAGAACCTCATCTCAGCTTCCTTGCAGCCCTCCCTGGAAACGGGCTGTTTTGATGGCAGCCTGGCTAACAAGGCAAAGGATTGACGTGATCCCCATAGTAGTGAGTGACACGCAGATGAAGCCAAGCATAACACAACCACCTGGAGGACTTCAGTTCTTCCTCCGCATGTTCGAGATTTGAAGAAAGCTCCTGCAACCCACCACTTAACATCCTTTTCAGGAGTAAACCTACTCATTGTGGGCATTCGATACACCAACCTTAGAGCCTCGAGTTAGCCCTTAGTGATTTCTCCCTGCTTGATGCACAACACACCCACCTTGGCTGGAGACATTTCGCAAATGACAAAGAGGTTGAAAGTGAGTGCAAATGTGGCTGAGAAAGCAAACCAAAGTCTTCTATCAGGTATGCTGCAGGTTTTGATGCACTAATAAAGTGATGGAATAAGTGTATCAATGTTGGTGAAAATTATGTTGAGAAATAAGGTAAAGTGTAATTATAAATGGCTTTCAAGTTCGAACAATAATAAATGGCTTTCAAGTTCGGGCAATAATAAATGGCTTTCAAGTTCGGGCAATAATAAATGGCTTTCAAGTTTGTATCTCATAAATTGTTTTTAAAATAGCTTTCTGTGACCTATTACTGACTTGCCCTCATAAAATAAAAATTCTTGAATGTATGTATTATCAGCGATGATCTCCTGATTCATTGGAAAGCAAATAATTCACACTCTTATTGATGTATAATAAATGGGTTATTGTTTCTAGAGCTTTCATGCAAACATAGTATTCTACTCCACACTCAGAAGAATATTAACCTCTGTGGAAAATGAGTCAGGAACCCCATACAGGAGTAAGCAGCACAGTAAGCAATTTTTTTTGACATGCACTCAGTGATACCACAACATTCCTTACTTCTTCTTCTTTGTTCATTCTCAATCTCTCGCTACTAAGCCCTGAAAAAGGCTGCACAAGTAGCAGGATGCAGTCCGGAGAACAGAATGTGTTGTGTCGTAGTTTACAGCTTGACTGCAATATTTGCACCTTTCGGTCCAATACATCCGTCTTCAGCAGGCATTTTTGAGTACAGAGGTAGCCTTCCCTCTTCGATCCCTTCTCCTTAGCCAGTCTGCTCTGTTGCAGCCTGTTATCCAGAATCACTGCATGGAGATGTAGAAGGGTCTTGGCAGCTCTGGCTTGCTGGGCCTGATGCTAGCAATCAGCTATGGGTCACTGACCACTGCAGCTCATGTGCTGCTTAGCATCTTGATCCCTAATTTATCCATCAATGATACAATATCAGTTCTGGAGGGCATTGTCCCAGGAAGACAAGGCAGACGTCGACTAAGGCATAGTTAAACACAATAAATCAAGGACACCCTAAACATGAACATGGAGCAGGGGAGTAGACTGACTGTTGATTACAATTCCTATCAAATGGCTGTGATCAGAGCAATGTTCTACCAAGGACATGTTACTTGATGATGATACAATAACACTCAACTTATTTCATTTATACATCAGTGATACAGTAACACTTCTTTATTTATACATCAGTAATACAATGACGCTCCATTAATTTATACCTGTGATGCCATATGTCCCTCAGTAGTACAATAACACTCCACCCCTTTCATTTATACATCATTTATACAATAACACTAAAGACATTTCATTTATACGGGATCAAGATGCTGAGCAGCACATGAGCTGCAGTGGTTAGCGACCCATAGCTGACTGCTAGCGTCAGGGCCAGCGAACCATAGCTGCCAAGACCCTTCTACACCTCCACGTGGTGATCCTGGATAACAGGCTGCAGCAGGGCAGACTGGCTAAGGAGAAGGGATCGAAGAGGGAATGCTAACCCGGTACTCAAAAAATGCTTGCTGAAGTCGGATGTGTTGGACCGAAAGGTGCAAATATCGCAGTCAAGATGTAAACTACGACATAACGCATTCCGTTCTCTGGACTACATTCTGCTACTTAAGCCCTTTCAGGGTTTGGTAGTGGGAGATTGAGAATAAACGAAGAAGAAGAAGAAGAAGACTTAATTTATACATCAGTGATACAATAATATTTAAGTCATTTCATTTATCCATCAGTGATACAATAACACTCTTTTCATACATCAGTGACTAAAAAAAACCACATCATTTATGTATCCCACAGTGATCCACCTTGTACATTAAAAACTTGTTCACTGAATGCTAATAAAGAACGTTTTAAAATCTTAAAAATATATTTGATAAAATGTTCTGAGTATTAATTACACAATAGTAATATTCCTTAACAAAGCATATGGACATTTCAACAATACCATTTCAAATTTGTAAAGCATTAACAGTACACAACAACAACTATTACAGGTAAATTCTCATCTTGCTGTCCTTCTGAATAATTCCCAGATCAAATTTCAATTAAACTTGTAAGATATTTTTGAACCCGCTTGGGTCATCTTCTTTTCCATATACCCTGTTGTATCCTCATTGCCTCATTGTATCCTACCAAAGCCTGCTTTGGATAGAGAGCGCATTACTAGATAAATACTGTCTAGCCAGTTCCACCATCCCCTTGTTAAAAACAACAGCAACTGAGAATGATCAAGTCATCATATCATTATGCAATCATGCAATATAGACATTGCCATACAGTTATAATCTTGATTAAAATTTGACCTATAATTATCAGCTTGAAATAAATTTGTTTTATAATTATTATCTTGATAAAAATCTGACATAATTATCATATTGATAAAATTCTGACATATCTTCTTCTTTGCGCTTGGTTTCGTATGCTCGTTTTATGCCACCAGATGGGCTGCCTCTATGAAGTGACACGTCAGTCGCAAGTCCTCAATGGTTCCCCACAGTTTGTCTGGTATATTTCTTTCCTCGGGCCAGTCTTCTCACAGGAGCCTTGGTGCAGTGGACATGTTTGCAGGATGTGTTCTGGAGTCTGGGGTCGTCTCTGACATGTGCATTGTGCAGTCTGTGCTGCTTTCATTTTATGCATGTGTGCATTTAGTCTGCAATGACCTGTTCTGAGGCGGAAAATTGTGGTATACTGTTTCCTATTCAGTCTATTGATTAGGTCCTGTGGGTATTTGCTGTTTGTTCTCTCTATCCACTGTTGTTTATATTTTTTTGGATGTGTGCCTTGACTTCTGGCAGTGACACTGGGTGGGTGAATTGTTCTCTTTGTCTTCCCTCCCTGGCCTGTCTGTCCTCCCATTCATTTCCAGGTATGCCGTAGTGAGCTGGAATCCACTGCAGGATGATTTTATTGTGGTCTTAAAGTTTGTTTAGCTGGAATATCAGTTCCCTTTCCATACTATTTTGTGGTTCTCTTTGTGTGGCCTGCAAAATTTCCATGCAGACACACAAAAACTCTGACATATAATTATCATCTTAATAAAAATCTGAAATATGGTGATTGCATTGACATAAATCTGCCATAAAATGACTGCTTTGATATAAGTCTACCATATAGTAATTTGGGACTGAGAATACAAAGGGAAAAAAAACACAAAGATTATGAGAATAAATGCAACTAACGACAGTCATTGTACTGGGAAGCACACACTTACAAGATATGGTATCAATCATATATTTTTGTAGTAATATAAACAAAATAGAAGGTAGAAAGGTACAGATAAAACTATCAAAATAAAAATATAAAAGGAGCTTTCATTCTATTTGAAGAACTTGTAGAAATAAAAAGAAAATATGTCCAATACAAAAATAAACATCTTCAACCTCAATGTAAAGTCAGTTGTATTATATGGCTCCGAAACATGGAGAACAACAGAACCAGTGATGAAAAGGGTGCAGACTTTCAAAAATTGGTGCTGAATCAAAACAAAAAAGATTGAAATGGTATTTATTATAAGATGACTAATGTGGAACTGTTGGAAGGAACCAGACAGATATCAGTGGAAAATGGAGTCTGAAGAAGTCGCTGATGTTGGATAGGACACACATTAAGTAAACCAACCGATAGCATTACAAGACATTCCATGTTCTGGAATCTTCAAGGTAAGAAAAGCAGTGGCAGATCAAAACACATGTAAAAGAGAGTTTCAGACAAACATAATGGACACAGGGAAGATGTGGACAAAGGTGGAACAAGCTGATTTGGTGGGCAGAGGTGGAACAGGCTGATTTGATAGGCAGAGGTGGAACTGGCTGATTTTGTAGGCAGAGGTGGAACTGGCTGATTTTGTAAGCAGAGGTGGAACTGGCTGATTTTGTAGGCAGAGGTGGAACTGGCTGATTTTGTAGGCAGATGTGGAAAAGGCTGATTTTGTAGGCAGAGGTGGAACTTCCTGATTTTGTAGGCAGAGGTGGAACAGGATGATTTTGTAGGCAGAGGTGGAACAGGCTGATTTTGTAGGCAGAGGTGGAACAAGCTGATTTGGTGGGCAGAGGTGGAACAGGCTGATTTGATAGGCAGAGGTGGAACTGGCTGATTTTGTAGGCAGAGGTGGAACAGGCTGATTTTGTAGGCAGAGGTGGAACTTCCTGATTTTGTAGGCAGAGGTGGAACTGGCTGATTTTGTAGGCAGATGTGGAAAAGGCTGATTTTGTAGGCAGAGGTGGAACTTCCTGATTTTGTAGGCAGAGGTGGAACAGGCTGATTTTGTAGGCAGAGGTGGAACAGGCTGATTTTGTAGGCAGAGGTGGAACAGGCTGATTTTATAGGCAGAGGTGGAACAGGCTGATTTTGTAGGCAGAGGTGGAACAGGATGATTTTGTAGGCAGAGGTGGAACAGGATGATTTTGTAGGCAGAGATGGAACAGGATGATTTTGTAGGCAGAGGTGGAACAGGATGATTTTGTAGGCAGAGGTGGAACAGGCTGATTTTGTAGGCAGAGGTGGAACAAGCTGATTTTGTAGGCAGAGGTAGAACAGGCTGATTTTGTAGGCAGAGGTGGAACAGGCTGATTTTGTAGGCAGAGGTGGAACAGGCTGATTTTGTAGGCAGAGGTGGAACAGGCTGATTTTGTAGGCAGAGGTGGAACAGGCTGATTTTATAGGCAGAGGTGGAACAGGCTGATTTTGTAGGCAGAGGTGGAACAGGATGATTTTGTAGGCAGAGGTGGAACAGGATGATTTTGTAGGCAGAGGTGGAACAGGCTGATTTTGTAGGCAGAGGTGGAACAAGCTGATTTTGTAGGCAGAGGTAGAACAGGCTGATTTTGTAGGCAGAGGTGGAACAGGCTGTTTGGTGGGCAGAGGTGGAACAGGCCGATTTGGTGGGCAGAGGTGGAACAGGCTGATTTGGTGGGCAGAGGTGGAACAGGCCGATTTGGCATGAATTTGCTAAAGATTATGTTTCACTGGGAACTGAAAGGTTTTTTTAATGAACCTCACTGAGCATGTGGTAAAAGGGAACTAAGGAATGTTATGCATGGGGCTACTAACTTAATAATGTAGAGCTATATAAAAATTTACCGGCGACGCATCCTCAGTATCCAGTGGTTCGATTTCTTCCATAATGTCAAGGTCTCTGCAAAGATGAGTCTTCCCTCCATCTCGGACACTCTGGTCCGCCGCCGCCTGTCTATGTTTGGTCACGTGGTTCGACTGGACCAGGAAGCTCCGGCTCGCCAGATCATGTCTAAGTCAGCTAAGTGTAACAACGGTCTCCTACCGCTCAGCTGGAGGTGTGGGAGGGGCAGCCCCCATTGTACATGGCTCTGGCAGATAGCAGTCTTCTCTCTTTCGGCATTGAACGAAGTTTAACTACAAGCCTCAGCAGTTGGACATGGTAGTTGTCAATCGATGCTACGGGCCCTAGATGCCTAGGCAAACATTATTATTGTTTTTATACAAAAGCACTAGAAAGAAAGCACTTTAATGCTATAACACAAAGCTACCTACAAGGAGGCTATTGTAGTCATGACCTCATGCAACCCCTAGTGGAGAAAGAAGTAGGATGTCCTTCACCTTTCTTGTGACCATGAATAAGGATAATGAACACAACCTCTGTACTCTACTGAACATGTCACAAAAACCTAAGAGGGTGTTGCATATGTGACTGACCACTTCGGCATGTCAAACATATAGTTACATAAACCATCACTGCAAACAGTAGCATATAAATGTGATAGCGCAAGCATATTGTTATTGCCAATAAAATCTCTTTTTGAGGTAATTTCATGATGGGAAACATTTTACAAATTTATATTTTTTTTTAAATATCTTTGTTTTATTAATTAATATGCAAATAACACATTTTTACACTTTATGACCTACGGAAGGAAAATAAGCCCATTGAAAATGTCAATGTTTATGTCTACCTAGGCCAGGAAATCAATAACTGCCACAACATTGATAAGGAGATCTCATGCAGGAGAGTGGCAGGTTGGCTCAGCTTCAACCGTATTAAACAGATACTCCAGCAGATTTGATGGATATCAAGGCCAGGGCTCACACCTTCAATAGCATGGTTATTCCAGCAATGGTATATAGATGTGAGGTTTAGAGTCTACACTAATCAGATGCAGAGAAGTTCCAATTTACTGAAAGAGCAATGGCGCAAATAAGTCCTAAATATCTTCATAAGAGACCATATCCAAAATACCAACATCGGCAACCAAACAGAGTTCTGGGATGTCGTTGATTCTGCATCAATGTAAACATATAGATGGGCCGGCTATGTGGTCCACATGACTGACGATAGATGGACGCGGAGGGTGTCTTTCTGGTGGCCATACAATTATCCACAAGCCGACAATATGGAGAGATAATGTGCACCACGTCTTTGGACAATCATGATACTCAAAGGTCAAGGTCAAATACAGATTCAAGCAGCGTTTGGCTACCTGGCATCAGGCAACCTTGCCTGACTGAATACCAGGATTCAAATATTCAAGTAAGCGTAGTAAAACTTCCCTATATGCATTAAGCTGTTTTCTTGAGTTAATAAATGATGACCAAAACGGTTTCACAAGCACAACATAAGTTAAAAATCATTGTGAAATAGCCAATACATCAGACAGACAAATATCAACAATCAACATTAGGTATATCCTGCTATATTTGTGCATGCATAAAACAATTGGCAGTGTCGATACAGCAACTTGACCTGGGTGGGCTTCCTGATAATCCAGGTTACACTGCTTTAAAAACGGGTACCAGAGTTTTCTCTGAGATATGGAAGACAAGGCAGCAAGGAAGGGAACTATTCAGTGCACCTATTACAGCTGAAAATGTATATGAGGTCTTTAATACTTTATTCCCTATGACATTAGCTGATATAAGACTTCTTCTTCTTCTGCGTTCGTTCTCAATCTCCTCCTACCAAGCCCTGAAAAAGGCTTTGCAAGTAGCAGGATGTAGTCTGGAGAACAGCTTTGCATTGTGTTGCTGGTTTACAGTTTTACTGCGATATTTGCACCTTTCGGTCCAACACATCCGTCTTCAGCAGGGATAAAGGACTAACTTTGCATACAAGACTCGCAGCTCACAGAGGCAAATAAGATACAAAAGAACATTCAAACCTGAAGAATAGAAAAATATGTATCAAACATCCTTGACAATTTTCTGTATAAAGCTGTTAAAAAATACCATTTAAATAAACAAATATATCTGATTAAAAATAATAAGTAAAAAAAAGTAAAGTAAAGTAACCCATATCATTACTGCCGTAGGGGTGTGAGGTGTTAGCGCTCTCACATTTCAAATGCTCAGCTATGTGAGGGCGGTGACCATCTCCTCTCCCTCGCGGCTTTTACTTCCCGAACTGAACCGGTACCCATTTAAGGCTGGGTGACCCGAGAACCATTGCGGTCTGAAAAAACATTCCCGCCTCAACTGGGAAATGAACCCAGGAACACTCAGAAATGAAGCCAGCTCGCTAACCACTGCGCTACGTGACTCCAGAGTAAAGTTTATAAAGAGTAAACGTGATGCCAAATTGAAAAAACAACACATTTTAAAGGACATCAAAATCAGACAAAAATATCTGATTACAAAGAATAAATGTGATGCAGAAATGAGAGAAAAAACTTAATTAAATTCATATTTAAATTTAAAAATTAATCTGATTACAAGATGGCATCTAAATGAGAACATAAAAAAACCTTGCAAAGAGTAAACATGACGTCAAACTTAGAAAAAAATGTAATTAACAAAATGGACATAATATCGCGGTGTGTAAGGGGGAAACAAGGGGGAGGGGTTTTATAAATACATGAAACTGTTTCAAAAGACTAAAAAAAGTAGTAAACATGTTATGACTAGTTTGAATTTTTTAATTTGAAAAGTTATATTTGTAAAAAATTTGAATGTTCTATGAAATATAAAATTTGTCAACATTTATTTGACTAATTTCACTAAATAAAATAGTAACAATGTGTTTTTAGCTATTTACACACACAAAACTAAAAAAAATACATTTTACAACTTTGGCTTAAAAGTATAGAAGCAAAAATATATATATGGAAAAATGCACTACAAAATAGACATTTTCAATCTCTATTTGGCAAATTTGACTTTTTAAAATATTACATTCATTTGACTAAATTTACTATAAAGGAGAGTAAAAACAAATTTGGCAAAATTCACTACAAAATGTAGTGTAAAAAATGTGCCCATCTTAACAAATAGCAATAGTAACATGATATTTGACTTCTTTATCTAACAAAAAGTGAAAAATTATTTTTGGCTAATTCAACAAAGAATGTGCACAATTTATTTGACTTCTTAGTTGACCTGTACTTCTACAGGGGCAGATGCTTCTGTGCAGGCCCCAGTTTTAGAATGAGCTAGATGTAGCCGGTAGAAAAATTTCCTGTTTAGCAGGCTAGGCTCAAGCAGCTTATTACTCCGCTGCATTGGGACAAGTGCCTCGGAGGGTAGTTAACCAATGTGTAAGTCCATCTTAATGGACTCAGGCACTAGAGCAAAGTAGACTCGCAGCCTGTTAGGCGCCATCTTTGCTGCTCTAAACAAACCATCTAACCATGACTGGTGTTATGCAAGTCCCACAGTTGCCTCTTATGACGTGCTCTCTGTGGGGCAGTGGTGCTATTCTTGTCCTTATCGCACACAAAGACCCTTGCAGACCACTAGGACATTTATTTTACTAGTTTGGCTAAATATAAAAATTTTTAATATGTATTTGACTTTACTGATTTAACCAAATTTGTATACATAGAATTCTTATTTTTAATTTCTGGATTGTGTTTTCTTTTTCATTTGGAGTATTATGTTTATTTTTTAAGTTGTCCTTGTTAACTGATATTTGCTCTTGCATTTAAATCTATTCAAAATTAGTTCACTATTAAGTTTGTTTTACTTAAATTGACCAAATGATTCCATTTGTAAGTGACAGACTATTATTACTATAAATCAATGGGGTTAAACCACACAGAGTGCTACAAAAGGGCAAGCTCAACAACTGAAGGACCACATCACAATATATATATTTCTAGCTTCCATTACACGAGATTTAGCTGTTGATATTATGTTGTTTCACCTGACTGTTATTAAGTTTGACAAAAATATAACTGATGTAACCTCTCATTCATGTTGCAAGTAGAGGGTTGTGCATGGGGCCAGCAACCTTATCAAGCAAAATTATTGGTGTGGAACAACCACTTAAAGTGGCTCAGATACAGGCTTCCTGTAAATGGGTCAGCTGTAGTTGTGGCTCTATGTTTCCACTGGAACAAAAAAGGTGAATCCTCATCATCATGTTGTTTACTTTGCCTGATCTGAAAGCCTTTATAAACTTGTAAGATACTTCTGATTCCTGTTACACAACTACTGTCTTCTGTTATAAGTATTCCAGGGCACGGTGTAGCTGGTGGTTAAGTAGACATGGCTCACAAAAAGAAGGTGCTGGGTTCGATTCAATCACAGCACCAGCCGTTAACCTGGGAAAGCAAACCCTTAGAAAATGCAGGAAGAAGCAGACCCTTACATAAAATGCATATCGAAGTCGGATGTACTGGGCCGACAGGAGCAAATTAAAACATAGTGCAACGCACACTGCTTTGAACGCAGCAGAAATCAAACAAGAAAAACAAGAGCACGACCCAAGGCACCCAACACCCAAGGCACCCAATGTTTGGACATCACAAACACAAGACTCAAATCCAGACATAGCCGCCATAGGTGGCACAAATTGATGCAGGCTCCAGAGATGGAACTTCGGGAGAAACCTGCCTCGGAACATCATCTACTATACACAACATGGAAGTCGCTAAGCAGACTCCGAACTGGTGTATCACGGTACAAGAGGAATATGAAGCGATGGGGATACACAGATAAGGACACATGTGATTGTGGCGCAAAACAGGACCCAGACCACCTGATGACTTGCCCCAACCTCCAGGAAACATGCAATAGGTGTGACATGCTAGAGGCAAATTACAAGGCAATCCATGTCGCTAAGTACAGGATACAAGATATATAACGTGGTGCTTGGACACGGAAAGTGAGTATCTGGCACAATGACATTAAAGACTACAATTTTTTACCACAATTGACAACTGCAAAAGCAACTTTTTTTTAAAATATACTCTTGTTGAATTTTAAAAAAATGATATAGCACCTTTTCTCCAAAATGAAATTTACAAAGTCTAATCATTAAACAAAACTGACTGATTAGGTGAAAGAAAACTCAGACTTTAAACCTCCTGGTACATTGTAGGTAGGCTAGCCTTATACAAAGACTAGAGAGAGAGAGAGTTAACCTGGAGACAGGGATTTCCTGATCGTGGAAATGTGTTGGACTGAAAGACACACATATTGTAGCTCTACTTTAAAATGTGGCATATCATATTTATATGAGGGAACAACCAGAACTTTCTTGAAATTGCTCAGTCTATACATCCATTATACAATAACATTTTGTCTAAATATCATGAGGAAAATGATCTTCTAGTCTGCCAAATCTGCGAGGAGCAGTGTGGAAACATGATGGACAAATTGTCAAGTTGTAAGAAAAGCGTGAAACAGATCAACAAGTTTATGAGCGAAATAGATCAATTGATGTAATTTTTTAGAGTTATTTGAAATTGAATGACAATAATGGAGGTTTAGGAAAATGCAGTTACATACATCTAATTAAAACATATTATGCCTGCTATTTAAACTTAGTATTTGTGATCATGTTTCAATGAAAAGTATCACTTCCAGATAAAAAATTTGACTACTAATTTCCCTAGCTATATCCAAATTATATAGGTAATCACACAAATCGGTATGGGGCAGTTTGGTATGGGAACAAATGAAAAGCGAAAAAAATAAAAGCCTAACTGTCACCTCCTATTTATATCATTATCAATGTTTTATTTTTAGTTTTGCTACAGTCACTATGATTTTTACTTCATAATTCATGGTTTCTGCGCGTTTTCAATACCATGAATCTGTTTTACAATTATCGGGTTAAAAAGAAATCAAAATAACTTTTGGGTAAACATAAAACATGTATATATATATCTCTACTGTTAATTGACAGGTCAAGTGTTGTCAGATCCAGCCACTCTAGGTACAGGTAGCATAGATAGGGTCTCCAATTTTTATCTTCCCTGGCTTATCAAGTGTGTGGTTGATGCCAAAACATGGCTTATCTCCATATGGATCTTTCAGCCTATACCTAGATGAATTTTTTTTAAACAGAAGAAAATAAGCAAATGATATGTCACTTTTTACTAAAGTAGGAGCAAGGTACCCCTAATAGAGATGGCCTCTATGCAGTAAGCCTGCATGAAAGCATGTAATTGCTCTTGTAGAGATGATTTCTGTGGCAATTTATTATACATGATGAGATTGCTTGCCCCATGCACAACTCTACTTAGCTGCTTTTATGACACTTATAATATGATGTCCACCTGAATTGTTTCCAGAGAAAATAGAATAGGACCACAGTGTCTTTCCTTTCATGTCATAAGAGGCAACTAAAGAAGGCTGTGCATGTGGTTGGCAATCTCACCATGTAAAAACAATTGCTACAATAAACTACACTGCATAGGTCTGTCCGGTTTTATTTTTGTATACACTTGTAATCAAGTGTGCAGACAAACATATTGTTGGACTTTCTTTGCATGGCAAAGGGGCTGCCTAAATGCAGGCCAAATTTTCTGGCTCATGACTGCTTACTGGATACTGATAGCTAAACTCCAAATATAGAGGCCATTCAGCTATCCATCACCCAGCTGACATGTCCAGTATAAGGACAGGCTCCTTCCCCAGACCAAATGGAATCATTCAATGTTCAACTCATTCCATGTGGTTATTGTACACGCACCAGATAAGCTATGACACAGATTGGTTGCTTAAGTCTGTGTGTCAAACCTGCATCAATTTACTTTCGCATCTGAGTGGTCCTGGGTTCATTCCCCAGTTGAGGCGGTAATGTTTTTTTCAGACCGCAATGGCTCCCGGGTCGACCTAGCCTTAAATGGGTACCGGTTCAGTCCGGGAAGTAAAAGCGGCGAGGGAGAGGAGATGGCTACCGCCCTCATATAGCCGAGCCTTTGAAATGTGAGATCGCTAACACCTCACACCCCTACGGCAGTAATGCTATGGGATACTTTACTTTAATATGTTACACCCCCACAGTGGTACCCTGGAACGGGGGGAAAGAATATGACCCCTTTAACATTTGAAGCATGTTGTAAATGTAAATAAACAAATAGGTTGTGTATGAAGCTAGCAGCCTCATCATGCAAGACCATTGCTATTGAAATGGCCACTGCATGTGCTCATATACAAGTTTCATGTAATGGAGCCAGCTTAAGTTTTCCATGGAGCGAAAGACAAAATGAATAAATGAAGAATAAATGTCTTCATTTATAGCACTTCCGCCACTCAATTTCATTATCCTTCTTAAAAACCTGTTTTAAATATGTCCGAGTACTTCTTCTTTGTTGTTTGTCCTAAAAAGAGTGTTTCGTTAAAAGCGAGGCTGCAATATCTGTGCATCTCGGCTCGATGCATCTGGTTTTAGCACATCACATTTTAGGACCGAGTTTACCTTCAATCTTCTTCTATCACTACTCTCTCAGCCAGGCTGCATGGGTGCAGCCTATTTCCATGGTCACCACTGAAGGCTGGCTAGAATCTTAGACAGCTCTGGCTCACTGATCCTGATGCAAGCAGTTATCTCATTCTATGTTTACATACAAACATGCTGGAAAGGATACAAAGAAGAGCGACAAAATTAATAGTGGGATTCCAGAATTACAGTTATGAGGAAAGACTCAGAAAAACCGGCCCACAGTGTCCAGAAAAGAGAAGAATTCCAGGTGACTTAATACAGGTTTATAAACTAATTAACAGTAAGGATAAATTAAACTATAACAAGTTTTTTTCAAAATGCAACCACCTACAAGAACAAGAGGGTTACAAATTAACTAAAGAAAGGCCCAGATTAGATATTAGGAAATATTTGTATAGTCAGAGAGTGGTGAATGCTTCGAATGCATTGCCACAGGAAGTTGTGGAGGCAGGGACAATTAATGCATTCAAGAATAATTTAAATGTGCATAGTTTTTAGAGCAAGAAAAACTAAATGAAACTCGTTGCATACAGACTCTGCAGAGTCTTCTAAACCAGTATAAAGATGTTAAGATCAGTAAAAACACCTATCTCCCAATGTAAGGTACATAACCTAGCTAGAGTGCACTCAAGGCTAACCAGCTGTAAATGAGTAATTGAATCAGAGAAGGTAAGGCAATGAAGAAGGGAATTAACCAATACACCTCACAAAAATCTGCCTTTTGCAGATTACCTGTTCATGGTAAAGGCTTCAGGAGTAAGCCCTGAGGGAAAATCTGCATTGTGTTATTTCCAGTCGACTAGACTATGTCTCGCCACTGGACCAAGGTAGTTTAGAATGAAGGAGTGAACTTGATAACAGCACAAATTCTCCTCACTTAAAATGTGTTTAAGCGCAAGTCCCATCATCAGACAAATAACAAAATCTGACAGCCAAATGCTGTCACATCTGACTACATATTTCTTTCACTGCTTAAATTTTTGCTTGTTTTGTTTTTAACTGATTATTGAGACCTTATACAACAAATCCGTCCTAATTTCATCCCCAACAGCAGTTATTTACCACGAAACTACCTTGGTATTTTACCTTTAAGTCACATTATGTCACAACAAACACAACTTTTCTTACTTCTTTAGTGTGGCTAGTGGTTGTTCGTCTTTGTCTTTAACTCCTTTAGTCTGATCAATAGTTACAAGGATACATCTAGTGCATGCATCCAAGGCCCGTAACTGAACATCTCCAATATGGACTGTTTTCCAACTGTCCTGAAGAAATGATTAGAAAAAAAACTACTACTTAAGAAGTCTTATATTGTTTAGTCCACAAATCTCAGACATCACATAAAGTCCCACAATATTTAAACATTATTATAAAAGGATGTCAACAAGAGGTTGTTGTTGTTGTTTAATGTCCACGATGAGTAAGTTTACTCTTTTGTGCGCCCTGAATAGGACGCTGAGTGGCCAGTTATAGTAGCTTTCCTCACATGCCGAGCTTGCTGATGAAGGTGGAACGTGGTCCTCCAGGCGGTTGTGCTATGCTTGACTTCATCTGCGTGGTGCTCACTACTGCGGAGATCACATCAATCCATATTTCATCAGCCAGGCTGCCTTGAAAACAGCCTGTTTCCACTGAACCTACATGGAAGAGATTGAGGTCTTGGTCAGTGTATTGTACCTGACCCTAATTCGATGTCCTGGTCAATATTTTGTGCCTGACCAGATTAGTTCCCCTTTCAGCAAGAGGTAATGTAGCTCTTCCAACTGGTCACAAAAGAATTATGCCACATTTTTTCATCATTCGCTTCACCCGCATCTTAATCTCATTCCAACGTATCTTTTTTTTTTTCACTGAAGCACAACATGTTCAGGTAAAATAATGCCCAAGCATTCTAGTTTTTACTAACATAAGATAAATAATTAAATTATACAAAAATACCATGTCACTAGGCCCACTCCTGTGTCAGCTTTTGGGTTCAAATAAATTAATTGATCATTTCGCAAGTAGACAGCAAGTTGGTCTGTAGTATGCAACTGATCATGTGTAAGTAAAGTAAAGTGGAAATTCAGCAGAATTAACCGCTGGTTGGAAATGGAGTTTTTTGAAGTCTCCATTGTACTAAGCCACAGCCTGTGAGAGGTGAGGTGGCCAGTACCCTTCCTTGCTGTTTTTACTTTCCCTAACCCATGCGTCAGGTACCAATTTATAGTTGGGTTGACTGGAGAAGCGGTCCCCTATTTAAATCATGACCTAGATTTTATTGTCTCCGGGTGCGATTCGGAATTCGAGGGGCGCATTAGCTCAGTTCATAGCGAGCAATTTGCTATTTTCTGTGGTAACAGCATGCCTCAGTTCAAATCGATCATGTATGCAAGCTAATAATATATTCAACAAATATTTATATCTCTAAATCTACTAAATTCTACCCAATTAATTTTATCATGATATGCCAGCACTCTTAAAAACTGCCACTCAGAAGCTTACATGCTATATACATGACTTTGAGCTGAATAAGGTAAGAAACAAATGAAATACAACATTAACTACATTTATTTCTCTACTCACCTCAGCATATGGTTCACAGTCTTCAATAATAATGTTGGCTCTAAAGTTTGTTATTGGCACTGGGTTTCCCAGGCGAGAGTTCAAGTCCACCAGGGATGCTTTAGACAGCAGCATGTATCCACAGTAATCAGAGAACGCACACTGAGAATGTGATCAAATATAAGAAACATTCCTTAGCAATAGAACAATGGGTTCAAATGTGAAGGGTTCTTTCCCTTACATGCTTTCTTGCATTCTCTAAATAAGCTCAGGGCTCATAACACTTAGATTATAGGTTTAAATAGATCAAAATGAATGACTACATCATCAAAACCTTTTAGCTTCCTGTGGAGCATAAGTCTTCAACAAATATACACTAAGTCCTCCTGTTCTGGACCATCCATTCCAGCTCTGTTCCAATTTTCCTCTCTCCTTTATGTTTGTCTCAACCTCTCATATTCATGTGTGTTTTGGTCTGCCTCTTTTTCTCGAGCCTTGGGGATTCCAGAACTAAAACTGTCTTCTAATGTTATAAGCTTGTTTCCTTAATGTGTGTCACATTCCAACGAGTCTTCTCTTCAGATCATATTCCACTGATATTTGTCTAGTTCTTTCCAACAGTTCCACACTAGTGATCTTATCATACCAATTCAATCTCTCTATTCTGTCTATTTATGAAAGTCTATACTTTTCTCATTGTTCTTCTGGTGTTCTTTATGTCTCTGATCTGATTTTACATTGCAGATTTTTATTTTGATAACGGACTTGAATTTCTTTTGATTTTCGTAAGTTTCCCAATGCAATGAAAGCTCCTTTCATGCCTTGTATTACTATTTTGATATGTTAATCTGTACTTCTAACTTTATTTATATTGCTACCAAGTTATATGAATGATATCACATCTTGTAGGAGTGAGTTTTGTTGCCTTTATTCCCATAATCTTGATTTTTTTTTCCCCTTATGACTACATAGCAGATTTATACCAAGATAATGGCTATATGGCAGATTTATATACAGATAATGACTATATGGCAGATTTATATACAGATAATGACTATATGGCAGATTTATATACAGATAATGACTATATGGCAGATTTATATACAGATAATGACTATATGGCAGATCTATATACAGATAATGACTATATGGCAGGTTTATATCAAGATAATGACTATATGGCAGATTTATATAAAGATAATTGGCTTTACAGTACATTTATATCACGATAATGACTATATGGCAGATTTATATACAGAAAATGACTATATGGCAGATTTATATACAGGCAATTGACTATATGGCAGATTTATATCAAGATAATGACTATATGGCACACAAATATCAAGATAATTACTATATGGCACTTTAATATCAAGATATTAATATCAACATTTTCCCAATTAACATTGGAATTTACAATTGGATATGCTTAGTTGCAGAGAATCAATATCACCACCACAGATACACAAAAATAAATGTTTTCAGAATAAACATTTTGTGGTAGCTTCATTTACATCAGAAGGGTCACAAATTCAAACCAATTGTTCATGGGTCGTAAATGATGTCATAGGTGGGAGTGGAGGACATGTTTTCCAACTACAATCAAATGTTCTCGTCTCATAACATCTCTGACAGCAATGTCCAACTGCTGTCCTTCACTGTCACCTGTTTATACTAATAGGAGAAGGGGTCACAGGACAGCATTTGGCAACCTAAATCCAGATAGATGCCTTGAAAAGCAGCTCATCTGGTAATAGGAAAACGCTTAATTTCAAAACACTCTGCCATCTTGCACATGATATATTGGCATATCAAAAGTTATAGGAGAAAAGCAAACAATATAGGTAGATCATACCTGCTAGCTCGAAAGGCAGCACATGTAGAGAAAGAGTGACTCCAAACCACCCTGCTTCCTTGCAGGTAGACTGGAACAGCCAAAGAATACCAAAGATTTTGTCAAAAGCGAATGTGCTGAGCAAAAAAAAGCACATATTTTTTTATATTTTTTTTTTGCGTTCGCCTTATTTCTCTTATCCCCAAGGCGGTGTGCGTTGCACTGTGGTTTTTATTTTGCGCCTGTCGGCCCAATGCATCCTACTTCAGCATGCATTTTATGTAAAGGTCTGCTTCCTCCTGCATTTTCTAAGGGTTTGCTTCCCCGGGGTAACGGCCGGTACTGTGATGGGGATCGAACTCAGCACCTTCGGATTGTGAGCCGTGCCACTTAACCACTAGGCCATGCCGTCCCCCCAAAAAAGCACATATAATGCAGTACAATTGCAAATTGTGGCCCACTCAAACTTGCTAGTGCAAAAGTCAAAGAAAAAGAAACCAATTTAAGGGTTGCATGAGGACAGGCTAAATAGTCTAATGGTTAAGTAAGGGAGAATCTTGATGGCCTAACAGTAACATAAGAACGAGTTTGATGGCTCAAAAGACGAATAAGCACAACCTCAATACCCCAAGGGATGGATGAGACCAAGCTCACTGACCCAATGGTCACATGAGGACAGGTTCAATGGCCCAAAAGACACACTAAAATAGGCTCAATGGCCAAAGTGTGGAGTGAGGACAAATTCAATGATTCTAAAGGCCACATGATGAAAATTGAATGGCCCAAGCAACTCTTGAGTAAAATCTGCTTTAGCTTACACAAGACTGGTTTTTAATTTTTTGTTTTATACTACATTCTCTGCTGTCAATTAGGAAAGTTCTGAATGATATGAAAATGCTCACTTTGCATATATTTCCTTTTACCTCCCCCTGTTGGGGAGACAAGACTAACGTCTAGTCAGGCAAAATATACTAATCAGACATTTTTAGTCAGGGTCAGGCAATACATACTGGCCAAGACCCTCACCTTGGCTTCCTAGTAGCCCTCCCTGGAAACAGGCTGTTTTCATGGCAGTCTGGCTAACGAGGTGAGGGATCAGCATGATCCCCATAGTAGTGAGTAACACGCAGATGAAGTCAAGCATAGCTTAATCTCCCAGAGAACCCCGGTCCACCTTCATCAGCACACTCAGGATGTAAGGAAAACTACTGCAACCCGCCACTTAACATCCTTTTCAGGGCGCACAGAAGAGAACTTGCTCATTGTGGGCATTCGCAAACAACAAACAACAACCTAGCCCTGTTAAATTGGTGTTTTCTTTTTGTTTTGCCTTTGTTTCTGTTTCAGAAACTTTAAAATTGAGTCCTTTATAGCAAAGTCTCATATTTCTGTCAAATAATTGTGTCTTATGCCAAACTGGTATGTCAATCATGTTATTGGCTGGAAGATGCGAAACACAAATGCACAGAATTCAGTCTCACCAAATCTCCTGGTTTGGCTGGATTTTTCCACAATTTTTTGGCATTTGAGGAATCTCGTTTTTCTTGAGCTGGGGCAGAGAAATGCAACCGCAGGCCTGGACGCTTGAAGTAGCTGCTTAGCCAATTGGCCACCTCATCTCCACAATCAACTGAGGGAACTGTATCTGTTTTTATACTGAAAAATGATCAAATGTCATTATCACAAAAAAACACAAAACACAAAATGAAAAATAGTGTATGTCCCACAAATGGACATTTTCCATTTCTAAAATTAATGTTACAAATATAGGCATAGTTAAATTAACTATAGAGCATTCCCACATGTGGTTCACAGCCTGTGGTTCACTAGAAGGGCAGAGAGGTTCTGTAATATATTGAATAACATTTTTGTAAATATAAAATAATGTTTAAAATATAAACAACAAAGTGTTGTGTTTGTTCATCCATCACAAGTGATGAAGACCACTCTCTTTGTTCAGCCGTGTGGACAGTCTTTTCTCGTGCTGTGTCCACTGAAATGAGTGACCCGTGCTGTGATTTGGATTAGAGAGGAAGAAACTGCGCCTTTTATCAACCTCACTCTCTGGTCCTGAGCTACCTTTGGCCAGTGGCAAGATATTTATCGAGACGACTGGAGATAGCATAGGATGCAGATTTCTCCTCAGGGTTTACTCTCAAAGCCTTTCCCAAAAACAGGTATTCTGCAAGGCAGTGGAGGGGGGATGACATCTAACGTTGTGTGTCGTGCCTTTTCCATAACCACAAGAGGTCGTAGAGACATCACTCAGCGTGTGGGTAAGTCTGGCATCTCTTCGCAGCTGTGTTCAGTTCATTATAGTAGTGTCTAAATTTTTCACACGCCAATTTCGTGAAGTTTGGCCATCTGAACTAGGCCATGAAATACGACACATGTTTAAGCGTAGTGCTATTCATATAGCCGATGTCCAGACCAGGATAATCGGACGGAATAAATCACAAAAAATTAACAAATTAACCAGTCCAAACAGAAAACAATACCACGTTTCTGTGAACACAAGTGTAGGTTATCGACTAGTCTGAATTCCAGGCAAATGATGGTCTGGTGGCCTCCATAATGAACCAAAACAGTAGAGCAATGTAGACCCGCAGCCAGTTATGTCGCCATCTTTGTTGCGTACTTCATTACTTTGTACAACAAAGTACAATGTGTCTAAATACGCAAAAAAATCTAATATTTTAAGAATTATTTTTTAAAAACATTTCTTCACTAAATAGACAAATATTCTTTTAAATTATTGTTCTTTGCCAACAATGAGTATGTTTACTCTTTGTGCGCCCTGAAAAGGCGATTTATCTCTCTGTCTGTTTATAATCCTGTTATTCAATCAGGTTAAGCAAGTGCATAGTGCCAGATAGCTAAATGCTGTTTAAACTCAATGTGTTCTTTTGCCCTGGAGTACTATGTTGGTACCTAACGTATGAGTTGGGAAAGGTATAAACAGCAAGGAAGGGAACTGGCCATCCCACCTCACATAGGCTGTGGCTTAGTCCATGAATAGTTAGCTTCATTGCCGACAGCAATTGAAACCCACCTTTATCTTTGCCATTACTATGTTGGACCAAAGGCTTTACTCAGGCTATCTCTACATCTCATTTTCAAATATAAAAATGGTATACAGATACCCATATGGACAACAGTGACGTGAAAAAATAGAAAGTATTTTTTTTAACTGGGACCCAAAAGGGGAGCAAAGAATAGTAGCACTGCAATCTGCCAAGCATGTCATAAGGAAGGTGGGACTGGCTAACCCATCCTGTAGAAACATTAAGTCAGAGGAATGCCAAATTGATCTGTTGTCTGTCACTATATGTCGTTGTATACCTTTCAAGTTCATCTCTAATTCAGCTATCGGAAGATGGTAGCCTGCATGTTTGCACCTCTACATACTTTTTTACATCACGTAATAATGATCTGAACTTCTTATTTATACATTTATGGTCAATCTGGTTTTCTGTCCTATGGTCTGGTGACATCCATTTTGCTTTGTGTATTCTTTAATTTAGAAACATGGTGCCAGCAGTTGATTTCTTCTTCTTCTTCTTCTTCTTCGTACGCAGTCAGACAGTAACCATTATTTTTCAAAAAAAGCGGCGGTCATCCTGAGGCTGTCGCCACTGCCATAGAGCTTGTCTTGCAGTTCCACTGGTGATGGCCACATCTGCTCTCTCTGATCCTCGTATGTCGGGCAGTTCTGTCAGATGTTCAGCGGTCATTTTACCGGTACCGCACGGGCATTCGTCGGTACCACCTATCTTCAATTTGTTGAATAGGTGGTACCTCAGTCTATTGTGGCCAGTGCGAAGTCTGAAGACCACGACCTGCTCTCTTCGGTTCAACTGGTAATAGGCATCGTTTTTGGTGTAACCAGTATGTTCGGTTTCCCATTTGGTCATGTATCTGGCTTTGATAAGCCGTTTTGACTCTTCGTACGTCATACTAGTATCTGTTTGTGGTAGTCTTGCGCCTTCTTTTGCCAGCCTGTCTGCCTCCTCGTTGCCTTGGATGTTGCAGTGTGATGGGACCCCCTGTACCACTACCCTTTTTGGTGCGGACTGCTGGCACAGTTAGCAGAGTGCTGCTCTTAAGTCATTAAGCTCAGTGTTTTTCTGGCTTTGTAGCGCTGTGACTACGGCGAGAGCATCTGTAAGCAGGACTATATGGCTTTCATTTTCTTTATGTGTCACCATTTCTTCCACTGCCGCCCTCAGTGCCTCTGCCTCCGCTCTGAAATTGCTTGTGTACTTACCAGTAGCGAATGACAGTGTTATTTTTCTGCCATTTGGTAGGTTCAGGAATGCTCCTGCCCCTCCGTTCTGTGTAGTGTTTGTTACAGAACCGTCGATGTATGCATGGGTCCAGTCCATGCTTGGATAGTTTTCCAATATAAAGCTTACGGTAGTATCTCTCCTTTCTTTTTCAGTCTGGCCGTTTTTGTTTCCAATACCTGGTATATTTTCTACCACCTCTGGAAATATATCCTGCCTCCAGGTAGGTTTTCGTACAGTAGTGATGGGTTTTGGTGTTGTTAGTGCGTTTATGGGATCTTCGTGCATCTTTGCTTTGGCTATTTCTGCAAAATTTCTCCGCTTTAGTTTCCCATTTCCAAAATTGTTTAGTCTCTGGTGCATTGGATGGTCGGTCAGTCTTCGGAGTTTCTCTGACTGCAGCTGGGCTCTGCAGTCTCTTCTATCGGTCATGGATTGCAGTTTTGTAATCTTTTCAAGTTCTACAATTGGCGTTGACTTCATGCCTCCTGTTATAACTCTCATGGCTTGGTTTTGAAGTTTGCTAACTTTATCGAAGTTCGCCTTTGCTGCTGTTGTCCATGCCGCAATGCCATACTCGAGAACTGGTCTCACTCTTCCAGTGTACAGTTTCTTTAGTATGCTTTCGTCTGCTCCCCAGCTTGTGCCAGCAAGTTTCCTCATGATTGCCATTCTTTCTCTGGCTCTCATTCGGTTTCTCTCGATCTGACTTTTCCATGTCATGCGCCGATCAAATGTGACTCCCAGATAGTTTGGGTTGTCGTTTGGCTGCAGGAATTTGCCATTTAAACTTAACTTGGTATTTTGGGGTTTGATTGAAAGCGAGAATATTGTGCATGTGGTTTTCTCCTAGTTTATTTTGACCAGCCATGAGTTCGCCCAATCTTCCAGCGATGTTAGGGCCTGCTGCATCCGATTTCTGGCTATGGTGAGATTCTTTTCAGAGGTCCACATAGCCAGATTGTCTGCAAACATTGAGCTATGGACTCTTCTTGGTATATTCTCTGTAATGTCGTTTATATACACCAGGAAGAGTGTGGGTGACAGTACTCCCCCTTGGGGTACTCCCTGCTCGAGTGTCACCTTTCTGCTCATCTGCCCTTGTACTTGGACTCTGGCCGTTCTGTTTTTGAGGTACAGCAGTTGATTTAAAGCACAGAAGTAACTCTCCATTTTAGTCACAATTCAATGTTTGCCCAAGGTCTCTTCATAATTGATATTCCCAACCTTAGAATTTAGGTTGCTTATCAAAATCATGTCTTTCCTTTTCATTTAGTCCATGATATGTTGGTCTGCTGTAAAATTCGTCTATCACTGAGTTTTCTTTGTCATTGATCAGTGCACAACATTTGATGTTTATCTTTGTTGCCAGTTTTGAAATTGGTTACTATCATTCTTGGTTCTACTGCCAGTTTTGAAATTGGTTACTATCATTCTTGGTCCTACTGTCTCCCATTCTATACTTGTCTTTTCTGCCTCTTTGATAGCATTAAGGCCAAACCTTCACTATTGTGTGCACCTTCCTCCATGTCCCTTGAGGACAGTAGTATTTCCTTGTGCTCAGTTTCATTCTCTCTACTTTTCACCATGTTTCATCCAGTCCCAAGATATCAATTGCGTAGTTCTCATCTCCTCTCCCACCTGTGCAGTCTTCCTTTGTTCATAGATTGTGCAAACATTCCAGCTACCAAATCTGATAAATTTGTCTAGACAAAAACAGGTAATTGAGCAATGCAGATTCCTTACAGCTTGCTCTGACAGAGGATCTTTCTCTTCCATGGATGGTTGTTGTTTATTTTTTTTTTAGTTGACTTATCCATAATTTTTGTAGTTTCAGAATACTAAAATTTCTACAAGATGAGGTAGCTGGCCCCCGTGTTCAACCCTCCTTAGTCGCCTTTTACAACATGCATGGCAGGTTTACCGTTTTACTATTCTTTGCTTCCCTTTTTGGCAACATTGATAAAGAATAAAAACTGTTCAGTGTTTACTGCAATACCAAGAGTCTTTTAAAAATTAGCAGTATACACAATCTGTGTGAAACAATTTTAAAAGTGAGGCATATTATTATCAGTGGATCTTACATCACTTTGCTGAGGTTGTTGTTGGTAACATCAGGGTTGATCGAGAATGAGACTGGCTCCATGCCTGGTGCCTTTAATTGCATTTGATCGCCCTTCAGAACCGGCTCAATGAGAGCCATTGTTGGCTCTTGTCTCATTGTCAGGTAGATTCCATCAGAGGTGGTTACTGTCCAGTGTCTGTTGGAAGATGACAAGTTACATTCGTTATCATCATGCAGAAATCTAGCTAACACTCCCTTCTAGAAAGATAATATAAGACTTGCAATAATAACGTCAGATCTACAAAAAAGAATCAAGTATTCTTCTTCTTCTTCTTCGTTCGTTCTCAATCTCCCACTACCAAACCCTGAAAGGGCTTAAGTAGCAGAATGTAGTCCAGAGAACGGAATGCGTTGTGTCATAGTTTACAGCTTGACTGCGATATTTGCACCTTTTGGTCCAACACATCCGACTTCAGCAAGCATTTTTTGAGTACCGGGTTAGCATTCCCTCTTCGATCCCTTCTCCTTAGCCAGTCTGCCCTGCTGCAGCCTGTTATCCAGGATCACCGCGTGGAGGTGTAGAAGGGTCTTGGCAGCTCTGGTTCGCTGGCCCTGACGCTAGCAGTCAGCTATGAGTCGCTGACCACTGCAGCTCATGCGCTGCTCAGCATCTTGATCCCAAGCAAGTATTCAATCAATCATCAAAACTTTTCAGCTCCCTGAGAAGCACAGGTATTTAGCAAATACACTCCTAATGAAAATTATGACAAGTTTGAGCCATTAACAATTGATGGGAACGAAATTCCAAATCTCAGATATCCAGATGACACAGTTGTTCTTTCAAAGAGAACTGCAGGACTTAAACGGATGATCCTGTCAGTAAAACAACACAGCAAAGACCAAAATCTATACCTGAATATAAGTAAAACCCAAATAATGAGCACAGACAAGACAAAGACCAAACCTAAAGTTATTTTAGATCAACAGGAAATTGAGAAAGTCACAAGTTTTGAGTACCTCGGCTCAATTATAAGCAACAATGTAGATTGCCTGATGAAAGTCAGACGGAGAATGGTTATGCAGAGGTTAAATAAAATGAGAAACTTATGGCAGAATTTTAATTAAAATGACGAACATAAAAATCCTGCAAACTTGCATTTTACCACGGCAACATACGGATGTGAAACGTGGACTGCCACACACACTTAAAAAAAGAATGAATCTATTGAACTCAAATGCTACAGAAGGATGCTCAAAATACCATGGATAGCTAAAAGAAAAAAATGCAGATATCCTACAAAACTGGATATCGAGGAAAATTGGTTAGCAAACAATATTTTGTCTAGAAAGCTATAATAATTTGTCCTCATCAAACGTCATAATGACTTGGAGAGAACGATACTGGAGAGTATGGTGTCTGGAAAGCAAGGCAGAGGCGAGAAGAAAATGGACACAAGAAATTACGGATGTCCTGAAGATGACAACAACACAGGCAGGAGTTCTGGCTAGAGATTGAGAGTCTTACAGATCGGCTGTTGTGTGAGCGACATTCTGCAAAAGACATGCTACTTGATGATGATGATGATGATGCCTGAGCTATCTGTTTCAGCTCATCTACATCTTCCATGCTTAATTTATGTTTGTTACAAGCTCTCTATGTGTGTTTTTGTTTGCCTCTTACTCCCTCTCCCTAGGGATTCCAGAAGAGAGACTGCTTTGCAATTCTATGAGTCAGTTTCCTTAATGTTTATCCTATCTAATGCAAGCGTCTTTTTCTCACCTTATGTTCGTTCCACTGATATCTGTCTGGTACTTTTCAACAGTTCCACATTTGTATCTTATACCATTTCAATCACTCTATTCTGCACAAAAAATCCATTGATCACAATCTAAACCTTTTCTACTCCTCAATCTACTTTACCATCTCCCTAAAACTGTTCACAGCTGCCCTTAAAGATGTTTTTAGGCCACTAAACTGGCTGGATCGAGGTGTCAACATAGATTGGCGAGATATTCACACCTATGTTTTGCAGATGACATTGTGATCTTCAGCAACAGTACTGCAGAAGCCATACAAAACTTAAACAAGCTGAATGAACCAGCCAGACTGTTGGCTTGAAAATAAATAGAAAGAAAACTCAATTTCTACTAAACTCTTTTTGCCATATGGGGAGCAGTGGTTGGAAAATGAGCTCATCAAAAATATGAATGTGTATGTCTACCTAGGTCAGGAAATCAACAACAACCACAACATTGATAAGGAGATCTCACATAAGAGAGCAGCGAGCTGGCTCAGCTTCAACGACATTAAACTGATAATCCAGCAAATGATGAATGTCAAGGTCAAGGCTCACACTTTCAATAGCATGACTATCCCAGCAATGGTATATGGGTGTGAGATTGGGAGTCTATGTAAATCAGACACAGAGAAGCTTCCTATTACCTAAAGAGCAATGGAACAAACAGTTCTAAATATCTCCCTAAGCGACATCCGAAATACCAACATGCAAGGCCAAATAGAGTTCCAGGATGTCGTAGAATGCATTAATGAAAAGTACATAGATGATTTGCATCATCATGGTAGCCCAGGGCAAAGGTCAGGCACAGATTCAAGTAACTTTTGCTAAGTGGCATCAGGCAACTTTGCCTGATCAAATACCAGGATTCAAGTAAACCTTTTTTGATTGTTTTTTGTTGTTTTCCAAGTTTCAGAGCCATACATTAGAACAGACTTTACACTAGAGTTTAAGGTTTTTATATTTTTGTTGGAGGTATTTTTATTTTTATAGGTTCCCCAATGCAGTGAAAGCTACCTCTTGCCATTTTTATTCTTATTTTGATATCTTTGATATAAATAAAAACAGTGCAACGCACACTGCCTTTGGGAATAGGGAAATAATTTGAACGCACAAAAGCAAAACAACAACAAAATATATGTATCTGTACATGCTTTTGCCTACATTGTTTTCAAAATATGTGAATGATCGCACATCTTGTAGGAGTGGTTCTGCCAGCACAATCTGATTGTTGCTAATTGCATTTATTCTCATAATCTTTCTTTTTTTTTTTTCTTTGTATTCTCAGCTTAAATCTCTATGACCTCTCATCAAGAATACTTATTTTATTTTGCATCTGATTATGGTCATGGAACAGAAAAACCAAGTTATTGGCAAAGTTTATTTCATTAAGTTGTTTTTTCAGAGTCCTTTAACTTCCATTTTTGTTTGTTGAAGGTTTTGTCTTGATAATCCAGTCAATGGCAAGCAGAAGGAGAAATGGTGATATACATCCCAGTCGTCAATCAGTTCTTTTCTCAAAGGGCTCAGAAAGCTGACCTTCATATAAAGTTCTTCATCTTTATATATTTTTATAATTATGTTAGTCCACTTCTGGGGCAATCCATTGTATCTGAGCAACTTCCAGGGTGATTTTCTGTCTAAGATGTCTTCTTCTTCATCTGCTGCGTTCAGATTATTTGGTCATGCTTGATCTGAAGACTCGTTACTAGGACAAAGTCCACAGTCCTTTCTAAATCCAGATTGCAGCCCCACAGCTTCTGCATTGCCTCGGCTCCCTCTGGCAAGGTATGACATTGTAGGTCTCTGTATATTGGACAGTTCTATACAATGTGTTCAGGGGTCTGGACTCCGGTTCCACATGGGCAGTTGCTTGTGAATGATATCTTAAACCTATGTAGGTGATATCTTGAGTAGGTGACCCAATAGTCTGCAGTGTCTTGTTCTCAGATAACAGATGGTGATTTGTTGGTGTCTTTGGAGCTGGTGGATTGGGTCAGATCTAAGCTGTAGTGAGTTACATTCAACATTTTGTTCACCTATTATTCTCTGGCAAGTATTGATAGTATTATAGTATTATAATCTTAAAACTTATAACAATATATGAAACAAAAGCTTTATTTGCAATACAATGTGTCAATTTCTTCTTCTTTTTTGTGTGTCTTACTGATGGGACTTTCACAGCTGCCTGTCTCTCTTGCTGATAATCATTTCTACAGATTATTGAGTCTCTTCTGTGCATCAATGTTAAACTGTCCAGAATCCAGTCTATTAGTAACCATTTATATGTCTCACCAGCAATTTTGTTCTCTTCTTCTCATAACGTACCAACATAAGACAATATTACTTCTTTCAGAAGTTTGTTTTGAGCTCAGCACATATACAATAACAGACAGATGAATCACTGCAATTACAGAAGAAAAAAAATATATATATATAAATTTATGAAACAACAGCTTAATCTGCAATCTCAAATAACATCATCTTTCTGTAGAAGGTGATTAGCATAGGCTGTCAAAGATTTCCACAACTTATGTTCCTATTGATGTATTCAATCTTGTTGAATCTCTTCCATGCAATGATAGTAAACTGCATAGAATCTTACCTTTTTTTATAATTTCTTTCTTTAGCAAAATTGTCTAACGTTTTAGTTTAGTTTATTTTAGTTAAGTTGAAGAATCAACATCATTTGCACATGGTTTAACCCAAAAGTGCTATGTTCTTCTTTCTTTTTTTTTAGAATCTTAGCACAACACACGAACTCCGTAGCAACTCGTGAGGATCACGTAATAGCTTGGGTAGATTTTTAACATAATTTTAAATTTATTCTAAAGTTTTACTATGCTTGAGCCCTCCCCATGTAATAAAAAGCTCCACCAACAAATTCAAAATAAAAATGGAGGCAACTTCTTTCTGATATGTGTGATAAGCGATAAAAGTACTAAGACCGATTAAATAAATCAAGTATGTGTCACTGTATCCCATTAGAGCAACATATAAATGAAACGAGATATTTATCTACAAACCTATTTGTCTTAAAAAGTAACCCATAGCATTTCTGCCGTAGGGGTGTGAGGTGTTTAGCGATCTCACATTTCAAAGGCTCGGCTATATGAGGGCGGTAGCCATCTCCTCTCGTAGCCATCTCCTCTCCCTCGCTGCTTTTACTTCCCGGACTGAACCGGTACCCATTTAAGGGTGGGTCGACCCGAGAGCCATTGCGGTCTGAAAAAACATTACCGCCTCAACTGGGGAATGAACCCAGGACCACTCAGATGCGAAGCCAGCGCACTAACCACTGCACTACGCGGCTCCCATAATTTGACTTAAAGACCAACAATAACAAATATGTTGAGTATAAAATGTGAACAACACAATATGATAATAAACTACTCAAACTTTGAAAAACTATAGTTACGGTGTTTATTCCCATTTCTGAGGTCCTTCAGCAGGATTAATAGGGCTGAAGAACAAAGGTCATTTGTTCCTGCAGTCAACATGCACTGTACAAGTTATGTTTTTATACAAACTTCAATAGAAAAGAACTTATATCGTTTCAAGGTTTTGAATGTATGTCTTCATGGTCAAAATTGCTCGACCAGCCAATCCTCAATGATTTATACAAAATATTAAATTGATAGAAATAGCAACAACAAAAAACAACTATACTAATCATACTGTAACAATTATAAAACAAATTCAAATGACCTTAAAATGCAGAGTTGTCTTCGCCACATTCATTGCAAATATTTGCAAAAATAACACTAAACACAAAACATGACACAGAACTGGACAACAGCCAATGCAGCAGGAGGTTATAAACAAAAAGCGATAATAGATTGATAACTCCCTCAAAAGAAATGAGACAATTTAATCAGAAACTCACTGGATTTTAACACATATGAGCAGATAATAGTGAGAGGCCAAAGAACAGTGAACGAGGAAGTCAGCGCGTTTGTGGCTTGACAAGTGATTCTCAAAAAGATGGCTCAAAATAGGACTTAGTGGTTCTGCCGAAGACGGATGTGTCAGACCAAAAGGTACAAATATCGCAGTCAAGCTGTAAACTAGTGACACAACGCATTCCGTTCTCCGGACTACAACCTGCTACTTGCTAAGCCTTGTTAAAGAGATTAAGAACGAATGCAGAAGAAGAAGAAGGACTTAGTGGTAATCATTTGCCCTCTGTTCTGTAGGAATTAAAGTATTTAAAGTGGTTATGTACATTCAACTCTGAATACAGACTCAAATGCTAATAATTCCTTCTACAACATTTTATAGACAAATAATTCTGGCTAACTTTAAACATGCAGAAAAACACAAAGACAATCAAGTGATGACATAATCTTCACCTGTCTCTGAAGTCCCTCCATTGGATTCCTAGTGGCGTGCATTCAGCTTCCTGAACACTGAATCCTTTAAATGATTTGATAGGAAAAACCCAGATGGCCGCTACTCTGCCTACATAGCGAAGCTGGTTATTTTTCAATCTTGGAAATCTGATAGCCACAATATACTTGACAAGTGCAAAAGCTGCGACAGCAGCAAAAAGTGCAGGTGCTGAGCCTTGATCAAACACATTCATGATGAAGTAGATTTTTGGTACAAATGATGCAAAACAAGGTAGATTTGTTTAACTCTCTTCCCCCAATCTGGAACTCAGCAGCATTCTCCTAAGGAAAATAAAATTGGCTTTTCCAACAAATGTAAAATTAGTTCTATGATGCTTGATTTTTACCAAACAGATGTCTCTATCACATACTTCATTCTAGATGGCAAGATGTAATAAACAAAGAAGATAACAACAACCAAAATAGGTGGAGATTAAGGAGAGAATGTAAATGTGAATATGACATATGCTCAGGAAAACTCCCAACACTATAATAGCATGAGCTAGATTAAAACTCAAAAAGAGAAGAGACCATTAGGGATGCTAAAGAACACCCTCCCTATAAAAAATGGTGAGGCCATGGCAGCTGAATTCTCATTGGTGATGTGTTGAATTAAAAAGAGTAGAACTACTTAATAAATTAATATTTTAATTATTGTTTTTTGTCGCAACCTCTTCAGCTTTTTTTGCCAACTCGTCAATATATTTTCTTTTGTCCCTTCTCAAGCATCTTTAAACCTCTTTACTGACTGCAGTTTATATTTCCTGCACATTGACTGTTACATCTGGTTTTGTTGCAGTTTATGTTTGCTTTCTTCATTTTCCTTACCTTTACCTTCGCTATAGTATCAGCAGTTTTTTCATATTTTTGTATTGTATTTCTCCTTTACTCAGGAAGCTACACAAGACACGTTCCATTGATTTTTTATCTGTTGCCAGTGCTCTTCCGCACAATCTACATCTTCCAGCTG
The DNA here is from genome assembly GCA_036924085.1 of Ariolimax columbianus. Taxonomy (NCBI): domain Eukaryota; kingdom Metazoa; phylum Mollusca; class Gastropoda; order Stylommatophora; family Arionidae; genus Ariolimax; species Ariolimax columbianus. Next base: position 54,612,850 of record JAVGWX010000007.1, on the reverse strand, counting down.
TTATAGCTGTTGGATATCAAGATTTTAAATGATCTCAAATGATCTTGTTTTTGAGGAATCCTACATTAAACTATTGGTTGTCTGTGACTATTCTTTTTTATATACCTTTTAAGTTTCATCTTCATTTTGGCTATCAGAAGATAGTGGTCTGATGCTACGTCTGCTTCTCTACATACTTTAATTTTTTGTAATGAGTGATCTTAATTTATTATTTATACATATGTGATGAATTTGGCTTTCTGTCCTGGGATCTGGTGACAGCCATGTTACTTTATGGATACTTTTATGCGGAATCATGCTGCTTCCAAAAACCAGTTGAATGAAAGCGCAGAAGTTCATTAGTAATCCTCCATTATCATTTGTAGTCCCAATCTCATGTTTGTCCATGACTTCTTTGAAGTCACTGCTATCATTTCCTACCTTAGCATTGAATTCACCTATCAAAATTGTAATGTCTTTCATTCATCTTTTATCTATGACATCTTCAACGCATGAGTAGAATTTATATCTGAGTCTTCTTGGCCATTGGTTGGTGGATAACTTTGGATAATGTTATATTTATCTTCTTATTAGCGGTTTTAAAAATAGCCATCAATATTCTTGGTCCTACTGCCTCCTATTCTATAAGTGTGTTCGCACCTCTTTTGATAGCATGAGGGCCACACCCAAGGTTGAATATAGACTTGGTGAGACCCTAAGCTGACTAAGCTATATGAAGATTTGAGGGCTCCCCCCCCCCCCCCTCCCTGTTTAAAAAATTACACCAGAAGGTCTCAACACACCTGAAAACACATACTGGCATGCCTTTTATTATTTAATAGCAGGTTATTTAAAGTGAAAAATATCATTTATTTTCATATTAAAGCATTTATTAAATACATTTAGAAGATAGTTGTCCATCACAAGCAATGATGGCGACACCATCAGACTGTTTTGTCTTGATGATGTAACTTGCACTGTATTTGTGAGGAAGAAACTGTGCTGGTCATCAACCTCACTCTCTGTTCCCGAACTACCTTAGGCCAATGGCAAGACATACGTCAAGACGACTGGGGGTAATTCAGGGTGCAGGCACTCTGATCCCACCTCCTTCAAAATAGGGGTTGCTTGAAACCTGCGCCGTTTCCGTTCATCACTTTGAGAGGTGAGTGCCTTACCTAATGACCACAGCGGCCCGCATAATAATCATTTGGTTGCTTTTATCTCTATCATAGATTACAATTTAGTATACCAATTGGAAGCAATACTTAAATGAAATTGAAGAAGCAATTTTTAACTTACAAAATGCTGACAAAAGAAACAATCAAGGTTACTTTTATTAATACAAGTAACAATGAACTGGTTTTCAAATCAGAAAAATTACAATTAAGGTCTAGAATTTAAATCATTTTTTTTTTCTCTTTTTATTGGAAGCAAAATCATGAATGTCCTCAAATGATATACTTTGCATCTTATAGCTTTCTATGCACATGATGCTAGGTGCAGACAGTATAAGTTTAGACATGGTTGATCTTGGTTCATTTGTTATTCTCTTTAGCTTTGAAAATGAACTTCATCCTGAACAATTTGCTACCATTAGACATAAGAATAGACTTAATATTGCTTCTACATTAGGAAAAACTAAATGAATCTCATATTTGAAGATGATTTCGTACTGATCTCTGTGGAAAATTTAATTTTTTCCTGTGTAATTCTGTTTTACTATATACGAGGTAGCTTCAAAAAGTTCCAGGAATTAGTGGATTGTGTAGAAATAAGTTATATTACAATTATCTACACTACATTTCCTTCAAATTAGTTTCCTTTGGCAACTACACACTTTTGCTAAGGTGCATACAGCTGCTGGAAACATTTGTGGAACCCATTCTTTGACATCTCTCTTAGCTGTATTGTCACATTGGTGATAGACGCTATTTCAGCATCCTTGAATCACTGTCCTTTCAGTGCCGATTTCAGTCGAAGGAACAAGAAAAAATCAGCCAGTGCCAGGTCAGAAGAATATGGAGGATGTTATAAGGTAATCACATTGTGCTTTGCGAAGTACTGCTTCACCAGTAAGGATCGATGTGATGGCGCATTGTCATGCAGCATAATCCAATTGTTTGTTCTCCATTTTTCTGGTCGTTTTCTTCTGATTGCATCTCTTAGACAACGGAGGATATCAACGTACATTTCCTTGTTAACCATTCAGCCTTCAGGAAGGAAATCATGGTAGACAATACCCAGGCAATAAAAACAAAATTCCAACATAACTTTTCCTTTTGCTCTTGTCCAACCGAAATTTCTGTGTCCGGGGAGATGTGGGAGATTTCCATTCAGAGGTTTGACGCTATGTCTGAGGATCAAACAAAAAAAACACCAGGTCTCTTCTTGTGTGATTATGTTGTTCAGAAAATTTATATCTTGATCAGCTATTGCAATTAGGTCTCCTGCCAGGGTCAATCTCGTTTCTTTCTGTTCAGGAGATAACATTTTAGGAACCATGCGTTAACAAACATAGTGAAGGTGCAGTTCATTGTGGAGAATACTGTGGCAACTTCGAAACTATTATTCCAACTTCCAAGGCTTTTTCTCAACACTAAATCTTCTGTCAGCCCACACAACGTTTTGAACACACTCAATATTTTAATTGTTGATTGAGGTTGACGGACGTCCACTATGTGTATCATCATCGACACTAACACAACCTTCACGGAAACACTTGTGCCACTCAAATACTTGCAATTTCTTCAATGCTGTATCAATGCTTTAGTCTCAGTGTATCACTTTGCTGCAGCATTCCTCTTTCTCTGGTAAGTCTGTCTGCCTCCTCGTTGCCTGGAATGTTGCAGTGGGCTGGTATCCACTGGATTATGCTTTTTTTAAGCACTGGGACAGGCGTTCGAGCAAGTCTGCCAGAGTACCGAGTTCATTTTTGTGCTGGTTCTTGAGCGCCATTAACACTGCAAGGGCGTCTGTGAAAATGACCACTTGCTTTTCTGCCTACTCCTTATGGTCTATAAGGGTTTCAGCTGCTTGTCTCATGGCACTGGCTTCGGCACTGAAGTTGCTGCAGGGTCTCCAAGTGGCAAATGCTGCTGAGTTGTTGTTGCTTAGATGTTTGCCTTACTAGTTTCTTGCTTTTTAGTTTTATAGTGATGCCTCCTCCCCTGTTTCCATTGGCATCTTTGGCTGAGTCATCTGTATAGGCGTGTGTCCAGGCTTTTGGTGGAAATTTTTTGTTGATGTTTTTTCTGTTCCTCTGTTTGTTACATTTTGTCTTCAATGATGGGGATATTGCATATAAGATCAGGGAAGGGTCTTCCTTTCCAGAGGCATCTTTCATTTAAACATGAGTTGACTATTCCGGGGAAAGTTTTGAAGCTACCTCGTATAAGTAATAAGATAAGTGATATCTACCTATCTGTGCATACCTATCTGTTTTCCTATTGTTGAGTTACGGCAACATTTATAGAGTCATGAAGAAACAATTTGACTGCGCACTTTTGCAAAATGTTGCCAGTGCTGGAGTTGTTATTTGCCGGGACTCGGGATAGAGTCCACTGGTATTCGGACGGCTGGACATTGTTGTCAGGTGGATCAATGGTGGTGAATTTGAAACAGGAATGCCATTTCAAAGAACAAAAGTGTAGTCCCCAAAACAAGTTCTGAAAATTGGTTAGGCCCCACAGACTGTGGGACCCTAAGCTGTAGCTTGTTTAACCTAGGCCTAAATCCAGTCCTGGCCACACCTTCACTCTGACGTACGCTTATGTTAGTATGCCTGGAGCATGTCAGTAGCAATTCCCTAGCTTGTATTCAGTCTCATCCTTTCAACTCATGTCCATCATATCTCTGCCAACTCAAGAATAGCAATATTGTAGTTCTGCTCTTCTGTCCGTGTAGCCTGTCCTTGTTCATACATGGTACGAATATTCCAGTTACCTAGTCTGGTCATTCCAATTACCTAGGCTGGAGACGAGCCTAGAAGAAAACAGGTTGGTTGCAATAAGAATCTTTGAGGGCCTTTTTGCTTTCTCAAGATTGAGGAACAGTTTTTTAAATTCTTTTTTACGGTGGAATTAAATTGATCTCCCAAATGACTGGTCTATGTTTCATTTTTATTTGTTGTGTATCTCCAAAACACACCTGACATGTTTACATTACAATGTAAATGTTGCAATTCTCAGCTATTCTATATTTACATTGCAATGGTATAAAGTTGCCAAACATTGTAATATAAATAAATAGTATAGCAACTATATGACATAATATAAAAGCCATACAAGCGTCATACTAATTTAATAAATATCAGCTGAAATGGTTTATTATGTATCAGTATCAGTATCAGACATAATCAGGAATACTTTAGTTAGCCAGCGCGTGGATGCATGTTTGCGTCTGTTGGTGACCTGTGTGTGGATGCATGTTTCTGGTCTGTATGAACGGGTGTGCTATAAACGATCTTGTAGACGAGAACATAACCTAGAGACAAGTTCAACTTGATTGAACTGAAGTTGAAGGACAAACCAGTCAAACGATCATAATCTATCATTAAATCATTTATCATTAAATCATAAATGATTTATCATGCAACTGTTTTATTAATAAATTAATGTTTTATTCACTTTCATCAAATCTTAGTTCAACCTTTGCTTTAAGCTAATAAAATAAATTAATATAAAACTTAACAAAGTATTCATCGGCTTTGGTATAACTATATGCTAGACTTACCTTATTGTTTTTTCACAAATTAAAATCTTAGCTTTGGAGTATGGTAAATACGTCTGAGGGTACGAATCTTCACGGTCCAGCTGATTGTAAACACGAAATATAACAACAGATTTGCACCAATATAATATGATCCAATTAATTGTCTTACGAGTTTTGTCAGGTGATTTTCTTTTAAACTCGAGCGTATTTACGCTTTGCTGAATTATATTCAATATATTATTAAATACTATGAAAGATGAGTTCTACATGAAGATTAGCTATATGAGCCGTTCAAGATCAAAACTGGTGTGCGACATGAATGTTTCTTATCATCAAATTGCTTTATGTTGACAATTGACTATATTATGAAGACAATATCACCAAACAACAAAAATTACATTTAATGAACTCCGACAAAACACCTTGATGATCTGAATTTTGCATGTGATTTGACTCTTCCGTCCTAAAACCGCAATCATGGGCAAAATAAACACGTATAAGTTATGAGAGTTCACAGCAAATAAGACAAAATACACAGAGGAAAAAAATGAAGATTATGATAAAAATGCAGGTAACGACAATCAGATTGCATCCTACAAAATATTAAGTTATTCATATTTCTTAACTGCAGTATAAAAAAAGTGGGAGGTTCGGATACAGATCTCAAAATAAAAATACGAAAGTCTAGGGAAACTTTCATTGGATTGGTGAACTTATGGAAATCGATAGAAGTTAAGGCCAACACAAAATAAAAATCTTCAACTCTAATGTAAAGTCCGTTCTATTGTATGGCTCTGAAACATGGAACAAAGAAACAACAAAAGCAGGAGGTACATACTTTCATAAATGTGGTGCCTGTGGAGAATAGAGGGATTAAAATGTTGGATAAAATCACTAACATAGAACTGTAGGAAAGAACCAGACACGTAACATTGGAACATAAGGTAAAGAGAAGACGCTGACGTTGTGGATGGAATACACACTCAGTCTATTTCTGTTTCTAAGAATCGACGTCACTGCACTCCGGGCATCCCCATAGGTGCTCAGTCTCTCTCAACACATGGAGTAGGGTATGGATGCTGATGGCCCCTGTAGCTCGCGCTGCTTGTACACTTTTCTGCTCTGTCTTCTCATGCACCATACTCCACTCAGGAAACCAACAACTGATAGCATTACAAGGCAGCCTTTGTTCTGGAATCCCCAAACCAAGAGAGGTAGTGGCATACCAAAACATACACACACGGAGAAGAGAGCTCGAGCCAAATATAAAGAAACCATGCAGACATGTACAAAACGAATGACCCAGGACATAAATACTTTTTCATGTTATAAATAGAGGATTCCTAGGCCAAAAAAAAGAACACGTAAGAAAACAACGATGACTGTATACTACTCCCCCTCTTCACACATTTTACTTATGGATGTGAGTCATGGGCAATGACAACTACCAAAAAAAGTCAGCTCCAAGCATCAGAAATGTTACATCTAAGCAAAGCAAGGTGGTCCAAGAAGAGACAAAGTCTGCAATCAGACAAAATCTCGAAGCCCAGCTCTAGCAGACTCGATTGGAGCAATCTGAACTTCGATTGTTTGGCATGTCTGCAGAATGAAAGAAGATCAGCTGCTATGAAGGTCATGAAGCAAAAGATTCAAGGATCCAGACCCCGATGACGACCCAAAGTCTACTGGGATAACAACATAAGACAGTCTAAAAGAAACCGTAGACTAGACTAGAATAAAGACACAATTAAAACAGACAACTGATAGAACAGTATTGCGCTCTTTCTGACGAACCTCTTCACCCTAAAATAGAAGAGAAACGAGTAAGTAATAGTTCCCAGATATGAGAAGCTTTTCACTTGTTCCAGGATTTGCCCGTCTACTTGAATCTGTATAGTAGATGTTTAATCCAGTTTGCTAACTATCACAGTTTTCGTAATCTCGTTGTTTATGTCCAATGCATCCAGGTTAAGTCAGGTCAGGTCATCCCGTAACCGATGAGGTCGTTGGGGCACCCATGAAAACATCCTCACAACTCCACGCCACCATTCTCTGTCAGATGCCGCTGCCTGTGACTCTTCTGGTCGGAGATTGGTCCATTCTTTTATGTTGTCCTCCCATCTCTTTTTGGTATATTATACCTGTAATATACCAATGCATCCACCTAACTTTTTTTTATCTTTATTTAAATCTAAAATTCCTGTAGTTCTTGTTCCTTTTCAACCTTTCAAAGCTGAGTTATGACAGTGCTAATTATATAATTGCTTCAACAAAAATTGCAACAAATTGTAACTATTTTCTGATAGAGATGGAATGAAGGAATGTCTTGTAGTCGTAGCTGAAGTCATATGCCCAGGCAGAGCTGATGTCTTCAAAAAGATACGTTTGTCTCAAATGACTCTTACTGTGGTAATAAAAAAACTGCTATACACATATCTTTTTTTTAAATTTTGCGTTCGCCTTATATCTCTATTCCCCAAGGCGATGTGCGTTATACTGGTTTTTATTTTGCGCTTGTCGGCGCAGTGCATCCGACTTCAGCATGGATTTTAGGTAAGGGCCTGCTTCCTTTTGCATTCTCCAAGTGTTTGCTTCCCCGGGGTAACTGCCGGTGCTGTGATGGGGATCGAACGCAGCACCTTCGAGTTGTGAGCCGTGTCACTTAACCCATGCTCGGCTCTCAAAGGGGTGTTTCTATGGCCGAGAGATGAGGCCACTAGCCTACGAAGAAACGAAAGAGCAAAGCACGAAAGGGTGAGGTGTTCGAGTTCTAAGCGTCTCCTTGGTTTAAAGGTTGTTGTTGTTGTTGTATGCCCACAATGAGTAGGATTACTATTTTGTGCGCTATAAAAAGGACGTTAAGTGGTGAGTTGCAGCAGCTGTCCTCAAATCCCGAGCGTACTTTTCGAACTTTTAAAGTGGGTTTACTTCCTGCTGGTGTAGATTAGCATTTGCATGTGTCTTAACAAAAGCAAGTTTTAGTTGTGAGCGGTGCCAATAATAGATTTACCCCGTCGCTAACTCATTCAACAAATCTATCAAGTATCAAAACAGTTGTTCAAAATGTATATGACCTTAATTTTTCCCATGACAACAAATGAAGCACAGGAGGTGTCCTCCGACGGTGAGGTGTATACTGTATGAGACCTTCAGCAGTTCATGCGCATGTGTCAATTTATCCTACCCACATAGAGCGTAACTCAGTCGGTCTGTGCGTGAGTGGCTGTAGTGAAAACCCAGCTGATTTACATTTGCCGCGAAATAACAGAACAGCTTGAGCATCGATATTGCATCAAATTTTGCCAAAAGCCAAGCGGAAAACATTATAATAATTAAGGAGTAGTACAATCGCTTCAAAAATATGCGTACATTGGTGGAGAGCGGTCCACGTTCCTCAACAAGAAGAAATGACGAGGTCATTGATCAAGTTGGACTTTGGGAATTTTGAACCGTCGTATCACCATCCGAGAACTTGCGGACTGGGTGGGGGATAAGTATTGGTTTTGTTCCTTCCATTTTTGAGCGAGGATCTGACCACGCAGACAGTGTCTTAGAAATTCGTACACTGAAACCTTTTAATTTCATTAGATACATTTTGAGCTTGAACCTCTCTGTGTCGCGAAGTCAACAATAGTCTTTGTTGTTCCTTTAGAGTTAACTCTCTTTTAATAACGCGCAAAAACATAAGAAGTCTGTGTTTAAAATTTTTGATCACAACCAAACATCAGAAAAACTACTTTCTACCACAGAATCGTTAAAATATCTACCTTTGATGTGCATTAAAGGAAAATTGAACTGCTTGTTGTAACCTACAAATATACAATGAGTTCGATTTCGAAATTAAACATTGTCGTGGCCGCTTGCAATAACATGGGCATCGGCATTGAAGGACAACTTCCATGGCGATTGAAGCAGGACATGGCCTTTTTCAAGAAAATCACTACAGCTACTCAAAACGCTGGGAAAAAGAACGTTGTAATCATGGGAAAGAACACTTGGCTGTCTATTCCACCAAAGTTTCGTCCTCTGAGTGATAGAATCAATGTTGTTCTTAGTACACAGATGCAAGAAAATCTCCAGGGTGCACACCTTGCCAGATCATTTGAAAAAGCATTAGAGTTTGTAGATTCTCAACAAAATGATGTTGAGAACGTATTTGTGATTGGTGGGGCATCTGTCTACAAGGAAGCAATGCGAAGATCAAATCCTTGTAGGATATACTTTACAAGAGTTCACGGCAACTTCTCCTGTGATACTTTTTTTCCAGACATTGACGAAAATACTTTCACACAGGCTTCAAACACAGTTGATCAAAATGTACCAACTGATACATTCGAAGAAAATGGTATCATGTTCTCATTTGAAGTTTATGAAAAGAAAGCTGCATCTGACATGGAAGTATAGGTTTTTAATTTTCATTTGTAAAGATGAAACCAATACCCAATGTCTGGAATGACATTGACGGTCATTTTATTTGTTGTGGTACTCATCAAATAATTGGAATGTTTGCATTTCCTACGATTTTCAATTTAGGACATGAAGTAGTTAAATAGGTACATTACATAACTTTAGTTCAAGAATCATAATGTACAGTTGAGAAATCTACAGTAAATTACCCAGAGTGATTCATGCAGGAGAGATGTTTGTTGTTCATGACAAATGCTGCAGGAAAGTGGAGACCTAGCTAGGGACTAGAGAGGAGCATTATATTTCATACATAGGCTTTGTTACTTTGTATAATTGGAGGAAAATGTTGAAATAATACAGAATTATTTGTAAGATTCATTATTTTCATTTGGGAAACATAAAAAGTTGTGCTGTGGTTTCAGAGTTTCTTAGTATTCATTACAGCACGAGATGAAAGTCTTTCCCCACAGAGATTTTTGAATTATTTTATCAGAGCTGTATCTGTTTACAAATTTGGCTGTGTAAATTTGTGGTACGTATCTCCACACTTTGCTAGTCCTATCTGCAGCTTCATAGCCTTCAATATTGCAGTGGGAGGGTATCCACTAAAGAATTAACCTTTGGTGTTCTTGAGAGCTGTTTAAAGGAGTTTCCTACTGGACTTCCCAGTATATAGAGACCTACGATACCAGAGAAAGCCAAGCTGACACAGAAGTTGTGGTGCAGCCACCCGGACCTCGGAGGACAGACTATAGATCTATCATGATCAGAAAGCAGAAGATGCATTACTCAAGATCTCTTATATTTTTGTTGTTATAGAGCTGATATTATTCAGTAAGGAATACTGTTTTCTTAGTGGATATATTTGTCTCAGATTACAAGCTCAACAGCAGCTTTCAGTGTCTCTACTTCCATGCAAAAAACATTGGAATGTGTTGTTAGCACTAGATATTATTTTCTCATTCTACAGTCTGTAATAGACCCCTCCACCTTCATTGGATATGACTGTTAGCTAAGCTATGTGTATATGCGTGAATGCATGTTTCTTCTTGTTAGGCTCTCCTAAGATATTCTTCAGAATTTTCTTGTATAAATGTGTCTGTTTTCCCTTCTTGTCTATTCCATCTATAGGGACTATTGCTTTTTGGAATTTGGAATGTTTGTTATAGATTTTTAGCTACTATCTGTCTTGTGGTTATGATTTTGATTCTATCTGCTGTTCTTTTGAATATCGACATATAGTCGATATCTCTATGCCTAGTGCTCAGTATTCTGAAGTGTATTTTGCTCTCCTTCTCTCTGACATTTTACTTAAGCTGTTTTCTGTTATCCATTTTTGGTTTTTTCTAAAACTATTTCATTGGCAGTTTTATTTGCTGCTTGTATGCTTGTTTTTAGACAATCGCGCTTGTTTGTCGATGTTTCCCTTCCTTTCTCTTCTAGATATTCTTTTTGTATTTTCCATGTTTTCTAGTAAGATTTATTTTTGACTTCCACAAAATATTTGATTGCTTTGACACTGATGTATTTATTTGGACCTCTACACCTCACAGTAGAAGAGGAGCGACTAAGTAAGTAAGTATTTATTTGGGGGTCGAAGTTGCAGCAGTTCTTGAACTGACAACAGGCAGCGATTCAAAACTGACTGTTTGCTTCAGGGTCTGTGTCCCATAATTAAACAAAACCCTATTCCGCCTCCAAGTGACGGCTCTGGAAATGAACTGCAACCATGCAGCTTGGCTAAGAGATTAGGAATCAAAGAGGGGAGGCAAACCTAGACCAAAATATGCCTTACTGTAAATTATGACACAGTAGCACAAACATTTTTTTCAGTACGAGCGATGAATAAGAAGAAAAATATATGTTTGTACTGGAAGATCATTTGTTTGATCTTCTTTCAATATTTTTCAGTTTAATGGCCATTGTAATCAATACAGGATTGTGATATGAATTATGTCTATACCTGGATAAGTTTTTACCATAAAGTTCATCTGATTTCTTGCTATCTCTCCTGGACTTTTCCATGTGCGTAGCCTTCTTGAAATAATGTGTTGCATGTAAAGTAAAGATCCCAATTGCACGCCTATAGGACATATTGGAAATATGATGCTAGGTCCATATTTTTCCTGACCAACAGCACTCTGAACACCCTGCCAGCTCGACTCCGCATGTTACATATAACTAAATGGTTTTCCTGAGAAACCCTAGCCTACAGAGCTCACTTAATTGATACACATGCATTTAAAATATATATTTGCAGTACTACTGTGACCTATTTTCTTCTATTGCAACGGTACTCAATTTATGGGAAGTGCCAGGTCAATTTGTTAATTTTGATATATGTCGATGACCATACAATAGACAAATCTTACATACCAATTTAGGTTTGAATTCTGAAGCAAAACCTAAGGAAAAATTTAAGTAAAAACATTTGAAACCAGGTGCACTTTACTAAAATGTGATTGTGTTCATTTTTCTACTTTAAAATATTTCCCTTGACAGTTGTTTCTGAATTTGACAATACAATGGCATTGAAAGGAATGAAAGATTCAGTTAATGAGAAAAGTGACTTAATGTTGTACTAATAGTTCAATGTACCAACCACCACCAGGCATGCCGTACACAAAACCAGAGACTACAGTCAGCAGGCAGACTCTGATTGTCGTAGACAAATTCACATATCTGTCAAGATCTGTCAGCCTAGACGATGAGGTGGCAAGCAGAATAGCAAAGGCCAGCACAGCCTTTGGTAGAATGCGCTTGATGGTCTGGGCACGTCATGGCATCAGCGTCAAGACCAAACTTAAAGTCTACCGTGCAACCATCATTCCAACCCTACTATATGCTTGCGAAAGCTGGACTGTATACTCTGGACATGCAAGGAGGTTAAACCACTTCCACACAGGTTGCCTGAGGCAAATACTCCACATCCGATGGCAAGATCGTGTCACTGACATTGAGGTTCTCTCTCGAGGGCTAACATTCCCAGCATCCATGCACTGCTAGAAAAAGCACGACTAGGATGGGCCGGACACCTCGTCCGTATGTCAGACGAGCGGCTCCCAAAGAAGTTTCTCTACGGTGAGCTGAAAGAGGGATGGCGCGAAAGAGGGTGCCCAAAGAAACGTTTTAAAGACGGTCTGAAGGACTCACTGAAAAGTTGCCAGATAGACATCGACACCTGGGAATGTCTTGCACAAAACAGATCTGGCTTGGCTTAGCTTGTCTTCGTTCATTCTCAATCTCCCACTACCAAACACTGAAAGGGCTAAAGTAGCAGAATGTAGTCCAGAGAACGGAATGCGTTGTGTCGTAGTTTACAGCTTGACTGCGATATTTGCACCTTTCGGTCCAACACATCCAACTTCAGCAAGCATTTTTTGAGTACCGGGTTAGCATTCTCTCTTTGATCCCTTCTCCTTAGCCAGTCTGCCCTGCTGCAGCCTGTTATCCAAGATCACCGCGTGGCGTGTAGAAGGGTCTTGGCAGCTTTGGTTCGCTGGCCCTGACACTAGCAGTCAGCTATGAGTCGCTGACCACTGCAGCTCATGTGCTACTCAGCATCTTGATCCCCAAAACAGATCTGACTGGAGAAGCGCAGTCAAATCGGGTGTAGCTACCGGCGAAGACGACCGTGCTGTGAAAGCCCAGAGCAGACGCAAGACCCGGAAATTCCGAACAGTGGAAACATCATCACCTTCTACACCCTCGTGTACCCGATATGTAGCAGATGTATTCGTGCCTGCATTGGCCTGTTCAGCCACATGCGCACCCACACCCAACAGGGAAATCTGTGACAAGGATGATGTCAGCAACAACGATGGACAGCTATTAATTAATAGTTCAATGTCAGGAACTATTTCTTTGGTAGCTAATTGAATGCAGTGCTCTAGATGACAATGTCACATTTTTTCCCTCAATCTTTGTCTTGGGTGTTTGATTCTGGAAAACACCTGTTTAAATAAGTATGTGCTTCTGTACGTGCTTCAGAATAAGAAGATTAATCTGCATACATTTAAAATAAACAATGATTTTCTTTTCTACATTTTTTAATTAAAATTCTAGGAGAGACATTATTTTTTTATTTTTAGGTCTGAGTCACATTGAAGGTCAAAGATTTATTTTTGTAGGTCCTCCGGAGTCATATTCAATGAGAAAGAGTTTATATTCTGGGTCCTTTCTTGAGCGTTGAAATCTAGAATTTCTTGGAATTTGGCCTGTATTTAAGATATTCAATCAATGAGTCAAAATCTTTTAGCTATCTTCACATGGAGCAAGTACATGCCAAGTCATCAAATATTGACCTATCATTATCTGTAGAAGTTTTTGTGGCAAAAGATTTCTTCAGGATGGAATAGTCAACCTCATGCTCAACCGTCAGTCACTTACTATGATATACTTGGCAGGTTACATTGTTACAAGTTTTGCTCTCATTTCAACCTCTGGTAACACTTGAGTTATTAAGATTTATAACAGTTGAGATATTGCAGCAACATGTTGAGGAGCGTATCTACACACTGTCATTTCAACACTTATTTTAAAATGAGATAAATTCTGGTTTTGAAGTTGGTACCTAAAGAGTTCTAAATTCACCTGAAAAGCTTTGATGTGATTAAACAGGACATGCAGGGGACGGCGTGGCCTAGTGGTTAAGTGACACGGCTCACAACCAGAAGGTGCTGGGTTCGATCCCCATCACAGCACCGGCCGTTACCCCGGGGAAGCAAACCCTTAGAAAATGCAGGAGGAAGCAGACCCTTACATAAAATGCATGCTGAAGTCGGATGCACTGGCCCTACAGGCGCAAATAAAAACCACAGTGCAACGCCTTGGGGATTAGAGAAATTAAAAAAACAGGATATGCAGCAATTGATCTTTTGACTGAAGCTAAAAATGAAACTCATTAAAATGAGAAGAAATGTCCATAATCTGTAACAACAGCAAAGTTGGCCAGCCACTTTAGATAACTAAATTATGGTACTGACTTGCCTTTAACTGTCATGAAACTCTTGGTTGGCATCTTTCAACTTACAAATCCTCATAAGCACTCTTGAACAGCTTAGCCAGCACATTTTGGAGAAGTAGACAACATTGCCATGACCAACATCCTATTTCATCAGTAAAAAATGTTTAAATTTGATTTAAACCATTTTCTCAGATCAAATTCTCAATGTCTCATAACACCTTTCATGACATTTTCAAAATTAAGAGATTTGCACACATATTTTCCTGGTGAATGGTAGCTGATAAATCCACTAATCTATTTATCTTTCTTTTTTTTCAAAGTGCTATAGTCTAGCTTTTGTTCCAACCATAGTTTGGGCTTCATCCATCACCAAGCCTGCGAGGTTTTCCAAACTGAGGTGATATCTAAAAAGAGTCATTTTTGTAGCTCCCACAGTGTTTGCTCATTTCAAAGGACATAAATCCAACAGTTCTACAAAGATGTTTTCCCGATTCCTGTCCCATCTGGTATTTTCTAGACCTGAGAAATTATTATTTGATCAAACTAATGATCATGCATCTAGATTAAACATGGATATTCAATGCATATCCACTTAAGACTTTGTCTGGGTTACAGAAGAAACCTGACACTGGCTGGCGAGAACTTGGACCGAGTTCTAGCATTATGATCCCGGACTGAAAGATACAAATCGACAAAATTAGCCAGACTAAAAAGGGTTAATTTCATCATCAATCCCACTATGAATGACAAAAGTCAAATTAGCTGTATTTGTCAAATTCTTGTATTTGTCCAAAGTCAATGACTAGAATTTCAATGCTGGAAACTTTCTTTTCAATATCTCCTCAACCAATGTTCAATGTCAGTTCTTTTATTACCCCAGTAAGAGTCATTTGAGACAAGCTTATCTTTTTGGAGGCATCAGATCTGTTTGGGCACATGACTTCAGCTGCTATTACAAATAGTTACAATTTTTGTTGTAGCAATTAGATAATTAGCATTGATATAACTCAGCATACTCTAATACTTTCTTGGAAACTGATTGTAGCGTTTTCATTTTTGTTTGTTAAAGGTTCAGTTTGTACAAAGTTGACCCCCAGAGACTAACAAACTTGGTTGCATGTTTTGTCTTGTAATGTATTTTCAAATTGTATTCTTTGACCTTTTATATTTACTTCTGATATTAAACAGACTCTCAGAAATGAGTCAACTTTTTCTGGGAAATTGTGAACCTCTCTTTTTGTATGTTTTTATTACCCACCATTCTCAATTTTAAATTCACATATCATTTTTATAAAAATGAAAATATTAATCATTAATAATCAAGAAATTATAACTGATGGACTAAATTCCATACAGCTGCAAGTATGATAGTTTCTACAAAGGTCCAGAGCCTTAAGAGTACTTTTCTGGTGTGAGCCTGTTGAGAAACTGGGGGGTAGCTGTGTGGACCCGTTGAGAAGCTGATCTAGCTATGTGGGCTTGTTTAGAAACTTGGGCTAGTTGTGTAAGCTCATTTAGAAACTGAGGGCTAGCTGTGTGGGCTCATTGAGAAGCTGAGCTTGCTGTGTGGGCCTGTTGAGAAGGTGAGCTAGCTGTGTGGGCGTGTTGAGAAGCTGGGCTAGCTGTGTGTGCTTGTTGAGAAGCTGGGCTAGCTGTGTGAGCTTGTTGAGAAGCTGGGCTAGCTGTGTTTGATTGTTGAGAAGCTGTGTGGGCTTGTTGAGAAGCTGGGCTTGTTGAGAAGCTGGGCTAGCTGTGTGGACTTGTTGAGAAGCTGGGCTAGCTGTGTGGGCTTGTTGAGAAGCTGGGCTAGCTGTGTGGACTTGTTGAGAAGCTGAGCTAGATGTGTGGGCTTGTTCAGAAACTTTGGGCTAGCTTTTTGGCTCATTGAGAATCTGAACTTGCTGTGTGGACATTTAGAAGCTGGGCTAGCTGTGTGGGCTTGTTGAAAAGCTGGGCTAGCTGTTTGGGCTTGTTGAGAAACTGCTAGCTGTGTGGGCTTGTTGAGAAGCTGAGCTAGCTGTGTGGGCCAGTTGAGAAACTGAGCTAGCTGTGTGGGCTTGTTGAGAAGCTGAGCTAGCTGTTTGGACCAGTTGAGAAACTGAGCTAGCTGGGTGGGCTTGTTGAGAAGCTGGGCTAGCTGTGTGGACTTGTTGAGAAGCTGATCTAGCTGTGTGGGCTTGTTCAGAAACTTTGGGCTAGCTTTTTGGCTCATTGAGAATCTGAACTTGCTGTGTGGACTCGTTTAGAAGCTGGGCTAGCTGTGTGGGCTTGTTGAGAAACTGGGCTAGCTGTGTGGACCAATTGAGAAACTGAGCTAGATGTGTGGGCTTGTTGAGAAGCTGAGCTAGCTGTGTGGGCTTGTTGAGAAGCTGGGCTAGCTGTGTGGGATTGTTGAGAAACTGAGCTAGCTGTGTGGGCGTGTTGAGAAGCTGGGCTAGCTGTGTGGGCTTGTTGAAAAGCTGGGCTAGCTGTGTGGGCTTGTTGAGAAACTGGGCTAGCTGCATGGGCCTATTGAGAAGCTGGGCTAACTGTGTGGGCTCATTGAGAAGCTGGGCTAGCTGTGTGGGCTCGTTGAGAAATTTACTTTTTCTTTTGTACGCCATAAAAAGGACGTTAATGGTGAGTTGCAGTAGCTTTCCTCACATCCTGAGCGTGCTGATGAAGGTAGACCGGGCTCCTCCAGACGGCTGTGCCATTCTTGGCTTCATCTGTGTGTTGCTCACTACTACGTGGATTACGTCGATCCCTCACCTCGTTAGCCAAACTGTCGTGAAAACAGCCCGTTTCCAGGAAGGGCTACGTGAAAGCCGAGGGGTGGGTCTTGGCCAGTATATTTTGCCTGCCCTTACAAGCATATCTGATTAGTATGGTGTGCCTGACCAGATCTTTCTGGTCTAAAGGTAGGTGAAACCAAGCGCTTAGTTCTATAGGAGGTGGCCAGTAAACTATACGCTCCTGATTACACGCAAAAGAACCCATGGTAGTTGAACACCGAGAAGAGCCAGGATGTTAGCAGCTGTCCGGGCAATATTAGAAAGATAATTAAATTCCCACCCGACACGCCAGCTACCCAGACCTAGTAAGTCCGCGGGTAAACCCGAGAAACACACATCTGCATCCAGTGCTACCTACAATCGTCTCAACAAACATGACTTACCACTGGATCAAGATAGCTCAGGGCGAAAGAGTGCAGTTGGAAAATTCGTAAATCTCCCTCACTTAATTTTAAATAAAGCGCAAGTCATGTCAAACTTTAGACGATTCACAATCAAATATATCTCCATCCAGCCATGTTATCATCGCTTGTAGCAACTGACGTAAAATATGTAAATGTTACAATTATAACAAAATAAACGGCTGTTATCAATTATCTACCTAAATACTTACTTACTTTCCGTGTCCGGAAACTTCAGTCTTCACCGAAAAGCAAGTCACTGTCAATGCTCATTTATTTGCTACCGTCAGGTCAGGGCCATCTGTAATTAATTCTAGAGCAGGGATTGGCACATGATTCCTGCATCCTATGACATATAATCAGGTGTTCCGGGTACAGGACGAACTATTATTTATGTTTGAAATATTCATTGTTTGCAAATCCCCACTTTTTCAGGTTAGACCCAAATCTGGACACACCTGTTCTAAACCGGTTCAGATATCTCCACGTAGTATATGGCAAATCATGTCCTGGTGCAGGTTCTTCTTTGATCTCCATCCAACCTGCACCATTATTTTGGCGCCACTTGTCTATGCGGTTTCTCTCGGGGTTCTGTTCTGGGGACTGTGCAGTCCGCATAAAACTTGTCCTTCTTTCAGTCGTATTATTTCTGCTGTATGTCCAAAAAGAGGGCGCCGCTGGTCACAGGACTGCTTTTGTATCTCAACTTCAGATGCGACTTATCTTCTAATATCCGGAGGTGCGATACCATAGACTTTTTCCGTTGGTGTCGGTTTAAGGCATCCTGTTACAATTCGGCATGTCTCATTTACTGCCACATCGACCCGTTTCGTGTGTGTAGATGCATTCCTTTCACACTGTGTTCTTGATAGTGTGAGGATACCTAGTCCGTAATCGATGACAGACAACATGACCTGACGAAATAGGATGAATAGGAGGCGTTGTTCCAAGTCGGCAGCAGCCATGGTCTTGAGTGCTCCTAACCCGCTCTTGCATCTTTGTACGATGTGGTCAACATGGTAGTTATAGGAAAGACTGCGATCAAAAGTCACTACGAGGTATTTCAACCTGTCGCATCTGTCAATGGTGTAGCCATCAAAAGTGATGCCGGGAGCTCAGCCTTTACTGTGCAATTATTCAAAGAGCACCACACCATGCAGGCCTTGTTCGGATTGATCTTGGAGCTTGAGTCGCTGCACCACTGTGAGATTGCTTGCAAGGTTTCCTGGATGTCTTTGATCAACTCTTGCCTGTCTGAGCCGGTTCTTTACGTTAGGATGTCATCGGCAAATGTCAACGTTCGTTCTGTCCCTGTGGGTTGAATATGGGCCACTTTTACTGTGTAAATGTTGAACAGCACCGGTGAGAGCGGAGACCCTTGAGGCAGTCCTGGACATATTCGCCTCGGTTCTGATGTCCACGATCCCACGCGTAGCGCAACTGTTCTTTCCATCAGAGCAGCTGAAATCCAACTAACCAGTCACGAGTTTAAACTGCACTGCTGCAGACAGGTAATTAAGGTCCCAAAATCGACACGGTTGTACGCGTCTTCCAGGTCGAGTGCCACCGCGACTGTTTCTTGCTTTGACTGAAACCCCTCGTACACATCATACGCGAAAGTTCCAGCGTTAGCCCAGGTCTCCTTCGCTGTTTTATAACTGCCCAGCATGTCTGGTAGAATCCGCTCTCGTTCAAGGTAGGCCATTATTTTCCTGACCACTATCTTCTCGAGCAATTTTCCAAATACGTTTTTTATGGTGATTATTCTTTAGCTGATGAGAAGCGTGGAGACCTTACCAGGTTTAGGCAGTGGGCACAGATAGCTATGAAGCCAGTCCTCATGCACAGATGACTTCTCTATAGTGTGGTTGAACACCTTCACCATTTCTTATCTCTGTCTCATCCAACTGCTTGATGTGGCAATACTGTACTCCATCAGGACCTGCGGCAGTGTTTTTGCTTGTACGTAGGCTATTTACGACCTCCGCCTCGGTGATAAGGTCTACATAAGCTTCTCCCCTGATGGCTGCGTCTAAGATATATCCTAGAAAAAGTGTTAAACGTTTGAACGCATCCAGAATGAAGGTATGAGATACCGCGACTGTGATGATGCGTTACATGTTGGGATTGTTATCGATGACATCCAGACATAAACTGGCACAAGTCAAAGCCTATATGCGTGTCACCAGAGACACGCGGAGAGGATCGTCATGGATGGCACAGGCTGAGACAACAATCGGACACGTCGCTCCAGCTGAGACGATAGCCAAAGGGGAAGAATGGGTCCACACTGGTGATAGAATGATAGAGTACCAGAGAGTCATCGTAACCTTATGCAAGGAATGTAGAGAACGGAGAAACAGGAGAGCAGAGCACGAGGTAAATCAGCTGATAACTGAGAACACCCAGGAGAGTGACGCTGTCATATACACCGACGGATCAGTCGTGCGCAGTGGGACATCAGGCTGGGGTTTCTCGGCTAAAGTGAGAGGAGAGGTCGTTTCTGAGCGCAGTAGGGCATACATGTCAACAACCTCCAGTATGAGAATGGAGACGGAAGCAGTGACCTCAGCACTGAAATTGATATCTTAGACTTCTAAAACAAGGGCAGTCATCATGACAGACGCGCAAGCCGTACTTAAAAGAGAGTACAGAAGGGATGGCTTAGCAACGCGTGGATAGCAGCTGTTGAGGCCTCAAACCTTCAGGTATTGACATGAATCTACTGTCCTTCTCTTGCTGGGATTTAGGGCAATGAAAGAGCTCCCATCATGGGCACATTAGTGATGGATAGAAGTGACGTTTTGAAATCAATCAATGACCGCCTGCTGGATGAGGACACTGCAAAGTTTCGACATTAAACGAGGTTAGAGCGGAGTGGAGCGCATGAGAGGATGGCGCAGGAGGTTGTACAACCAGCGAGCTACAGGAACCATCAGCATCCATACCTTACGCCATTTGATGAGAGAGACTGAGCACCTATGGATATGCCCGGAGTGCAATGACGTAGATTCTTAGAAACAGAAACAGATGCATTCCATACTGATGTCGCATATTTTGGTGCTGAAAGACAGTGCAAGGGCTGATGTGTGGAGCACCGTTGAGGATGCTCCCCATGCAGTGTTTGTTAGCTTATGAATTTGATTTCTTGCAATGATTTTTTGTTTTACAGCATTGCAATGTGCCTTGTTGCTAATGTGCGGCCCATTACAACGCCTAAGTACTTGGGCTCATCGCTATGTTCAAGTACCTGTCCTCGCCACTTAATATGAAGTTTTCTTGCTTCTCTATTCTTCAAGTGGAACGCACATACATGTGTTTTGTTGGAGTTGACTTTAAGGTGCTTTTCCTCATAGTATTCGACCATTTTGTCTAGAGCTTTTGTAAGTCCGAGCTTAACTTCCTCAAAACGCTTTCCCTGTGCAGCTATTGCAATGTCGTCTGCACGTATGAACTGCCTTGTTCCTGGACTAACTGGTTGATCGTTCATGTTTACATTGCATAGCATAAGGGCGAGGACACTTCCTTGTGACAGCCGTTCTAGTTGCGCCATCTACTGTCTTTATTTTTCAGTCACGTAGAAACGTCTATTCTATGAAAATCACTGGATTACCTGAGTTAGACGCCAGTCCTTAGTAACTTTATATATTTTTGTCAGCAGTAGTTGATTGTTTACTGTGCCATATGCCGAGGTCAACAAAAGCAGCCGGTCACCTGCTTCCGCTCGTATCTGTCCTTAATGTGTTGCGTGAGGTCAAGGATCAGTCCAAACCACGATTTTCAGGGTCTAAAACCTGCCTGTTCTGGGACAAGTTTATCACCAATTGTGCCTGAGATTCGACATAATATTTTTTCAAATACTTTGTATAAATGACATAAAATTGAGACTGGTCTGACATTTTTCGCTTCTCTTGCCATTTTCCCAGGTTTGAGCAGTGCCAAGACTCCAGCTTTTTGGTATCTGCAGGGTTACTATGCATACATTTTTGTATCCATTCTTTTATTTTTAGGCCAAAGTGTCTGATTTATTTAGTTCATCTATTACTGCCGCTTTGTTAATATGCATTCTATTGATTGCCTCATCAAACAAATTACTATCAAGCAGGGCGAGAACTTGATCACAGGTAAGAAAGCAGCAAACGCCTTTGTCGATCACTATGCCAGAGCAAACCACATCGAGGTCCCTGCAGATAAGCATACAGACATTAGCGAAGAGCTAAAGGGACACGAAAACATAAATACGGCTCCCGAAGAGCACATGATGGCCAAACTAACCATGCGCGAAATGGAAGAGGCTATGAGAACACTAAAGAAAAGGAAATCTCCCGGAAAAGACGGGATAACAAACGAAATGCTGATGGGGCTGGGCCAAACAGCGAAGAAAAAACTACTATCAGTCCTGAACCAAACTGGAAAAGGGGTATTGTACCCCAGGCATGGAAGGATGCAATACTGGTACCAGTACCAAAAACAGGAAAGGATAAAACAGATCCGAATGGATACAGGCCCATAAGCCTACTGAGCTGTGTCGGCAAGCTGATGGAACGGATGATAAACACCAGACTGATGTGGCATCTGGAAGAAAAACAAATTCTAATTCCACAGCAAGCCGGCTTTAGACAGCACAGATCCACTGAGGACCAGGTCATCCTCATAGCCCAGGAGATAGAAGATGCCTACCAGGCACAGAAGCACACAGTAGCTGTTTGGGTGGATCTGGAAAAGGCATTTGACAAAGTCTGGAAGGACGGACTTAGAGTCAAGCTGAGAAGAAGTGATGTCTGTGGGAAGATGTACAAGTGGATCAACCACTACCTCAAACAAAGAACGGCCAGAGTCCAAGTACAAGGGCAGATGAGCAAAAAGGTGACACTCGAGCAGGGAGTACCCCAAGGGGGAGTACTGTCACCCACACTCTTTCTGGTATATATAAACGATATTACAGAGAATATACCAAGAAGAGTCCATAGCTCAATGTTTGCAGACGATCTGGCTATGTGGACCTCTGAAAAGAATCTCACCATAGCAAGAAATCGGATGCAAACGGCCCTAACATCGCTGGAAGAGTGGGCGAACTCATGGCTGGTCAAAATAAACGAGGAGAAAACCACGTGCACAATATTCTCGCTCTCATTAAAACCCCAAAGTACCAAATTAAGCCTAAATGGCAAAATCCTGCAGCCAAACGACAACCCAACCTATCTGGGAGTCACATTTGATCGGCGCATGACATGGAAAAGTCAGATTGAGAGAAACCGAATGAAAGCCAGAGAAAGAATGGCGATCATGAGGAAACTTGCTGGCACAAGCTGGGGAGCAGACGAAGGCATACTAAAGAAACTGTACACTGGAAGAGTGAGACCAGTTCTCGAGTATGGCATTGCGGCATGGACAACAGCAGCGAAGGCGAACTTCGATAAAGTTAACAAACTTCAAAACCAAGCCATGAGAATTATAACAGGTGGCATGAAGTCAACGCCAATTGTAGAACTTGAAAAGATTACAAAACTGCAATCCATGACCGATAGAAGAGACTGCAGAGCCCAGCTGCAGTCAGAGAAACTCCGAAGACTGACGGACCATCCAATGTACCAGAGACTAAACAATCTGGGAAATGGGAAACTGAAGCGGAGAAACTTTGCAGAAATAGCCAAAGCAAAGATGCACGAAGATCCCATAAACGCACTAACAACACCAAAACCCATCACTACTGTACGAAAACCTACTTGGAGGCAGGATATATTTCCAGAGGTGGTAGAAAATATACCAGGTATTGCAAACAAAAACTGCCAGAGTGAGAAAGAAAGGAGAGACACTACCCTAAGCTTCATAACGAAAAGCTACCCAAGCATGGACTGGACCCATGCATACACCGACGGTTCTGTAACAAACACTATACAGAACGGAGGGGCAGGAGCATTCCTGAACCTACCAAATGGCAGAAATATAACACTGTCATTCGCTACTGGTAAGTACACAAGCAATTTCAGAGCAGAGGCAGAGGCACTGAGGGCGGCAGTGGAAGAAATGGTGACACACAGTGAAAATGAGAGCCATATAGTCTTGCTGACAGATGCTCTCGAAGTAGTCACAGCGCTAAAAAGCCAGAAGAACACTGAGCTCAATGACTTAAGAGCAGCACTCTGCAAACTGTGCCAGCAGTCCGCACCAAAAAGGGTGGTGGTACAGTGGGTTCCGTCACACTGCAACATCCAAGGCAACGAGGAGGCCGACAGACTGGCAAAAGAAGGTGCAAGGCTACCACAAACAGATACCAGTATGACGTACGAAGAGTCAAAACGGCTTATCAAAGCCAGATACATGTCCAAATGGGAAACCGAACATACTGGTTACACCAAAAACGATGCCTATTACCAGTTGAACCGAAGAGAGCAGGTCGTTGTCTTCAGACTTCGCACTGGCCACAACAGACTGAGGTACCACCTATTCAACAAACTGAAGATAGGGTGTACCGACGAATGCCCGTGCGGTACTGGTAAAATGACCACTGAACATCTGCTGCAGAACTACGAGGATCAGAGAGAGCAGATGTGGCCATTGCCAGTGGAACTGCAAGACAAGCTGTATGGTAGTGTCGACAGCCTCAGGATGACGGCTGCTTTTTTCGAAAAAATAATGGTTACTGTCTGACTGTGTACGCAGAAGAAGAAGAAGAAGAAGATTGCCTCATCGAGTTCCCCAAATCATTTTTGTGTTGGGGCAGAGAAGAAATGGGGTCAAGATGCGGAGCAGTGATTTTTTTTTTTTGGGGGGGGGGGGGGGGCGCTTTTGCCGTATTTCTCTATTATTCCTCAAGGTGGTGTGCGTTGCACTACGGTTTTTATTTTACGCCTGTCAGCCAAGTGCATCCGACTTCGGCATGCATTTTATGTAAGGGTCTGCTGCCTCCTGTATTTTCTAAGGGTTTGCTTCCCTGGGGTAACGGTAGGTGCTGTGACGGGAATAGAACCCAGCACCTTCGAGTTGTGAGCCGTCACTTAACCACTAGACCATGCCGTCCCCTAGCCTGGCTAATGAGGTGAGGGATCGACGTAATGCCCGTAGTAGTGAGTGACACGCAGATGAAGCCAAGCATAGCACATTTGCATGGAGGATGCCGGTCCACCTTCATCAGCACGCTCGAGATGTAAGGAAAGCTATTGCAGCCCTCCACCTAACATCCTTCTCTGGGCGCACAAAAGAGTAACCTACTTATTATGGGCATTCGAAACAACAACAGCCAATGTCCAATAGGCGTATAAGGCATTTGTTTTCAAATGCATTCGATCAGATGCTGAGCAGCGCATGAGCTGCAGCGGTCAGTGACCCAAAGCTGACTGCTAGCGTCAGGGCCAGCGAACCATAGCTGCCAAAACCCTTCTACACCTCAACGCGGTGAACCTGGATAACAGGCTGCAGCAGGGCAGAATGGCTAAGGAGAAGGGATCGGAGAGGTAATGCTAACCCAGTACTAAAAAAATGCTTGCTGAAGTCGGATGTGTTGGACCAAAAGGTGCAAATATCGCAGCCAAGCTGTAAACTACGACACAACGCATTCTGTTCTCTGGACTACATAAGCCCTTTTTGGGTTTGGTAATGGGAGATTGAGAACGAACGAAGAAGAAGAAATGCATTCGATCTATTTTCAAGTCTGTCATATTCCAGCTTTTACAACCATATGTGGCAGTGGATGGCGTGGGCTAGTGGTTGAGTGACACGGCTCAAAACTCGAAGGTGCTGGGTTCGACCCCAACCACAGCACCGGCCGTTACCCCAGGGAAGCAAACCCTTAGAAAATGCAGGAGGAAGCAGACCCTTACACAAAATGCATGCCGAAGTCGGATGCACTTGGCTGACAGGCGCAAAATAAAAACCGTAGTGCAACGCCTTGGGGAATAGAAAAATAAGGCGAACGCAAGAAAAGACAAACAACCATATGTAATCGTCGAGATGATGTTAAGAGTTAAGTATCCTGAGTTTGACACGTTTACTCAGTGATGTAGATCTCCAAATATTCGTTAATTGATTGAAAACATTCGAGGTCAAGGTAATTTGAGCAAGAATTTCCCGTTGCATCTCCATTTTACTACCTAAATAGGTGAAATTCTCAACTTTCTGCATTGGTGTGACAAAATTAATCAGATCACTTTACTATTGATGTGACAAAATTAATCAGATCACTTTACTATTGATGTGACAAAATTAATCAGATCACTTTACTATTGATGTGACAAAATTAATCAGGTCACTTTACTATTGATGTGACAAAATTAATCAGATCACTTTACTATTTTTATGTATTTCACAAAAGTATCTAAGGACAGGTGTGCACGAGACTGTCAGCTTTGTAATGCAGACACTAAGTTTTACAAAAACTGTCACTCAAACACATATAAATACTTGGTCATAGGCTTCCTGCAAGTGGGCTAACTACAGTGATAAGACCATGCAAAAAGAAGGGAGGATAATGTTGATCAAGTCATACTTGTACATAAATGTATTGATTGTTAAAGATAAAGGCTTCATTAATTAGCACAACAAAAGCATTCACTAGAGCTGGGGTGCTCAAACCATGTCATGCAGGCCACTTGTGGGCTGTCAGACCCTTAATTGTGAATGTCCAGCTTCTATAAAAATATATAATTGTGCAAAATTGTAAAGCAACTCCAACGAAACCTGTCAGTCAAGCCGAAACACAAAATTTCTCAACAAGCCCACCTTCTCAACAAGCCCACACAGCTAGCCTCAAGTTTCTCAACAAGCCCACACAGCTAGCTCAGCTTCTCAACAAGCCCACACAGCTAGCCCCAAGTTTCTCAACAAGCCCACACAGCTAGCCCCAAGTTTCTCAACAAGCCCACACAGCTAGCCCCAAGTTTCTCAACAAGCCCACACAGCTAGCCCCAAGTTTCTCAACAAGCCCACACAGCTAGCTCAGCTTCTCAACAAGCCCACACAGCTAGCCCAGCTTCTCTACAAGCCCATGTTTCTCAATGAGGTCACACAGCTAGCCCAGCTTCTCAATAAGCCCACACAGCTAGCCCAGCTTCTCAACAAGTCCAACTTCTCAACAAGCCCAGCTTTTCTACAAGCCCATGTTTCTCAACTAGCCCACACAGCTAGCCCAACTTCTCTACAAGCCCACACAGCTAGCCCAGCTTTTCTACAAGCCCATGTTTCTCAACAAGCCCACACAGCTAGCCCAACTTCTCTACAAGCCCACGTTTCTCAACAAGCCCACACAGCTAGCCCAGCTTTTCTACAAGCCCATGTTTCTCAACAATACCCACACAGCTAGCCCAACTTCTCTACAAGCCCACATTTCTCAACAAGCCCACACAGCTAGCCCAGCTTCTCTACAAGCCCAGCTTCTCAACGAGCTCACACAGCTAGTTCAGCTTCTTAACGAGCCCACATCCATGTTTTTGTTACACTACTTTCTAGTTGTAAACCAAAAAATTGCTATTAAGGCTCTGGACCTTTGTAGAAACTATCAAGGTATATATACTTGCAGCTGTATGGAATTTAGTCCATCAGTTATAATTTCTTGATTATTAATGATTAATATTTTCATTTTTATAAAAATGATATGTGAATTTAAAATTGAGAATGGTGGGTAATAAAAACATACAAAAAGAGAGGTTCACAATTTCCCAGAAAAAATTGACTCATTTTTATTTCTTTGTGTTAACTCATGGAGAGTCTGTTTAATATCAGAAGTAAATATAAAAGGTCAAAGAATACAATTTGAAAATACATTACAAGACAAAACATGCAACCAAGTTTGTTAGTCTCTGGGGGTCAACTTTGTACAAACTGAACCTTTAACAAACAAAAATGAAAACGCTACAATCAGTTTCCAAGAAAGTATTAGAGTATGCTGAGTTATATCAATGCTAATTATCTAATTGCTACAACAAAAATTGTAACTATTTGTAATAGCAGCTGAAGTCATGTGCCCAAACAGATCTGATGCCTCCAAAAAGATAAGCTGGTCTCAAATGACTCTTACTGGGGTAATAAAAGAACTGACATTGAACATTGGTTGAGGAGACATTGAAAAGAAAGTTTCCAGCATTGAAATTCTAGTCATTGACTTTGGACAAATACAAGAATTTGACAAATACAGCTAAGTTGACTTTTGTCATTCATAGTGGGATTGATGATGAAATTAACCCTTTTTAGTCTGGCTAATTTTGTCGATTTGTATCTTTCAGTCCGGGATCATAATGCTAGAACTCGGTCCAAGTTCTCGCCAGCCAGTGTCAGGTTTCTTCTGTAACCCAGACAAAGTCTTAAGTGGATATGCATTGAATATCCATGTTTAATCTAGATGCATGATCATTAGTTTGATCAAATAATAATTTCTCAGGTCTAGAAAATACCAGATGGGACAGGAATCGGGAAAACATCTTTGTAGAACTGTTGGATTTATGTCCTTTGAAATGAGCAAACACTGTGGGAGCTACAAAAATGACTCTTTTTAGATATCACCTCAGTTTGGAAAACCTCGCAGGCTTGGTGATGGATGAAGCCCAAACTATGGTTGGAACAAAAGCTAGACTATAGCACTTTAAAAAAAAAAGAAAGATAAATAGATTAGTGGATTTATCAGCTACCATTCACCAGGAAAATATGTGTGCAAATCTCTTGATTTTGAAAATGTCATGAAAGGTGTTATGAGACATTGAGAATTTGATCTGATAAAACGGTTTAAATCAAGTTTAAACATTTTTTACTGATGAAATAGGATGTTGGTCATGGCAATGTTGTCTACTTCTCCAAAATGTGCTGGCTAAGCTGTTCAAAAGTGCCTATGAGGATTTGTAAGTTGAAAGACGCCAACCAAAAGTTTCATGACAGTTAAAGGCAAGTCAGTACCATAATTTAGTGATCTAGAGTGGCTGGCCAACTTTGCTGTTGTTACAGATTATGGACATTTCTTCTCATTTTAATGAGTTTCATTTTTAGCTTCAGTCAAAAGATCAATTGTTGCACGTCCTGTTTAATCACATCAAAGCTTTTCAGGTGAATTTAGAACTCTTTAGGTACCAACTTCAAAACCAGAATTTATCTCATTTTAAAATAAGTGTTGAAATGACAGTGTGTAGATACGCTCCTCAACATGTTGCTGCAATATCTCAACTGTTATATATCTTAATAACTCAAGTGTTATCAGAGGTTGAAATGAGAGCAAAGCTTGTAACACTGTAACCTGCCAAGTATATCATAGTAAGTGACTGACGGTTGAGCATGAGGTTGACTATTCCATCCTGAAGAAATCTTTTGCCACAAAAACTTCGTAGATAATGATAGGTCAATATTTGATGACTTGGCATATACTTGCTCCATGTGAAGATAGCTAAAAGATTTTGACTCATTGATTGAATATATTAACTACAGGCCAAATTCCAAGAAATTCTAGATTTCCACGCTCAAGAAAGGACCCAGAACATAAACTCTTTCTCATTGAATATCATAGACTCCAGGGGACCTACAAAAATAAATCTTTGACCTTCAACGTGACTAAGACCTGAAAATAAAAAATAATGTCTCTCCTAGAATTTTACTAAAAAAATGTAGAAAGAAAAAGTCATTGTTAATTTTAAATGTATGCAGATTAATCTTCTCCTTATTCTGAAGCACGTACTTATTTAAACAGGTGTTTTCCAGTATCAAACATCCAAGACAAAGATTGAGAAAAAAAATGTGACATTGTCATCTAGAGCACTGCATTCAATTATTTACCAAAGAAATAGTTCCTGACATTGAACTATTAGTACAACATTAAGTCACTTTTCTCATTAACTGAATCTTTCATTGCTTTCAATGCCATTGTATTGTCAAATTCAGAAACAACTGTCAAGGGAAATATTTTAAAGTAGAAAAATGAACACAATCACATTATAGTAAAGTGCACTTGGTTTCTTCTTCTTCGTACGCTGTCAGACGTCAACCTGTATTTGTTCGAAGAAAGCAGCTGTCATCCTGAGGCTGTCGACACTGCCATAGAGCTTGTCTAGTGTTGCTACTGGTGATGGCCACATGTGCTTTCTCTGGTCCTCGTATGTCGGGCAGTTTTGCAGCAGATGTTCAGAGGTCATTTTCCCGGTACCGCAAGTGCATTCATCAGTGCCACCTATCTTCACTTTATTGAATAGGTGGTACCTGTGGCCTGTGCGGAGTCTGAAGACCACGACCTGCTCTCTTCTGTTCAACTGGTAATAGGCATCGTTTTTTTGTGTAGTCAGTATATTCTGTTTCCCATTTGGCCATGTATCTGGCCCTAATAAACCTTTTGGACTCTTCGTAGGTCACACTAGAATCTGGTTGTGGTAGTCTTGCACCTTCTTTCCTTCTTTTGCCAGTCTGTCTGCCTCCTCGTTGCCTTGGATGTTACAGTGGGATGGAACCCACTGTACCACTACTCTTTTTGGTGTGGAATGCTGGCATAGTTGACAGAGTACTGCTCTTAAATCATTAAGTCCAGTATTTTTCTGGCTTTTTAGTGCTGTGACTACGACCAGGGCATCTGTAAACATGACTATTTGGCTTTCATTGCTTTCGCCTGTCAGCATTACTTCTACTGCAGCCCTCAGTGCCTCCGCTCTGAAATTGCTTGAGAATTTTCCAGTTGCCACTGACAGCGTTATTTTTCTACCATTTGGTAGGCCCAGGAATATCCCTGCCCCTCCGTTCTGTGTTGTGTTTGTTACAGGACCGTCGGTGTATGCATGGGTCCAGTCCATGCTTGGGTAGTTTTCCGTTATGTACCTCAGGGTTATGTCTCTTCTTTCTTTTTCAGTCTGGCTGTTCTTGTTTGCATTACCTGGTATATTTTCTACCACCTCCAGAATGATATGCTGCTTCTAGGTAGGTTTGCGTACAGTAGGGATGGGCTTTGGTATTGTTACGGCGTTCATAGGGTCTTCGTTCATCTTTGCTTTGGCTATTTCTGAAAAGTTTCTCCGCTTTAGTTTCCCATTTCCAAATCTATTTATTCTCTGATGCATTGGATGGTCTGTCAGTCTTCTGAGTTTCTCTGCTTGCTGCTGGGCTCTGCAGTCTCTTCTGTCGGCCATGGATTGCAGATTTGTAATCTTTTCAAGTTCTACAATTGGCGTCAACTTCATGCCTCCTGTTATAACTCTCATTGCTTGGTTTTGAAGTTTGCTAATTTTATCAAAGTTCGCCTTTGCTGCAGTTGTCCGTGCCACAATGCCATACTCGAGAACTGGTCTCACTCTTCCAGTGTACAGTTTCTTTAGTATTCTTTCGTCTGCTCCCTAACTTGTGCCAGCAAGTCTCCTCATGATTGCCATTCTTTGTCTAGCTCTCATTCGGTTTCTCTTGATCTGACTTTTCCATATCATGCGCCGATCAAATGTGACTCCCAGGTAGTTTGGGTTGTCGTTTGGCCGCAGATATTTGCCGTTAAGACTTATTTTTGTGTTCTGGGGTTTATTTGAGAGCGAGAATATCGTACATGTTGTTTTTTCCTCATTTATTTTGACCGCACCTGGTTTCAAATGTTTTTACTTAAATTTTTCCTTAGGTATTGCTTCAGAATTCACACCTAAATTGGTATGTAAGATTTGTCTATTGTATAGTCATCGACATATATCAAAATTGCAAAATTGGCCTGCCACTTCCCCAAAATTGAGTACCATTGCAATAGAAGAAAATAGGTCACAGTAGTACTGCAAATATATATTTTAAATGCATGTGTATCAATTAAGTGAACTCTGTAGGCTAAGGTTTCTCAGGAAAACCATTTAGTTATATGTAACACGGGGATCCGAGCTGGCAGGGTGGTTAGAGTGCTGGCTTTCCAGCTGAATGATTGGTCTCCGGTCCAGAGATGGTGGGGGATTTTTCAGCATCTGGGGTCCACCCAACCTCATAAACTGGGTACCAGAATAATCTGGGACAGTTAAAGCGGTCTGCGTGAGGTTGACACCTATAGTGTGCCGTTGGTCAGGAAAAATATGGACCTAGCACCATATTTCCAATGTGCCCCATAGGCATAAAATTGGGATCTTTACTTTACAAGGAACACATTATTCCAACAAAGCTATACACATGGAAAAGCCCAGGAGAGATAGCAAGAAATCAAATGAACTTTATGGTTAAAACCTATTCAGGTATAGACCTAATTCCTATCACAATCCTGTAGTGATTATAACAGACATTAAACTGAAAAATATTGAAAGAAAATCAAACAAATGATCTGCCAGTACAAAAATATATTTTTCTTCTTATTCATCGTTCATACTGAAAAAGACGTTTGTGCTGCCGTTTCATAATTTACAGCGAGGCATATTTTGGTCTAAGTGTGCCTCCCCTCTTTGATCCCTAATCTCTTAGCCAAGCTGCATGGTTGCAGTTTGTTTCCAGAGCCGTCACTTGGACGCGGAATAGGGTTTTGTTTAGTTATGGGCCACAGACAAACAGTCGGTTTTGAGTCGCTGCCTCTTGTAAGCTCAAGAATTGCTGCATCTTCGACCCCAAAATACATACATCAGTGTCAAAGCAATCAAATATTTAATATTTTGTGGAAGTAAATAATAAATCTTACTAGAAAACATGGAAAATACAAAAAGAATATCTAGAAGAGAAAGGAAGGGAAACGTCGACAAACAAGCATACAAGCGGGATTGTCTAAAAACAAGCATACAAGCAGCAAATAAAACTGCCAATGAAATAGTTTTAGAAAAAATCAAAAATGGATAACAGAAAACAGCTTAAGTAAAATGTCAGAAAGAAGGAGAGCAAAATACACTTCAGAATACTGAGCATTAGGCATAGAGATATCGACTATATGTCGATATACAAAAAAACAGCAGATAGAATCAAAATCATAACCACAAGACAGGTAGTAGCTAAAAATCTATAACAAACATTCCAAATTCCAAAAAGCAATAGTCCCTATAGATGGAATAGACAAGAAGGGAAAACAGACACATTTATACAAGAAAATTCTGAAGAATATCTTAAGGGAGCCTAACAAGAAGAAACATGCATTCACGTATGTACAGATAGCTCAGCTAACAGTCATATCCAATGAAGGTGGAGGGGTCTTTTACAGACTGTAGAATGAGAAAATAATATCTAGTGCTAACAACACACTCCAATGTTTTTGCATGGAAGTAGAGACACTGAAAGCTGCTGTTGAGCTTGTAATCTGAGACAAATATCAGTTCAGTTCAGTTTATCCCAAACCCATCAGGTCGTTGGGGCACACATGAATACACTCCCAAAATCCCACGCCATCCCTCTCTGTCTGTCGCATCCTGTCGTATCTCATCAGAACGAAGGCCTGACCACTCAGTGATGTTGTCCACCCATCTCTTCCTTGGACGTCCTCGCCCTCTCTGTCCCGGTACGGAACCAAAGAGTGTCGAGTTGGTAATTCCGTTGGACCTGGCGACGTGCCCGCACCAGGCCATCTTTCGTCTTTACATAGCTGTGAACAGATCTTCAAAAGAGACAAATATATCCACTAAGAAAACAGCAACAAAAAAATGACTATCATTCCAGACATTGGGTATTGTTTTCATCTTTACAAATGAAAATTAAAAACCTATACTTCCATATCAGATGCAGCTTTCTTTTCATAAACTTCAAATGAGAACATGATACCCTTTTCTTCGAATGTGTCAATTGGTACATTTTGATCAACTGTGTTTGAAGCCTGTGTGAAAGTATTTCGGTCAATGTCTGGAAAAAAAGTATCACAGGAGAAGTTGCCGTGAACTCTTGTAAAGTAGATCCTACAAGGATTTGGTCTTTTCATTGCTTCCTTGTAGACAGATGCCCCGCCAACCACAAATACGTTCTCAACATCATTTTGTTGAGAACCTACAAACTCTAATGCTTTTTCAAATGATCTGACAAGGTGTGCACCCTGGAGATTTTCTTGCATCTGTGTACTAAGAACAACATTGATTCTATCACTCAGAGGACGAAACTTTGGGGGAATGGACAGCCAAGTGTTCTTTCCCATGATTAAAACGTTCTTTTTCCCAGTGTTTTGAGTAGCTGTGGTGATTTTCTTGAAAAAGGCGATGTCCTGCTTCAATCGCCATGGCCATGGAAGTTGTCCTTCAATGCCGATGCCCATGTTATTGCAAGCGGCCACAACAATGTTTAATTTCGAAATCGAACTCATTATATATTTGTAGGTTACAACAAGCAGTTCAACTTTCCTTTAATGCACCCCAAAGGTAGATGTTTTAACGATTCTGTGGTAGAAAGTAGTTTTTCTGATGTTTGGTTGTGATCGAAAATTACAGACTTCAAACGTTTTTGCGCGTTATTAAAAGAGAGTTAACTCTAAAGGAACAACAAAGACTATTGTTGACTTCGCGACACAGAGAGGTTCAAGCTCAAAATTTATCTTATGAAATTAAAAAGTTTCAGTGTACGAATTTCGCAGACACTCTCTGCGTGGTCAAATCCTCGCTCAAAAATGGAATGAACCAAACCAATACTTATCCCCCATCCCGTCCGCAAGTTCTCGGATGGTGACACGACTGTTCAAAATTCCCAAAGTCCAACTTGATCAATGACCTCGTCATTTCTACTTGTTGAGGGCCTAGCGGAACGTGGACCGCTCTCCACCAATGTGCGCATATTTTTGAAGCGATTGTACTACTTCTTAATTAGTGTGATGCCCATGGCATCGACACCAAAAGCTTGTTGAATCTTCTGGAATGGTTTCCGCTTGGGTTTTGGCAAAATTTGATCCAATATCGCTGCTCAAGCTGTTCTGTTTTTTCGCGGCCAATGAAAATCAGCTGGGTTTTCACTACAGCCACTCACGCACAGACCGACTGAGTTACGTTCTATGTGGGCGGGAAAAATTGACACATGCGCATGAAGATCTCATACACTTTCCCTTCGGAGGACACCTCCTGTACTTCATTTGTTTTCATGGGAAAAATTAAGGTCCTACACATTTTGAGTAACTGTTTTGATACATGATAGATTTGTTGAATGAGTTAGTGACGGGGTAAATCTTTTATTGGCACCGCTCACAACTAAAACTTGCTTTTGTTAAGAGTCATGCAAATGTTAGACTACACCAGCAGGAAGTAAACCCACTTTAAAAGTCCCTGCTGAAGTCGGATATACTTGGCCGCTAAGCGTATAACATCGTACAATGCACTCCGCATTTGGAAACGAAACGAACGAGGGGAACATATATGAATAAGCATAAGTTGTAAACGTGTAAGTTATTCGGAGCTACTTGCGCTGAGTTGAGTTAACTCTTGACATATCATTGATAGTGTAGCATGTTACAGTGTCTCTTGTTACATCTCGAGACGCACTTGAGCAGGTGGTCCGATACCTCCTAGTTTTAGTGTATTGTGAGGCTCTTCAGACTGCAGACCAATGTAGACCATCACCAACTCTTGTTAACATATTTCTCTTCTTTTTCTTCTGACAATCGCATTTTTGATATTTACACCATCAGATACTTACTTTCCGTGTTCGGTAACCTCATAAAGTATGGGACCAGAAAACGACGTACTAGAAGCTCTTTCATTTGCAGTCGCGAGCTCTGGCAAAGTACATGGTTCTTGTATTCGTGAGCGGTGTATACAGATGTTCGGGGTCTTGAATGGGTCAGCATTTGCAGACATCGTCGTCCGCACAGCCCCCTTTTTTTTTCAAGTTCGATATACACTTGGAAACTTCCGTTCTTAAATCTGTTTAGGGCTCTTCACATTGAGTATGGAATTTTATGCTCTACCGCGAGTAGTTTTTTTTTACCTACATCCATTCCTCACCATATCTTTGACGCCATTTTCCAGTGCGGTTTTGCCAAGGTTTCTGGTCTGTTAACTGTAGTTTGAAGGAAACTTTTCCTTAATATCAGACATCCCTGTTCTGGATTTTATCTAAAAAGGGGGGCGTCTCTAATCACAGAAATACGATTGTTGACAAATCTTTTCAGCACAGGCAATCACACTAAAGACTGTCAGATAAGTTTCTGTGATGAACTCTGCTATTGTTCGGGGTTCCTCTTTAGCTCCGTTCAGTTTTGAGTGGTAGTGCTGAATTCTTGGGCCAGTGTAACTTAACGTCTTTATACTGGTTTAGAACTCTACAGAGTCTGTATACAACCAGTTTCATTTACATCACCTTGCCCTAAAAGCTATGCGCATCCAATTTATTCTTAAATGCCTTAATTGTCCCTGCCTCCACTACTTCCTGTGGCAATGCATTCCAAGTATTCACCACTCTCTGACTAAAAAAATATTCCCTAATTTCTAATTTGGATCTTTCTTTAATTAATTTGTAGCTATGCCCTCTTGTTTTTATAGATAGTTGTATTTTGAAAAAAAATGTATAGTCTAATTTTTCCGTTCCATTGATTATCTTATTAACCTGTATTAAGTCACCTCAAATTATTCTCTTTTCTAGGCGCCGTAGGCCGGTTTTCTGAGTCTTTTCTTATAACTGTAATCCCACTAACAGCTTTGTCACTTTTTTTTATATTCTTTCCAGCATGTTTATATCCCCTCTATGATAAGGACTCCAATCTAGGTCTAACTAATGCTTTATACAGTTTGACTATCACTTCCTTGCTCCTATGTTTAATATTTCTTTTCTTCATACCTAACATTGCATTTGTCTTTTTCACTGCTACATGGACTTGCTCACTCACCTTACCTGTATGATCTATTATAACCGCTAGGTCCCTTTCCTTTATCTTACTAATATGTTCCTACCCATTCTATAACTATGTTTCATATTGGATCTACCCATGTGGATGACTGTACATTTATCTACATTAAACTACATTTACCAGCTTACAGACCATTCTGAAATTTTATCTAAATCCGACCTCAATATACCCACTTCTGCTTTAGATGAGACACTACTGCATAGTTTTGTGTCATCTGTGAATTTTGCAATCATGGATCCCACATTAATGTCCAAATCGTTTATATATCAAGAACAAAATTAGTCCCAAAACTGAGCCCTGTGGCACTCCACTTTTTACTTCACACCACTCAGAGTACTCCTTATTTATTCCCACTCTCTGCCTTCTTCCCAGTAACCATATTTCAATCCATTTGGCAACCTCCCCACCTAGTCCATGTGATTTTAGCTTTCGAAATAATCTTTGATGAGGTACTCTTTCAAAGGCCTTTGTAAAATCTAGATAAATAACAATCCACTGGCTCCCCTTTATCTATCATTTTAGTATAGTAACCTCCTCCACGAATTCTAATAGATTTGTTAAGTATGATCTCCCTCTAGTAAACCCATGCTATTTCTGATTAGAATAAACTTGATTAAATGCATTTTGTTTTCTTTGATTATTGACTCTACCAATTTATAGACTATGCTCGTTAAACTCACAGTATATAATTTGCTGGATGATTTTTTGGTCTTCTTTGAATAAGGGGATCACTCCCACATCTTTTCAATCCAGTGGAACGATCCCTTTTGCAAGTGATTGAGAACATAATATGGGTTTGCTAGTTGGTCTCTAATTTCAAACAGCAATTTTGGATGAATATGATTTTGACCTGGACATTTATCCACTTTCAACCTCTCCAATTTAAAAAAAAACAATTATCTGTTTTACAAATTGATCTTAATCTCGCCGTCTCCATGTCTCTTTGAAAGATATCTATAGGCTCTGGGATCTTGGAGCAGTCCTCTTTTGTGTAGACTGTGCCAAAGTACTGATTGAGTAGATTAGCTGCCTCCTAATTCTCTTATTTTTCCTTCACTGTGGGGTAGTGGTGCTATTCTTGACTTTGCCATACACAAAGACCAATGCAGGCCATGACCGTATCTATGTAACAGATACTAATTTTAATGGATGAGCATATAGGTCAGACATACAAGACATAAGTGCTATTTAAAAACAGATACAATTTGAAACAAAAAGACTGACGAAGATAATAACAAAACTATGGGTAAACAAAACTGCATGTTTATTTGTACTGCATAAATAAAAAAGTGGCAGTGTATCGGAACTGATCATGAAGTAAAATAAATACAAATTAGATGAATATATATACATTTTTCTTCCATCTATGATCACCGCAAGTGACAACATGACAAAATGTACAATGGAAGAAAGTACAGAAAAGTAATTTTTTTAAATAATGGGAGTACTATAGGACATATTGTCAAGTGAGGGATGAAGTGTTAGAGACTACATTATGCTTGGTCTTCAGTATTTTGAGAAGTGGTGACCAATTTTGTTTATATTCTCGTTGCCTTGCATTTAGTAACTCAGAATCGAAGTACGCAGTGTTAAAGCTGGGTCAAATGGAGAGTACTATAACCAAACTACACAACTAAGCTGTTTACTGCTCTAACCCTTCCGGATTATACATTTAAATTTTGTACATGCTGGACATAGCAAGTTGCGATCAGACCATTACTGACCAAAATACCATCTGTTCAACAAATACAAAATTGGACACAGACTCGACCACATAAGACAAACAAATAATAAAGAATGTTCTACAAGTCTATTGGCTCTATAAAAAGAGCACAGTGACAGCATCTCCACATCCCAACCGAGAGAAACTGTATGGTTATGGAAGAAGCCTG
This sequence comes from Ariolimax columbianus, assembly GCA_036924085.1. Lineage (NCBI taxonomy): Eukaryota > Metazoa > Mollusca > Gastropoda > Stylommatophora > Arionidae > Ariolimax > Ariolimax columbianus. Next base: position 54,575,021 of record JAVGWX010000007.1, on the reverse strand, counting down.
ACAGACGGCCAAGGTTATGAAGGAAAGTACAACTGATTATTGCTCTCTAGTTTTATAATCCAAGTAATTTCAATATTCAAACATTTCATATCCAATTGCTGTGTGAACTTTCTCTTTTTATTTCAACATGGTGTCAATTTCGTGTCATTCTCGAGATCTTTTCTGTATTCTATTAGCATGAAGAAAAATAAATTTAAAATCCAATATCGGCTCACTAGGCCAGTCACAATTTCACCATCGCCTTTTTAACGGTACCGGACACACTACACTACACATACCGACCAGAAAACACATATTCTGATGAATTGTGTCTTTAATTGGCCATTTAAAGAGGTTTCTTACAGAAACGATGACATTAGGAGACTAGTGGAAACAACACCAGTATTAGACTACATTAAAAGACAGCAACTAAAATGATTTGGCCAAGTTACAAGACTACCACCACACAGCACTCCCCAACAAGCAATTCCATTTAGATATAATAGATTCAAGGCTGAAGGCAGACCACGAAAAAGGTGGCTTATGGAAATATCTAAGGCGGTGAATGTCACTGAGCATGAGGCACGCAGTCAGGCTCGTTCTAGAGATGTCTTCATAACCTGTTGCTGAAAGGCATAACAGAATAAGTAAAAAGAAGAAAAGGATTCAATTTCATAGACTACCTTGATTATCATTAGGAGTAATTTTCAGAGCATTAGAAGCATAGCATGTGAGATTGTGTATCACATCCAGACTTCAGACCTTCACCAAAGGATAAAATAATTCATCAAATAATATGGTGAGATGCAATGACAAAGACAGTTCTGCGGGGAAAAGTTATGAAAATAACAAATACAATTAGATATTTGAGAAAGAAACTGGAGATGGATAAGACACACTCATAAACAAAAATTTAATAACATAAGACTTGTGCTGGATTGGAACCAATATAGGAAGAGAAGAGTGGGCCAACCAATGAACACCTGATGAAGAATGGCAGAAAAGCAGACCACGGCAGTCTAGGTGTCCGAGGTAAAGCTTAAGAAGATAACCCAAAATTAAAATTTATGGTAGGTATCATTGTAGCTGTATGTTCCATCGAGATCCAAAAGGATTAGATTCACAGCGCATATATAAACTACCTCCTCTTTTATCTAGTTATCTTATATTATTCTATCTCATCGGTACCTCAGAACATAGTCAAAAGAACCAAAGTCCGTTAAAATGGCATTTGGTTGCCTAAAATTGTGTCTCCTGGAGTACCTAGAATACCTTGCATACTGATTAGGCCTCCATAATTCATGAGCAAAATCATAATACAAAACCTTGGCTGCAACCCGACAATGACATAAATTATTTACAATGACAACCATGCCAACTCCAGCGAGGATTTCATTTACCTGGCAGCAAACAAAACTCTGATGCATAAAGCCACCCGGACATCACTCAAAGAATCGGCCTAGCTGCCATCTCTATGAACATCCTGCATTGAGTCTGGAACCAGCAAAGCTTTTATTGAAACCCAAGTCATGTATTTACATAACCTATGTCACCCATATTCTGCTGTACAGTTCAGAAACCTGGACTGTTCTGCAGAGTGATAAGAGGTGCACTGAAGCCTTCCACATGCGCATATTTTGTGATAAACTGGTATGAAACGACTCAGTCACCCGCCGGACAGGTCTCAAAACTGCATTCACCATGCTAAACCGTTACTGTTTGACCTATTTGAACATATGACTCGCCTTGCCGAGGACGCACCCGCATACCATGGACATCAAGGAAGAAAAAAAGCCGCTCTCCACCATGCACTACCTGGTTAGGTCAAATCAGAAAGACATGCAGCTTGGGACTTTCGATAACTCATTGTGTTTATGTATGGTTGACGTGTCAGGGGCACTTCATGACAAAGTGGTCTACCTTTGTATCTACCAGTCCAGATTATTCTGTTCAATGACATTACAGGAAGCTAAATGCTTAAAACCCCTGCTTTAGGGGACTCTCTAGGTGTTTAGTTGCACTCTGCATCTGAGTTTCTTTCTAAGTTACATTTAACAACAATGGAAGATCAGCTTGATATTTATAAATACATCACTTACATGTAGTGACAAAGACAATATACAGGACGGCTTTATTTAAACATGTTTTGTTTTCTAAATTTAATATAATTTAAATAAAATTTGTCAGTGTCACTATGAATTCAAATGACGAACGTACCAAGATTGCTCCTATAAGCACAAGAGCGATCCTTATAAAGAGAAGTAAATGTCGCATTCATGGATCCAAACTTTATAACTCTGTACATCTTTTTACCTTCATGAAAAAAACATGACTAAAATACTGACTCTTCAAATTTCTGCTAATATGCATAGTTTTACAGCAAAAACCCTATTTATTCTAACAAGTGCAATTGCATATTACATGTCATGATAGTTGACATAACTTCCATTCCCTATACTCCATCAGGTCTGTTGTTGAACTTGTACCATGCCCATTTTTAGTGTCTCTACTTCTTTGGTCTACTCTTGTTAGCAAGCATCATGACAATCTGCAGTTTTCTCTTAAGCTAGTTGTTGGAAGGTAGTGATATCATAGGTTTTATGTTATATCATCAATCTGCCTTGTGACTTCTTGTAGAAGGATTTTTCATGATTATAATGGGTGCACAATCATAGCTGATCAGGTTTCATTGCCATGACATGGCTGAATTATTTTGATGTAATTCCAAAAATATTTCTGAGATCAATCTCCATTGAAGCAAATAATACAATAAAAGTTGACTTTAGGGAAAAATGGGCTGATTAACACCCACTTCTGAAAGGATAACTACTATGATTTAACTTGAGGTGACTTAATACAGGTTTATAAGATAATCAAAGGAAAGGATAAATTAGACTATAATAAGTTTTTCATAACATAACCAACTACAAGAACAAGAGGGCATAGATACAAATTAACTAAAGAAGGCCCAGATTAGATATTAGGAAATATTTATTTTTAGTCAGAGAGTGATGAATAATTGGAATGCATTGTCACAGGAAATAGTGGAGACAGGGACAATTAATGCATTTAATAGATTGGATGTGCATAAATTTTAGAGCAAGGAAATGTAAATGAAACTGGTTATATACAGACTACAGAACCTTCGAAACCAGTATAAAGACGTTAAGTTTAAGTTAGAGAAGAACAAATCGTCATCTTCAGACTGACAATGACATAAAACTCAAGGGTCATCTTTACAGCAAAATAAGAATTGAGAAAGATGACATGTGTCCATGTTGGGAGTATACCATGGTTGTGGAACACATTCTACATAGCTGCACGTTCACACAGGAAGAGAGTGAACAATACTGGTCTCGCAAGACAGATGAAAGACAAAGGTTGTAAGGAGATGAAACAACCTCCCAGACAACGGTTGCCTTTGTAAGAGAAACCCAGACTTAGATCTGAGGATGCACAATGAAGAAGTTTGAACATTCAATCTACCATGTAATGAAATTAAACTGACCTGTATTTACTCTTTTTGTTTTGGAGGCTGTAAGGAAGACATTAGTTAAAATAATTGACTTATTCGAATGTAATGCATAGGTCCCACAGTAATAATAATAGCTGTCCATCGTTGTCGATGAGGACCGCCGACATCATCCTTGTCACAGATTTCCCTGTTGGGTGTGGGTGCGCATGTGGCTGAACAGGCCAACGCGAGCATAAAAACATCTGCTACATATCGGGCACACGAGGTTTGTAGAAGGGGATGGTGTTCCCGCTGCTCGGGATTTCCGCGTCTCCGGTCATCTTCACCGGCAGCTACACCCGATTTGACTGCGCTTCTCCAGTCAGATCTGTTTTGCGCAAGACATTACCAGGTGTCGATGTCTATCTGGCAACTTTTTAGTGAGTCCTTCAGACCGTCTTTAAAACGTTTCTTTGGGCGCCCTCTCTCGCGCCATCCCTCTATCAGCTCGCCATAGAGAAACTTCTTTGGGAGCCGCTCGTCTGACATACGGACGAGGTGTCCGGCCCATCCTAGTCGTGCTTTCTCTAGCAGTGCATGGATGCTGGGCATGTTAGCCCTCGAGAGAACCTCGATGTCAGTGACACGATCTTGCCATCGGATGTGGAATATTCGCCTCAGGCAACCTGTGTGGAAGAGGTTTAACCTCCTTGTCCGGAGTATACAGTCCCACAGTACATGTAATCATATAGACTAAACGACCTGTGTTGCTTAACCCTTTTCAACCAGTAGGTGCAGAAGACCTAAAAATTGCCATTAGTCACAACCAAATTTGACCTCTGAAATATTTGTTTGTGTTTCGTGATTTAGTTTGTGGAATTTCATTTTAAAAAAATGCTATGCAATGGTTGCATCTGCAGATGCGCAATTGATGATGTTCATCCAATTACATGTGATGAAGATTTCCCCGCAAGAGATTGTAGGGATATCACTCAGCATTTGAGTGATGTGTTGGGCATCCCAGGTGACGTGTTCCAGTTCATTATAGTCACGTGTCTACATTTCATACTCATTTCATACAGGGTGAACGGCGTCAATCTCATGAAGTTCAGCCGTGGGCACTAGACCATGAAAATATGACACAGGCTTAGCGATAGTACTAATTCATATAGTCGATGTCCAGGTCAGGATAATTGGAGGGAAGAAAATAAAAACAAATTAACTAGTCTAAATGGAAAACAACAAGACGTTTCTGTGACTACAAGTGTAAGTCACCGACTAGTGTGAATTTCAGGCAAATCCATGGCCTGGCAACATCCATAATGAACTAAAACATCACAGTAATGTTAGACTCACAGCCGGTACAGGACCATCTTTGCTGCTTTTTTAACATTTAATTGGAAGATTATTTCTTGCATGTTGACATTAGCATGTTTTATGATCTTTGAAATTCAACACATTTGCCGTGATGATAAATGGGCTTTCAATACCCAAGAAATTATAGATTATTTTATCAGTACTTTGATCAAACATCTGGATTACTTTTGGATATTTAACACACACCCAATTCAGGTTTGATTGGGACCCATAAATAGGGAAGGTATGTGTAAAGGAACTGATGTAAATATCAGTGAAACACACAACATGGCAATTACCTATGCTTTCCTCTCCAATTTTCACCTCCAAATTAATGTCATTTAAAGCTTCATACTAATATATTATATTTATTATGAATACTTAGTTCTTAGTTAACCTGTACTTCTATAGGGGCAGGTTATTATGAATACTTCATGTCACAAATAGTTTAATTGTGTGTCTTACAGTGTTGAAATAATAATTGTAGCTCAATTTCCATTTGTTCATTATTAATTTATTTTATTTTGAATAAAACTTTGATGCACGGAATCCTGCAATTTGGCCTGAAGAGAAAGACACAAATCGGCAAAATTAGTCTGGACTGAAATGGGTTAACATTTTAAATACAAATGACTGAATTCCTGTAATTAAAAAAATGATTGGCATAAATTATATCTTACAAACTAAATACAACAACATTATCAGTGACAGCAGATATTTTATCACTACAGCACATCACATAAATAGCCACTGTACAAAACATTACAATGAAGAATATAAATTTTGAAACAATTTTTTCCCCTCTGCTCAAATATACAGAAATTCTTCACAAAAAGGGAAAAAAAATTTAGCTATGATCACAATGCAAACATCCACTAAAAAAACAAAAACAAAACAAGTTCAAGCTTGACCAATCACCGCAACATATGCACATTCATGCAATCCAGGTTACCAAATTCACATGGAATATGAGAATAAATATGGAATCTCTGTACAGGATGATTATATGGGGTTTGAGTGGATGATACAAAATAAATAAGGCAAAATGATAAGGAACGTATGTTGCAGTAGGTCAAGGGTTACACAGCTGCTGTTGTGCCCTGAATCAATATATACAAAATGATGATCAATGTGAATCATTCAAAGTACTGTCTCTTGTAAAAACAAGCAAGACAACAAACATGGTTAAAGTGCAGTTTTACAAAAACAACAGTTTGACTTAAAGATGTGTTTTATAAAAACTGGACAAATGAACAGCTCAAAGAATATCACGAACACTAAACTAATAGAATAACATTATATTACAGTTAAAGAAATAAAACTTCAGTGCAAATCCAGAAATAGATTTCACAGAAATTAAAAATAAAATTATATAAAGATCTTACAGTTTAAAAAAAAAAAAATATATAACAAATTAGTTAATTTCTAAGACATTTGATGTAAGAATTCATTATTTTGTTAACCATTTGTAATAATTTGTGAATGTTTAGATTAATGTTTAAATGTGGTTTTTATTTGTTAATTCTGGATTTGCTTTGGTTTTAAATTGTTAATTCAGTTAAGAACATTCTTTGTGCTGTTTTCATGTGGCCAGTTCTTGGTAAAGCCCTTTATGTTGAAATATCAATTTCTTCTGCTACTGTATTTATGTAAACTAATCATTCACAACCTTCAGGTTTTTAAGAAGAACAGGTTTTCAATGAAGATACATAGTCTAGTGTTCTGTATGTACCATCTGTTCTAACTCTATTTTATCCCTTTGAGGTCTGCCTTAGGATCTCTTCCCTGTGTGCATTTTGAACTTCCTTCAATTCTCATACCCTGAGGATTCCAGAAGAGAGTCTGTCTTGTAATGTTAACTGGTTTTTATTAATGTGCAGTTATAGGAAAGACTGCGATCAAATGTCACTACGAGGTATTTCAACCTGTCACACCTGTCGATGGTGCAACCATCAAAAGTGATGCCCGGGAGTTCAGCCTTTACTATGGAATTTTTCAAAGGGCACCACATCATGCAGTCCTTGTTCGGATTGATCTTGGAGCTTGAGTTGCTGCACCACCTTGAGATTCCTTGCAAGGTTTCCTGGATGTCTTTGACCAACTCTTGCCTGTCTGAGCCATACCTGTACGTTAGGATGTCATCGGCAAATGTCAACGTTCGCCCTGTCCCTGTGGGTTGAATATTGGCCACTTTTACTGTGTTAATGTTGAACAGCACCGGTGAGATGGGAGACCCTTGAGAATGAGAATGGAGATGGAAGCAGTGACCTCAGCACTGAAATGGATATCTGAGGCTTCTATAACAAAGGCAGTCATCGTGACAGACGCGCAAGCTGTACTTCAGAAAGTACAGAAGGGATGGCTTAGGTACGAGTGGATAGCTGCTGTTGAGGACTGAAACCTCCAGGCGCTGACCTGGATCTACTGTCCTGCTCATGCCGGGGTTCCGGGCAATGAAAGAGCTGACATCTTGGCTTCATGGGCTCCCATCATGGGCACATTGGTGATGGACAGAAGTGACATTTTGAAATCAATCAATGGCCGCCTGCTGGATGAGGACACCGCAATAGATAAAGCAGCAATCCACAGACTGCAAAATTTTGACATTAAACGAGGCTCGAGCGGACTAGGCCGCATGAGAGGGCGGAGCCAAGAGCGTATACAACCAGCGAGCTACAGGGACCATCAGCATCCATACCGTACGCCATTTGATGAGAGACTGAGCACCTATGGGTATGCCCGGAGTGCAGTGACGTCGATTCTTAGAAACAAAAACAGAAACATTAATGTGCGCCTGATCAAACATCAGCGGCTTCTTTTCTCCACCTACAGTTCTAATGTTGCTTTTCTGCTTCTTCTTCTCAGTGATCATACCATAAATTTCTTTTTCTTCCTCTAATCTCCAGGCAATTGAGTTATTCATACCTTTATTCCTATATTATATCTTAGGTATTGTTTCTTGAGCTTTCTTTCAAGCCCAGAAGGCTACTTGAAAGTCAGACATTTGGTATGAATGAATTGCGGATTGTGCAATACCATGAGTTGCAGAGTCTTCTACACTAAAAGGGTTATATCATACAATTTCCGTCATATTTTGCGCAAGCGCCCATTTATGAAAGCTGCATCCTTTTGGATACTGTTTGTTCTTTTCCAAGTAATGCAAAAAGACTGATTTTTACACTAAAATTTAACATTTATTTTTGTTTATTCCACTATTTCTTCAAAACTGTCGATTGATTGGTTTTATTTCCAGCCACGGGGACGGCGTGGCCTAGTGGTTAAGTGGCACGGCTCACAATCCGAAGGTGCTGGGTTCGATCCCCATCACAGCACCGGCAGATACCCCGAGGAAGCAAACCCTTAGAAAATGCAGGAGGAAGCAGACCCTTACATAAAATGCATGCTGAAGTCGGATGCAAAATAAAAACCACAGTGTAACGCACACACGCCTTGGGGAATAGATAAATGAGGCGAACGCAAAAAAAAACCTTAGAAAAATGCAGGAGGAAGCAGACCCTTACATAAAATGCACGCTGAAGTCGGTTGCACTAGGCCGACAGGCGCAAAAAAAACAGTGCAATGCACATTGCCTTGGGGATTAGAAAAATAAGGTGAACGCAAAAAAAAATAATTTCCAGCCACTATCAGCCTTCAGTTTTATTGTGGCCTTCATATTAAAGAACATATTAGTGTTTCTTACACAGAAAATGCATGTCTAGACCATGTCTAAATGAACAGGAAATTGAATATGCATGGATAAGATATTTATTAAAATAACTGTACTTGTAAAAATGAGGCCCCACAAAAACAACACCCCAACAATATATTGCCTGATCTTGGCTATGACTAAATTTATATTAATCTAGCTAAACCCCAAATAATACTACTTATCCTTATCATTACAAATATGATCATGTCATAAACAATATCTTTGTCAAGTTTTCATGTACAAGGGGCTTGTCAAAGTCTTTACCCTGATTATGAAGTAGGAGGAGAAAGTTGAAATTTGGCACATCTATAGCTCATTCAATTTGTATTGGACTTGAGAAGTATGAATTGAGAAGTATGAATTTCCCTCTGCTTATTGACCGGATATGCTACTCTAATGGTTTGTCAGAACAATGAAGAAATCAGAGGCCAGAACTGTGATAAAATTATTGATGTTAGAGGGAAAATTACCTACAGAAATACACAATGAGAGTAGATGGAACCAGTTATTGAGGAACTCTGTCCGTATGCTTCTGTAAAAACACTGGATTTAGCTCCATCAGACTTTTTTCTTTTCCCAAAACTTAAAAAACAGCTGAAAGGAAATCGTTTTGACAGTGATGAAGATGTCATACTGGCTTAGTTAAAAAAATAGGTACTTTATTCTGAAGGTCTTTTTAAGGTCATGCAGAGATGGCAGAAATATATAAATTCAGGTGGTGGCTACATTGAGAAGGAATAAGCACTGTGACAAATTTCAACTTTATCCTCCTACTCCTTCATGGTCAGGGTAAAGACTTATGACAAGCCCATTGTAATATTCACAATGACAGGAAACATGCAAATTTATCTTCACCAACTACAGAACATACAGTCTAATTTAATTACCTATTCTATACAAGTCCTTCCCCACAACAAGGATGGGACAGACTGCAATGAATGCAGAGACTAGTTTATGAAATATTCAAATAGCTAAGTTCATTTTTACCAAAGTGAGGCTGATGCTCCAGTTAAAATTTGTGTGACCTTGCCCACGTTGTATTTTAACAGGCCATAGAATGGCAATGTTTTGTGACAGGTTGGCACTTGTCAAATGGAAGGCCTCATATGTTATGTTTAACGTGGATTCATTCAGGAAAACTAAGAATACAGGAGATCTTCATAACCTTCCGAGCATTTTATAAAAGGAGACTAAAGAGAGCTATTGGTGTGGCTAGAAATTTCATCAGGTAAAACAATTGCTACACTGTAAGATAGCATCACATGCTTTGGTATAGATTTCTTTGAATGGAGCCAACTACTTTGGTGGGCATATACTTCGTAGGCAGGAAAAATGTGACATGAAGTAAGTTCACTTAAGTATTTGTCCCTCAGAACTATCTATTATATGCAAAAAGGTAAAGGCAGTCGTATAGGAGACACTGATGTCAGGGAAAAAGTGTTAAAGACAGTATTATACTAGGTCCCGGCTTTTTTCTACAGTGGAGTGACCTGTTCTTTTCCTCTAATAGTAAGTCAGGCACTCATTTACAGCTGGGTAGTCTAGAGAGTGTCCTTAAAAAAAAGTAAAGTGAAAACTCAGCAGAATTAACCGCTAGTTGGAAATGGGAGTTTTTGAAGACTCCATGGTACTAAGCCACAGCCTGTGAGAGGTGGGGTGGCCAGTACCCTTCCTTGCTGTTTTTACTTTCCCTAACTCATGCATCAGGTACCCATTTACAGCTGGGTTGATTGGAGAAGTGGTCCCTGATTAAAATCACGACGCAAATTTTTCTCCGGACTCGAGTCGAACCGAGGCACACTGTTACCACAGCAAATAGCGAATTGCTCGCTATGAAGTGAGCTAACACGCCCCACAGAGCGTGTGGCCAGTAGGATAAAATACAATACTTTTGTCACGAACAGCTAGCGACCTAACAATTTTGCATATGCCACTAAATCTGTTTATGCGTGTCGCTAAGAACTATCTATGCAAGTCACTAAGAACAATCTGTCTATGCAAGTCACTAAGAACAATCTGTCTATGCATGTCCATAAGAACTATCTGTCTATGCAAGTCTCTAAAACTATCTGTTTATGCCTGTCACTAAGAACTATCTGTTTATGCAAGGCCACTTAGAACTATCTGTCTATGCAAGTCACTAAGAACTATCTGTCTATGCATGTCACTAAGAACTGTCTATGCATGTCCCTAAGAACTGTCTATGCAAGTTACTAAGAACTGTCTGTCTATGCATGTCCCTAAGAACTATCTGTCTATGTATGTCACTAAGAACTATATGTCTGTGCAAGTTACTAAGAGCTATCTGGCTATGCAAGTTACTAAGAGCTATCTGGCTATGCAAGTTACTAAGAACTATCTGGCTATGCATGTCCCTAAAAACTGTCTATGCAAGTTACAAAGAGCTATTTGGCTATGCATGTCCCTAAGAACTGTCTATGCAAGTTACTAAGAACTATCTGGCTATGCGTGTCCCTAATAACTGTCTATACAAGTTACAAAGAGCTATCTGGCTATGCATGTCCCTAAGAACTGTCTATGCAAGTTACTAAGAACTATCTGTTTATGCATGTCACTAAGAACAATCTGTCTATGCATGTCCCTAAGAACTATCTATGCATGTCCCTAAGAACTGTCTATGCATGTCCCTAAGAAATTTCTGTCTATGCATGTCCCTAAGAACTATCTGCCTATGCATGTCCCTAAGAACTATCTGCCTATGCATGTCCCTAAGAACTATCTGCCTATGCATCTCACTAAGAACTGTCTGTTTATGCATGTCACTAAGAACTATCTATGCATGTCCCTAAGAACTGTCTATGCATGTCCCTAAGAAATTTCTGTCTATGCATGTCCCTAAGTAATTTCTGTCTATGCATGTCCCTAAGAAATTTCTTTCTATGCATGTCCCTATGAACTGTCTATGCATGTCACTAAGAACTATCTGTTTATGCATGTCACTAAGAACTATCTATGCATGTCCCTAAGAAATTTCTGTCTATGCATGTCCCTAAGAACTGTCTGTCTATGCATGTCCCTAAGAACTGTCTATGCAAGTTACTAAGAACTGTCTGTCTATGCATGTCACTAAGAACTATCTGTCTATGCATGTCACTAAGAACTATCTGTCTATGCATGTCACTAAGAACTATATGTCTATGCATGTCACTAAGAACTATATGTCTATGCATGTCCCTAAGAACTGTCTATGCAAGTTACTAAGAACTATCTGGCTATGCATGTCCCTAAGAACTGTCTATGCAAGTTACTAAAAACTATCTGGCTATGCATGTCCCTAAGAACTGTCTATGCAAGTTACAAAGAGCTATCTGGCTATGCATGTCCCTAAGAACTGTCTATGCAAGTTACTAAGAACTATCTGGCTATGCATGTCCCTAAGAACTGTCTATGCAAGTTACAAAGAGCTATCTGGCTATGCATGTCCCGAAGAACTGTCTATGCAAGTTACTAAGAACTATCTGGCTATGCATGTCCCTAAGAACTGTCTATGCAAGCCACTCAGAACTATCTGTCTATGCATGTCCCTAAGTACTATCTGTCTATGCATGTCCCTAAGAACTATCTGTCTATGCATGCCACTTAGAACTGTCTATGCATGTTCCTAAGAACTATCTGTTTATGCATGTCACTAAGAACTATCTGTCTATGCATGTCCCTAAGAACTGTCTATGCAAGTCACTCAGAACTATCTGTCTATGCATGTCCCTAAGAACTATCTGTTTATACACAATCTACTACAATACTGCCAGTGCGGAATAATAACAATATTTAAATTATCCATTTATGTGACACCAGCAAAAACAATGTCACAAAATTAGAATATTTTACGGTAACATTCGCTACTCGGCTGAATTGTTACTTCAAGAAAAACCAAAATTGTCTTCAATTTTTAAATTGAAAACAACAATGTCTTGAAAAGCTAGTCATGAGCCCTGAACATATGATCATACAATCAACGGGAAAAAATACACAGTAACCTCGCAATGAATGAACATGAACAGTAAACATAAGACAATGAATGAACATAAACAGTAAACGTAAGACTATACAACCAAGAGAAAGAAACAGTAACCTCGCAATGAATGAACATGAACAGTAAACATAAGACTATACAACCAACAGAAAGAAACAGTAACCTCGCAATGAATGAACATGAACACATGCCTGGAAGATCTGAGAATGATAAAACATCGCTGCGAGCACACGTTGTAACAATATGCACAAGCATACTTTGAGCATGAAGACAAGCTATGCATGCAATGTAAGTCACACATCGTTGTATCAATATCTGCAGAGTCGTTTTCAAGCCGAATATTCAAATATGCCGTTTAACCCTTTATCGTCCAACCCCTCCAAAACCGTAATGCCTAAATCACTCACTAAAATTTACGGTTGGGCATTGCAGTGCAGCATATCCCAACATTCACAAGCGCCTTGACCATAGCAATAATATCCCGTATATAATACAAGAATAAATTGCGAATAATTAGTTTTGCACACAAGCCTGGAATAAAATGAAGCATAAAGATCTCGTTATTTAGCTATACGTAATTTATAGACTTATAGACATACTTCAAGCACATATACATCTGGTTTATGAAAATTGATTTATTATTTTAAAAAATTATGTTTTTACATTTTAGGTATACTATCGCACTTTGCTGCAAGAGCAGTGGTGATTTAGCATTTGATCAGACAGTGATGACATGTCTGAATTAGATTTGGATAATGCATGCAATCTTTCACTGTCGCAGTGAAATTCTTCTTCTTCTTCCTCGTACGCAGTCAGACAGTAACCATTATTTTTTCAAAAAAAAGAGGCGGTCATCCTGAGGCTGTCGACACTGCCATAGAGCTTGTCTTGCAGTTCCACTGGTGATGGCCACATCTGCTCTCTCTGATCCTCGTATGTCGGGCAGTTCTGCAGCAGATGTTCAGCGGTCATTTTCCCGGTATCACACGGGCATTCGTCGGTTCCACCTATCTTCAATTTGTTGAATAGGTGGTACCTCAGTCTATTGTGGCCAGTGCGAAGTCTGAAGACAACGACCTGCTCTCTTCTGTTCAACTGGTAATAGGTATCGTTTTTGGTGTAACCAGTATGTTCGGTTTCCCATTTGGTCATGTATCTGGCTTTAATAAGCCATTTTGACTCTTCGTATGTCATACTAGTATCTGTTTGTGGTAGTCTTGCACCTTCTTTTGCCTAATTAACTCAAAAAGCATAAATAATATTGATGGGATAGTAAAGAAATTTAAACAGATATGGTAATTAATAGAATTATAAATTACTTTAAACATTCATATAATTTTATTGCAGTTCTTAATTGATCTGTACTTCTACAGGGGCAGATGCCCCTGTACAGGTCCCAGCTCTGATAAGAACTGGATGTAGCTGAGAGAAGGGTTTCCTGCTTAGTGAGCTAGGCTCGAACAGATTAATACTCCGCTGCATTGGGCCAAGCACTTACAGAGTGTGGCTAAACGATGTGCTAGCCCATCTTAATAGACTTAAACACGAGCAAAGTAGACTCACAGCCTGTTAGGTGCCATCTATACTGCTCTAAACAAACCACCTAACCATGGCCGGTGTTATGCTATGGAAGACAGTCGCCTATTACGACATGCTCTCTGAGGCAGTGGTGCCATTCTTGTCCTCGTCATACACAAAGACCCTGGCAGTATACCAATGTATTTTAGTATGAATGTTTTATGTGATAGATAACTGAATTATATTCCTTGCAGTTCAATTGGTTTTATTTGAATTAAAACTTTTTTCCTCCTTAACACATGTGTATTTTGTGGACTAAAATTTCTGCTTACGCCAAAAGGCGAGAAAATTAGCCTGATGGAGTTGCCGTGGATAAACTTCCGGGTTAATACTATAGAAATGGCTGAACATACGGCATTTGAATTTAAAATTGATCGCATCCTTTCTGTCGGTTACGTTGCCTGGGAAGTGTCTGATTTTATAAAGAATTTTGAAATCAAATAAAATTTTTACGCAAGGCATGGAAGATTCAGCCATTTTTTTAAGGAATTTGTTATGGATTCCTTTGGTGAGATTTGGTCAAGTTTAATATCAACGATATCTTTGCTGAAACCCCTTATTTTGGTGCAGAAGATGCAGCAGTTGATGAAGATAAAAATGATACAGGCTCTCAAAGTCAACAACCTAAAAAAACGCGAAGCGCTGAAAAATAATGCAGTTGCATGGGGAAATTGCGTACTTTAAAAATTTCAAACAAACTATTTAACTAACGAAAATACTGCTTTTATCTTGGACGTAAATTAGGTTGGATGGTAAAGGGTTATCTTAGCACCTGGATGCATGGCTGAACTCTTGACCATGTTGTTATAGAAGTGATGCAACAAAAATGCTTAATGTGTCTGACACACTAAATGGAATCATGAACTTACACTCCATGTTAATTTTCCACTAGTGAGGTGATATAAATGGCTGGGGGTGGAATGAAAGATGTGAGAACTGATGTTTAATATGAATAGTATGAATGTATACCAAATACTGATGGTCAATAATACAATATATGTATAATATGTTTGAAGCCTGACATGTACATTCAGCATTCACATACCCACACATTCAAATCACACACAAGTTTAAACACTGTCACTAAAAGAGAGAGATCGCAGCTGATATGTAAGACAGCAATAGTTTATGCTTTCAACTAATATCGTGAAGAATGCAGTCTTAAAACAGACTATTATGTCACAACCTGGCAACTATCAACAATACATACAATCAGCTACAACTTGTGACATTCTCACCTTGCTACACTGATTGGGGAATTGAAGTTAAAGATAGTGTTCATAGCAGACATTACTGTTATAAACTAAGTGTTTAGAGTCTTCAAGGCACTAGTCGTCAGTTGTTTGAGAGGAGGGATGACCATTTCCCTTCCTTGCTATCTTGCTTTTCCTAACAGCAAATCAGGAGATATCCATTAACAGCTGGTTAGACTAGGAAGTGCCATTTCTGGGTAGCAAACTTGGTGCATTTGTCACGATAGGTGAGTGCTGTAACTTACTGTTAATTATGCAACATAGCTTTGCTAATTACCTCTTTCGGTAAGACTAATACACTCAACTCCCATTGTGCGAGAATATGCTTCCATGATCTTTACACCCCTTAATTTTAGTAAACTAATTGTATTCAGTTACAATGCAAATTGAGTATTGCAATCAGTTTTGGTTTTTGGTAAAAGCACATACAGTGGACACATTAGCAATACCTTTAACTCTAGTTTTTAACTTTTACAACTGTAGGCATATTGTAGAATTCTCAAACCACAAGATGGGGTGGAACTACAGCCAGCCAAGATTGGGTTAATGGCAATAAAAGAACTGACATCCTTGATTAGATATGGATAGGGACAAACATATTGAAATTAATCTATTAATGCCTGTTGGATGATGACATGAGCTGGATTGGTGATCCATGAGTTCCAAATCAAGCATTGGTCAAACAGAGAGTGGTGAATGCGATTTTGTTGCAAGAATGTATTCAGTTCAGTTATGAGCAAAGGTTGTTCATAGTTTCTAATGTCCTCTGTCTCTTGCCTTGATGGTACAATCTTCCAAACTTTTCCCTGTACATCTTGTCATGTTATTCCCCCATCTATAGCTTTATTGACCTCTGGAACATTTGCTTGCCACTATTCCTTCCAGTATTGTTCTATTCCTATTCTCTTCCTGATTTCCTTTTTCCATTATTACCATTCCAAGGTAAGAGAAGCTCTAACCCTGATCCAGTATCTGACCATCTATTGTATCTGTAGAGTGGAAGTGTACATGTATAAAGCAACAGAAGCTATTAATATCAATGCAGAAAGATTGAGCCCCTGTGAATCCCTCTGAAGTGCAGTGATGTCAATTATTTACAACATAACAGAAACTCTGAAAATGTCTGAAGACAGCATCGCTTTTATATAGAAACCTGACATCATATATGTTCTTCCTGGGCCTACGATGATAAGTATTCTTAATGCAGAAGCAACATTCAATAAAGTATTGAAAACATATTTTCAAATATATGTTGAATTTGACTGTATGACCACCCATTTTTCTTACAAGGGATCAAGATGCTGAGCAGAGCATGAGCTGCAGCCAGAGCTGCCAAGACCCTTCTCCACCTCCACGCGTGATCCTAGATAAGCTGCAACAGAGCTTACTGGCTAAGGAAGGAGAAGGGATCAAAGAGGGAAGGCTTAACCATGTACTCATAAATGCCTACTGAAGTCGGATGTGTCGGACTGAAAGGTGCAAATAACGCAGTCAAGCTGTAAACTACGACAAAACACATTTTGCTCTTCGGACAATATTCTGCTACTTGCAAGGCCCTTTTCAAGGCTTGGTAGTGAAGATTTTTTACAAAAATGTGCCAAAATTTATCGTACATGATAGTAATTATTATTATTTTTATCAAACTACAACTTAAGTACCAAAATTAGTTTTGATGACTTTTGATTTTAATTTCTTGCATATTTGTACAAATATTACATAAATACTTTCTTAAGTGTTGCTGAACATAATCCTGGAACCCAACCCACCATATTTGTATGGTTTTTTAAGCTCCACACGCACACACAGTGTCTGAAGAACATCACTATCACGCATATCAGGAGTTGAGTGTTATTGGAAAACTTAACATTAGGTCAAATTTTTGTTATAATGGCTCACATTGCGACACACAAAATTGCTACTTTTTTTGGCCAAAATAAATAGAATAATCAAATACCGGGTACAGAAGCTCATTAAATTTGAATTCACTGTCACCAACAAATATGAGACTCATTCACTCGAAACACTTGCTTACACTTCCTGAGAATATTATGATGCACCTATCTATAAATTGTCCTGTAAAAATCCTATTATCTTGCGTCTGTGTGTTTTGTCCATCCCTTCTGGATAGCGAAATTTACCAACATCTTTGCCATTGCACCTCTGGAGATAGTCCTGAAAAACACCAACATAAATGGCAAGAGACTCACTTCAGTGTGACAGTACAAATCATGTACATGAAATAAAGTTACAAATATTCCACGATTATTTATATACTTGTTCTTGTGAATCAACGCTCTCGATGACCCAGATGATATATAGATAAGGATTGACAATTGATACAGAAGAATCAAACTCTGAATGTGAGCGCATGAGCTGCAGTGCTCAGCGACCTATAGCTGATTGCTAGTGTCAGGGCCAGCGAACCAGAGCTGCCAAGACCCTTCTACACCTCCACACGGTGATCATGGATCTATTTTTATGCCTCTATCAGCCCAACTCAGGTTGCTGGAAAATATCCTCAAGGGCTGCTGCAAAGCTTTGGAGAAATTGTGTCACCATGCTGCCCTCCTTTTGCCAGTAGAAAATGAACTAACCTCATAACATCTCAATTTAAAGTTACTCACTTAACTTAATGTTTTTATACTGGTTTAGAAGTTTCTGCAGAGTCTGTAAACAACCAGTTTCTTTTACATTTCCTTCCTCTAAAAGCTATGTGCATACAATCTATTCTTAAATGCATTAGTTGTCCCTGTCCCCACTACTTCCTGTGGCAATGCATTTCAAGCATTCACCACTGTGACTAAAAAAATATTTCCTAATATCTAACCTGAACATTTCTTTAGTAAATTTGTAGTTATGCCCTCGTGTTCTTGTAGGTGGCTGTATTCTGAAAATTTTGTTATAGTCTAATTGATCCATTCCTTTGATTATCTTATAAACCTGTATTAAGTCATCTCGAATTCTTCTCTTTTCTAGACACTCTGGGCCAGTTTTTCTGAGTCTTTCCTCATAATTGTAATCCCAATATAAGTTTTTTTGGCTCTTTTTTGTATAATTTCCAGCATGTTTATTTATATCCCCTCTACAATAAGGACTCCACACCTGTACACAGTACTCCAATCTAGGTCTAACTAATGATTTATACAGTTTGACTATCACATTAAAAAAAACTTATAGTATAGTAATCCACCCATTTATCAAACGACCACAATACACTAATATTTTCAAACTACTTTATTACACTCAAAATCTGAGCATGTCTATGTGGTGAAAGAGTAGGGACAAAATAATACAAGGACTCCCAGATATACAAATAATGAGAGAAAATTACTCACTTTTATGATACATGTTTTGATCATTACGTAGTTTGCTGGTGACATGCCCATAGAATTGCATAGCTGAGTGGAAGAAACACAAAATAAGTGTTATAAATAAGGAAATGCTATGTCAGGGCACAACAAATCTCAGGCTCATGTTGCTGTGGTCGCCAACATCTTATGACTAATGTCATATTTACTTGCACAATTTCTCCTAATTGCTGTATATTTTTTTCATCCAGTGCTATGCCTGGCTCCTACATGCTAAAAAAATTTGTCTGCTAAATGTAGAGTAGCATTCTGGGTTTGAAAAAAAGCTCTAGAAACAGAGCTGCACATAAGACATAGGAATAAAAGAGAACAGCACACTTTCCTAGGGATCAGAACAGCAAGCTGTATCAAGATGCTGAGCAGTGTATGAGCTGTAGCGGTCAGCGACTCAAAGCTGACTGCTTGTGTCAGGATCAGTGAACCAGAGCTGCCAAGACCCTTATACACCTCCACGTGGTGATCATGGATAACAGGCTGCAGTAGAGAAGACTAGCTAAGGAGAAGGGATCGAAGAGAGAAGGCTAACACGATACCCAAAAGTGCCTGCTGAAGTCGGATTGAAAGGTGCAAATATTACAGTAAACTACGACACAAGACTTCAATCTGCTGCTTGCAAAGACCTTTTCAGGGCTTGGTAGCTGGAGTTTGAGAATGAATGAATGAAGAACAACAACAAGCAACTTCTAAGTTGTTGAAAATAAAATTGGCAGAGGATGAAAGTGAGAAATATTGGATGTTATAACATTATGGCATAGAGGATGGTATGTAGTAGAATTATATAAACAGCTGCGGGAATTGGAGTTACAGCTCAAGAAAAGAGCTTCACTGATACAAACCTATAAGCCATCCAAAGATGTGTATGTGTGTAAGAGAGAGCACATATGTATAATACATGCATGCATGCACACACTTCTGCCTGTTAAAAATGTTCAAGCACTTTTTAGGCCGCTCCTTACAGGATTTGATGACATCATCTGTGAGTAGCATGAAGAGGTATGCTGATATGGCACTCTGTCTTGCGCTACTGGCGGTTTTGCATTTCTCTGATGTTTGGTTTCCTGTCCTAATGTAGTTTCAGAAGGTCATATAGAAATTCTGTGTAGTGCAGATTAGAGGTGCTGGGATGTTCTTTCTTTTCAAGCAATCCTACAGCCTGATCCAGGAATCATATTAAATGCTGTTTCCAGTTCCAAGCACAGATGTATTTCAATCTTATACTCAAGAACTGTTTCACTCAATTACTTCTAGAACATGGCATACCACCTCGACTCCAGATTTGGCCTTCTCCACAATGGACATTCACCATAAAATAGACCGCCAGGTGCTAAACTAATTGGCAGGTAGCGACCACAGGCCAATTAGGCTAGAAATCGATATGGAAGTAGGCCCACAGGAAACAAAACCGCTCCCACGTTGGAATTACAAACGAGCCGTCTGGGACAGATTTGCAATCCTGACAGATGGGCTGTGTGAAACCATCAACACACGGAACAACAAAATGAAGCCTATGGTGGAAAGCCTAAGCAAAGCAATAATGCTAGCTGCCACTGAAACCATCCCAAGAGGGGCAAGGAAAAATTATAAGCCCTACTGGAATGATGAGTTGCAGAAAGTGGAAGACGCAGTCACAAATGCTAGGAACATGGCAGAGCGAGAACAATCAATAGAGGCAAATATCGCCCTCAAAGCTGCCACAGCGAAATACAAATACACTCTACACCAAACAGCAAGAGAAAGCTGGAAAAACAAAACAGAAAGTCTCAACTTAGACAAAGAAGGGAACAAACTCTGGAAGTTAGTCAGAGCCATGAATGACGAAACCCCGTCAAACAAACAAATTACCATCAAGCAGGGTGAAAACTTGCTCACTGGAAAAAAAGCCGCAAACGCTTTCGTCGAACACTATGCCAAAGCGAACCACACAGATGTCCCTGCAGATAGGCATACGGACATTAATGAAGAGCAAAAGGGGCATGACAACATCAATATGGCACCAGAAGAGCTTATGATGGCAAAACTAACAATGAGCGAAATGGAAGAGGCCATGAGAACATTAAAGAAAAGGAAATCTCCCGGAAAAGACGGGATAACAAACGAAATGCTGATGGGGCTGGGCCAAACAGCAAAGAGGAAACTGCTATCAGTCCTGAACCAAAGCTGGAAAAGGGGTATTGTACCCCAGGCATGGAAAGACGCAGTACTTGTACCAGTACCAAAGAAAGGAAAAGACAAAACCGATCCAAATGGATACAGGCCTATCAGCCTACTGAGCTGTGTCGGCAAACTGTTGGAACGTATGGTAAACACCAGACTGATGTGGCATCTGGAAGAAAAACGGATACTAATTCCACAGCAAGCAGGCTTTAGACAGCACAGATCCACTGAGGACCAGGTCATCCTCATAGAACAGGAAATAGAAGATGCCTACCAGGAGCAAAAGCATACAGTAGCGGTTTGGGTGGACCTGGAAAAGGCATTTGACAAAGTCTGGAAAGATGGACAGAGTCAAGCTAAGAAGAAGTGAAGTTTGTGGGAAAATGTACAAGTGGATCAACCACTACCTCAAAAACAGAACGGCCAGAGTCCAAGTACAAGGGCAGATGAGCAAAAAGGTGACACTTGAGCAGGGAGTACCCCAAGGGGGAGTACTGTCACCCACACTCTTCCTGGTGTATATAAATGACATTGCAGAGAATATACCAAGAAGAGTTCATAGCTCAATGTTTGCAGACGATCTGGCTATGTGGACCTCTGAAAAGAATCTCACCATAGCCAGAAATCGGATGCAGCAGGCCCTAACATCGCTGGAAAAGTGGGCGAACTCAAAATAAACGAGGAAAAGACCACATGTACAATATTCTCGCTATCAACCAAACCTCAAAACACCAAATTAAGTCTAAACGGCAAAATACCTACAGCCAAACGACAACCCAAACTATCTGGGAGTCACATTTGATCGGCGCATGACATGGAAAAGTCAGATCGAGAGAAACCGAATGAGAGCCAGAGAAAGAATAGCAATCATGAGGAAACTTGCTGGCACAAGCTGGGGAGCAGACGAAAGTATACTAAAGAAACTGTACACTGGAAGAGTGAGACCAGTTCTCGATATGGCATTGCGGCATGGACACATGGACAACAGCAGCAAAGGCGAAATTCGATAAAGTTAGCAAACTCCAAAACCAAGCCATGAGAGTTATAACAGGAGGCATGAAGTCAACGCTAATTGTAGAACTTGAAAAGATTACAAAACTGCAATCCATGGCCGACAGAAGAGACTGCAGAGCCCAGCTGCAATCAGAGAAACTCAGAAGACTGACCGACCACCCAATGCACCAGAGACTAAACAATTTGGGAACTGGGAAACTAAAGCGGAGAAACTTTGCAGAAATAGCCAAAGCAAAGATGCACGAAAACCCCATGAACGCACTAACAACACCAAAGCCCATTCCTACTGTACGAAAACCTACCTGGAGGCAGCATATATTTCCAGAGGTGGTAGAAAATATACCAGGTATTAGAAACAAAAACTCTCTCTCATGTAGCATGTCCTTTGTAGAACGTCGCTCCCATCACAGTCTGTCTGAAAGAAACTCGTTCCCTTGCCAAAACTCCAGCTTCCGCCACTGTCATACTCAGGCACTCCTGGATATCTTCGTGCCATCGTCTTCTTGGTCTACCCCTTCCTCTTTTGCCTGGCACCATACCTTCCATCACCGTCCTCTCAAGACCGTTGTGTCTCTTGATGTGACCAAAGTATTTGCATTTTTTAGCCAAAATGGAATTGATAAACTAGTTCTCCTCTATGCTCAACTCTTGCCGAATGTCTACATTTGTTCTTTTCTCTGTCCAGGGTATTCTGAGGATCTTTCTGTAACATTTTGACTCGAAGGATTCGATTCTTTGTCTAGAAGTTTTGGTAATCGTCCATGCTTCACAGCCATTAGCTGCCACAGGAAAAACACAGGCTCTCAAGACTTTTACTTTTATCGTTTTGTTGGTGCCCTGCCATAATTTCTACAGGCTGTTCAGTCTCTGCATTGCCATAGCTAGTCTTCTTCTGATTTCTTTCGAGCAGTCACCATTTTTGTCGATTCTGGAGCCCAGATATTCAAAATGTGTAACCTGATCTATTTCCTCACCACCCACTGTAAATTTATGCTGACATTGTGTTTTATTGGTGGTCATTATCTTTGTTTTGTTTATGTTTATGAACAGATTTTGATCTTTACTATGTCCATTAACGGCTGAAAATAGCTGCTCTAGCCCTTCCGCACTTCTTGATAGTATCACTGTGTCATCTGCATATCGTAACTCTGGAATCTCGTACCCCCGCATCGTAAATGGGTCGAAACTTTCAATGTTCTCATCTTCTCGCACATTTCTCATTATACATTCCGCATATATGTTGTACAGATAAGGTGAGAGTATACATCCCTGTCGGACTCAGTTTTGTACTGCAAACCAATCTGATGTTTGCCCAGATACTCGGACAGCGGCTTGTTGATCTTGGTATAATGTTTCAATGAGATGGACTATATGCAAAGGAAACCTCATTTCCTTCATGATTCTCCACAGATTTTGATGTTTTACCGTGTCGAAGGCCTTAGTGTAATCAATGAAACATGTGTACAGGTCTACATTAAACTCTCTACATTTTTCATAGATATTCCTTAAATTGAATATGTGGTCTCGGGTCCCTCTGTCTTTCCTAAAACCTGCCTGGACTACGTGAATTTCAGATGAAAAAAAGATACTACCCTGAGTTACATTATGGAAAACTACCCAAGCATGGACTGGACCCATGCATACACCGACGGTTCCATAACAAATACAACACAGTACGTAGGGGCAGGAGCATTCCTGAGCCTACCAAATGGCAGAAAAATAACACTGTCATTCGCTACTGGAAAATACACAAGCAATTTCAGAGCGGAGGCAGAGGCACTGAGAGCGGCAGTGGAAGAAATGGTGACAGGTAAAAGGAATGAAAGCCACATAGTCCTGCTTACAGATGCACTGGCCGTAGTCACAGCACTAAAAAGCCAGAAAAATACTGAACTTAATGATTTAAGAGCAGTACTCTGTCAACTATGCCAGCAGGCCGCACCAAAAAGAGTAGTGGTGCAGTGGGTCCCATCTCA
Source organism: Ariolimax columbianus (assembly GCA_036924085.1). Classification (NCBI taxonomy): domain Eukaryota; kingdom Metazoa; phylum Mollusca; class Gastropoda; order Stylommatophora; family Arionidae; genus Ariolimax; species Ariolimax columbianus. The sequence goes on along the minus strand of JAVGWX010000007.1, from coordinate 54,551,186 downwards.
CTGCAACATCCAAGGCAACGAGGAGGCAGACAGACTGGCAAAAGAAGGTGCAAAACTACCACAACCCGATACTAGTATGACATACGAAGAGTCAAAACGGCTTATTAGAGCTAGATACATGACCAAATGGGAAACCGAACATACTGGTTACACCAAAAACGATGCCTATTAACAGTTGAACAGAAAAGAGCAGGTCGTGATCTTCAGACTTCGCACTGGCCACAATAGACTCAGGTACCACCTATTCAACAAATTGAAGATAGGTGGCACCGACGAATGCCCCAATGGTACCGGGAAAATGGCCGCTGAGCATTTGCTGCAAAACTGCCCGACATACGAGGATCAGAGAGAGCAGATGTGGCCATCACCAGTGGCAACACTAGACAAGCTCTATGGCAGTGCCGACAGCCTCAGGATGACGGCTGCTTTTTTTTGAAAAAATAATGGTTACTGTCTGACTGCGTACGAAGAAGAAGAAGAAGACTCAATTGCTTAAGTGTGATGATAAGTCTTGCATACTTAGGTTCGCTCTGAAACCGCATTGGGCTTACCCATCTTTGGCCCAGTTAGATTTCTTAGGTTTGCTCAAGTATCCTGGATCAGGCTTTGCCAGGAACACTAAGGAGGGATATACCTCTGTGGTTTTCACACTGTCAGTTGTCACCATTAAAAAAAATTGGTATAATGATGGCTATCTCCGAGTCCTTTAATTTAGCCTTGTGGTACCAGGCTGCCAGAGAACCTTCAGGCGTAACAGTTCACACGTACTTTACCCTTTCTGGTGTTATACCATACCACCATGTAAAGCTGCTTTGCCAACCATAATTTTATCCAGTGCTGCCTTCAGCTCATCCACTGTATGTTTTCCCTTAATTGATTTCCTCCTCTGTATTAGAGCACTGTTTCCATCTATCATTTATCTCCCTTAGAGTTGAAAGCAAAGGACCTTGTTTGTCTTTCACAAATTTCAGTGGACACTCTTTTTTCCGTTCACCTATTTTTTAGGGTACCGTACAACAGTTTCTAGTTTTTCTCTGACATTCTCTTACAATCTTTCTCCAAAGTCCTACCAGGATTTTTGTTTTGCTATTAGCACTGATTTCTTGGCTTTTGTTCTGGGTGTTACTTATTCTTTGTACATCTCTGGCACAAAGATGCAACAATGCATGAGCTGACAGCAACCAGGGCATCAGGATGAGCGAACCGTAGCTGACCAAGGCCCTATTACACCTCCAAGTGGTCTGGCCAAGGAACAGGGATCGCAGTGGGAAGGCAAATATGATATAAAAAAAAGCCAGCTGAAATCAGATATATCTGGACAAAATGTGCAGATATTGCAACACCGCTGTAAACTACTACGTCCTTTTCAGGATGAACGTCGAATAAGAAGTATATTTCTGTTTTTCATGTTGTATTCTTAGCTTCCATATCTTTTTCTTTTCACTTATTATAATTTTGGCTCCCGTCCACCAGTGTGCCCTCTCTATACACTTCTTGACTTCACAGCACACTTCTGCTGTCTTTAGGGTAGTCTTCAACTTTGACCAGAAAGCTTCTAGATCCTTAGATGGTTCTTTTGCACTTCAAACTGCTGTAGAATTAAGTGTCTGGTATCTGGTCCTAACTTTTGGTTGTTAGCTGGTAACCCTTAATTCTTGATTCTCCTCCTCTGGTCCGTTTCTTACTTGATTGTGGGTGTTCTTTTGGTGGGGCTACTCTGTTTAAATTCTCTTTATTGTAATGAGGTAGTGGTTCTTTCCAATTTCTGGACGTCTCCAGGCTCTAATCTCACATTGTTAAATGCTTCCTCACTAATAACATAATCAATCATGGATTTCTCTTTCCTTGTCGGTTCGCTTCGTGTGTGCGTATGTGCTTGTGAGGAAACTGTATTTGTGATAATGACCAGGTTGTGCTCACTGCAGAATTTCAAGAGACACCAATTGTCTTTTAACCTTTAGCACGCCAGATTCTTTTTGAAAAATATTTGACCTAATTAATTTTCTTAATTAGTCACCATGGTAGTCGTTTTTAAAAATTTTTAATTTTTATGTTTGTTTGTCAATAAATATGATTTTCTGGCGTGTAGACACACAATAGGATAACAAACATGTGGGTGTTATTGTTGTTGTTGTGTGTTTGTTAGTTTTTGAGATACAAAAAGATGAAGTTGAAAATTTATGAAAATCTCAGAAAATATTTGGGCTCGACCACTAGGCCTAGTCGCTTCGATAGAAAACCATGGAAACCATAACAACGTGTCGATACTGTGTTTACAATATCGACACAACTGTTAGTTTCCAATTCAAACGTAGTTCTTTTATTTAAACTAACAAAATTAAAAAATCTACTCGATAAAGATCTTTCCCAACAACCTACTTCCCCTTTCGCAAAAAGTCGGCTTGCTCCAAACGGCGTATACAAAATTAAAACTGTTCAAAAGCCATTTGTAATCGCACATACGATACTTTAACCGGCAAAATATCGTGTATATATGGAGCATGTATTCAGCAGTAAAAAATGGCTGTTGGGAGTGACTCCGTATAAAAAAAAAAAAAAAATTTTCCGTACACCGTTTTTGTAGGCCTAGTGAGTCGGCTAGCACTCGACCATGGCGTGCTAAAGGTTAAAACATCTACACCGTATCTCACAATCCCTCCATCCTAAAGAACTTGTCTTTGACCTCTGTTCTATTCCCCGTCATTCAGGGCATTAATGTTAATGTTGACTAACTTGCCTTCTTCTTTGAGGTCCGTTACCATAATGTGTTTGGAGACAAATTTCCATTCCTTGATGATTTTTTTTTACACTTGGACAAAATATAGCCCCCTCCTTCTTCAACTTTGTCAGTAGTGGGTGGGAACTCCACTGTAGAGAAGCATGTTGCTCTCAAGATACAATGACCCTCTGTCCTATTTTCTTACTTTCTGTGGGAACTAGGATTTCTGATTTGGATTTCTTCATGGCAATCATGAGGAAACTTTCTGGCACAAGCTGGGGAGCAGACGAAAGAATACTTAAGAAACTGTACACTGAAAGAGTGAGACCAGTTCACGAGTATGGCATTGCGGCTTGGGCAACAGCAGCAAAGGCGAACTTTGATAAAATTAGCAAACTTAAAAACCAAGCCATGAGAGTTATAACAGGAGGCATGAAGTCAACGCCAATTGTAGAACTTGAAAAGATTACAAATCTGCAATCCATGACCGACAGAAGAGACTGCAGAGCCCAGCAGCAAGCAGAGAAACTAAGAAGACTGACAGACCAACCAATGCATCAGAGGCTAAATAGATTTGGAAAAGGGAAACTAAAGAGGAGAAACTTTGCAGAAATAGCCAAAGCAAAGACCCCATGAACACCATAACAACACCAAAGCCCATCCCTACTGTACACAAACCCACATGGAAGCAGCATATCATTCCGGAGGTGGTAAAAAATATACCAGGTATTGAAAACAAGAACAGCCAGACGAAAAAAAGAAAGAAGAGACATAACCCTGAGGTACATAGCGGAAAACTACTTAAGCATGGACTGGACCCATGCATACACCGACGGTTCTGTAACAAACAACACAGAATGGAGGTGAAGGGGTATTCCTGAGCCTAACAAATGGTAGAAAAATAACACTGTCAGTGGCAACTGGAAAATTCTCAAGCAATTTCAGAGCGGAGGCAGAGGCACTGAAGGCTGCAGTAAAAGCAATGCTGACAGGCGAAAGCAATGAAAGCCAGATAGTCCTGTTTACAGATGCCCTGGCCGTGGTTACAGCACTAAAAAGCCAGAAAAATTCCGACCGTAATGATTTAAGAGCAGTACTCTGTCAACTATGCCAGCAATCCGCACCAAAAAGAATAGTGGTACAGTGGGTTCCATCCCACTGTAACATCCAAGGCAACGAGGAGGCAGACAGACTGGCAAAAGAAGGTGCAAGACTACCACAACCAGATTCTAGTGTGACCTACGAAGAGTCCAAAAGGTTTATTAGGGCCAGATACACGGCCAAATGGGAAACAGAACATACTGGCTACACAAAAAATGATGCCTACTACCAGTTGAACAGAAAATAGCAGGTCGTGATCTTCAGACTCCGCACAGACCACAACAGACTGAGGTACCATCTATTCAATAAACTGAGGATATGTGGCACTGACGAATGCACCTGTGGTACAGGGAAAATGACCGCTGAACATCTGCAAAATTGCCCGACATACGAGGACCAGAGAAAGCACATGTGGCCATCACCAGTGCTCTATGGCAGTGTCGACAGCCTCAGGATGACACAGCTGCTTTCTTTGAACAAATTCAAGTTGACGTCTGACAGCATACGAAGAAGAAGTATTTCTTTCATGAACTTATTCTCCTTTCCGTTTATGATTCTAATATTTCCAAGTTCCAAAAATTGTAATTGATGCCAGTTAGTTATCTTTTAGGTTTTATGTTCGGTTTTCTTCCTTATTTTTAATCAGGTGGGTAAACAAACAGGTGAATGTTCTGTTGTGTCTTTGCATGAAGGAGGCGCTGCTTCTTTTTAGCCTCAATAATGGCATTGTATGATTTGGTGCTGTTTATTTGGTATTTATAGCTAGTCTTCAAATATAAAGACCATTCAGCTATCCACCACCCAGGTCTACCTCTACTACCAGATGCATTTGTAATTTATCTTTGAATAGTATGGCGCTATCCTAGCAACATAGCAAGGTAGAGCTATATCTCACCTTCTTTTCATTCTCACAAATTAATTCAAACACTGGCATGCTGCTGTTCACTTCTTTGCGAGGTTGCAAGCTGCTTTCTTTATCTTTTTCTATAGCTTTTTCTGCGTTTTCGTCTGAAGATGTATCCATTTTTTCTAACTTTCCTCTGAAATAATAAAGGATCATTGACAGTGCAATGTGTGACAATCGATAAAATGATATAGATATAAATCAGCATGACAACTGCACAGTAATAAAGCAGCTACAACAGACAAATTAGTTTATGATACAATCAAGATGACTTTCTCCATCTCAACTTTATTTTACATTCTCTAGTTGACCACAGATACTCATTTCCTGGCTAAGGCAATGCAATCTTACAGGGTGGTGACTTTGAAAAGTCACATTACCCTTTACTTCATAATGTGGATAAAAGCATCCACCAAATTTTCATGTGCCTACATCTTAGCCACGCTCCTGCTAAAACAAAATTGCCAGCAGGACAATACATTGCTTAGCCGAAGACAGTTTGATACTGATGATCAATAGTAACAGTAGTATCATGCATAAACTTCCAGTTTAATGCCATAGAAACGGCTGAACATACGGGTATTTGAATGCTGAAAACTAGGCAACTTTCATCAGCTCGTTTCTTGTGAAACAATGGCGTGTTGTTTATTCAATAGAGAACTTTGAAACAATTTCTTCTCCTTTTCAATCAGATTTGAAGGTTATTCAATTATTGAGGGTGATGAAGTAAGGTGTTATGACAGATTTTTCCTAAATAGATCTGTTTAGTTTGTTTATTTAGAAGTAATAAATACGCTTGAAGTGGAAACTAACAGATTTGTCTTATAGAAGAACAGTAGCGAGTGCTCTGTGATGAACAACAACAATTTTCTGGAACCCTGGCGGACCCAAATTGGTGAGTCTAAGTGTTTGTGATATATTTGTGGACATTTTCAACTTCATCTTCTTGTATCTCAAAAATTAACACACACACAATAAAATTAACAACACCAATACGTTCTTTATTAATATATCTCTCTACACACAATAAAATTATAAATATTAAAAAAAAAAGGTTAGAGTATCTCAAAGTCAACAACCATGACGTGACGTGCTGAAAAATAGTGCAGCTGCAGGGGAAATTACATTCATTTATTGTTAGGTGTGGTGAAAGTTAAGCACTAGTCAGACCCCCAATCATCAGTTCCACGTCATGTTTGGTGTTTAAATAAGCGTGCAAGAGATACTAACAGTTTTTGAAAATCAGATACCAGAATGAAAAAAACCATGACCTTTACCATAATCAGGAAGTGAATGAAACCTGAAGAAATAAATGTCTATCTGATCACTTTCCCAATCTGGATTCTAACATTTCTGAATCTGAATATGTTCACTCAACCAAACCTTAGGTTAATAGCATATTTCCAGCAGAAGAACATGTGATCAATATTACATTTACTAGGAAACCCCTAATCGTGATGTCCCGTTAAAAGTATGTAACAGAGATAAATGTTTACTAAATGTGTTTAACATGTTTACAGAAAAACAACTTGTAGTGAAACAACTCACTCTGCTTTTCTGGAGGCTTGCGAATTCCGCTTTGGCGTTGAAGACATCGCCTGGTAAAAAATTTAAATAAAAAAAATAATCAATATTTGACATAGCATATTTTTTATTATCATGCAAATTAAGAATTTCACAATACCCCACAAATATTTACTTTTTCAAGATCAAGTCTCTATAACTAACTAGGTGTGCACTAATCAACATTAGCCAAAAAAAATCTGTACACTAGACCAACCAAAATCCACACAAGATGGAAAAAGTATGCACATGAAGACAATTGAGCTCTTGTAAATTAGTTAAGAGAATGGGTTTTGGAGGTGGTGATGTGTCGTCATCAGAGCTGGAGAAGCTATTGGGAGAAGAAATGTAAATTAGTTCTGATCTAGTAACTATATTTCAAACTAGAAAATACACCATTTCTTGAAAGATCATTGATTTACAACAGATTTCTTGAGAAGTGTAGAAAACTTTTACATATTTTGAAAAAAATAAACCGACAAAACTATTTTCAATCCATAAGAAAAAGATTATCGATGAGCGCATTTTAATTGATTAGACTGATTGGTTTAGTAGACTTTAATAGATTAAATATTGGATGTTAAGTAATATGATAAACCGTAGTTGTAAAGTGCAGGGAATCCAGGAAGCATAGTTGTTAGTAGACCACCTTCATCAGCACGGTCGGGATGTGAGGAAAGCTACTGCAACCCACCACTTTACACCCTTTTCAAGCTGGACAAGAGTAAACCTACTCAATGTGGTCATTCGAAATGACAAGGGGTTCTTAACTTTCTTTTGGGTGATATTAGTTCGCTTCTGAAGTTTGATGAAGCCCATGGGATGGGCTACATTAGTGTAGACTGGCTAAGAGAATAGGGATCAGAAACCCGGTACTCAAAAAAGCCAGCTGAAACCAGATGTGTCTGGCCTAAAAGACATTACATTCTTTTCAGGACGAACATCGAAGAAGAAGAAACGACAGTGGTTTGCTTCATACAAATTTCCTTTCATTCAACAATGGCCCTCAGAAACCATAAAAACAATTAATTGGGCAGTTTATAAGAAGCACTAGGGAGCACAAATTCAACAAAGTGAAATTACAGTGGATTCCTGCCAACTGTGATGGATATGAGTGGGCAGATACAGACACTATCCGAAGATATAGTAAGCAGAGCCCAAACTCAAGACAGGGCAAAATAACAAAAAAGTTAAGATGATAAAAATCAACTTCAATGACAAATAATACAGAAAACACACAGCATGATAATGTCCGATTTGCCAAAAGAAGATGAGATCAAGTGGTAACGTTCAGACTGAAAACATACCACTTCAAACTGAAATATCTGCTCAACAAATAAAAATGCCTGTGTTGTGAGGACAAACAAGCAGTAGAATATTTTTTCCAAATCTGCCAGGTTCCCTAGAGGAGCAGAGTGAAAGCCTGGTCCTCCTCAACTAAATTTGAGGGATAATCTGTAAGGTAATGAGAGAAGCCTGCGCCAAGTTTATGAAGAAAATGGATGTAATTTCTTTAGAGCTAACAAAAAAGGAAAGACTGCTAAGGGTCTAAACTGGGTTTGTATTCAATATCCAAGAAAAGGAGACTAAACATGCTGATAGGGTATATTGGTCAGGCAAAAATACACTGGTAAAGACCGCCACTGTGACTTTCTCATAGTTCTCTCTGGAAATGGTCTGCTGTTCTTGGCAGCCTGGCTAACGAGAGAGAGAGAGAGAGAGAGAGAGAGGGTGGGGGTGGGTAGGGTGGTCGATGTGGTTTCTGTAGTAGTGAGCAACACGCAGATGAAGCCAAGCATAGCCCAACCATCTGGAAGAATATCGATACACCATCATCAGCACGAACGGGATGTGAGGAAAGTTACTGCAACCCGCCATTTAATGCCCTTTTCAGGGTGCATAAAAGAGTAAACTTACTCATTGTGGGCATTCACAACAACAATTCAATATTCATATCAAATCCAGAGTGTCCTACTGAAGTCGGATGTGTCGTACAGAAAGGTGAAAATATTGCAGTCAAGCTGTAAACTACGACACAATGCATTCCGTTCTCTGGAGCACATTCTGCTAATTCAAGCCCTCTTCAGGACTTGGTAGCGGGAGATTGAGAGCAAACAAAGTCAAGTCAAACTCAGAGTGTCATCACCAACCTGATCAATAGCATGTCTTGGGCCCTTGAAAGTAAAGTTATTAAAATTTGTCTAAAAAATTAAAAACCATTACATTTAATAATAACCACCATATACTGGAAGCGTTTATAAATCAGATCAGGTCAATATGTGGCAGCTGAAGACAGGCGGTTCAGTCAATACATTTTGACCTGTAAAACTTCTAGGACATACAGCCTCTTTCATAAACATGTCATATTTTGGATTTACTAATGTCTGCTTTTCTTTTGAAAACAGGAAGTAATCTGGTGCTCCAAAGATGCCCCATGCCCCCTGTGGGTGGCTTGCAATTTCTTACTTTCTCTCTATTAATCTTCATGTGTTATTTTTTAACTTATTGTACAAGGAGCTGCAAACATTTTACGAAGCATGTTTAAATGAAACTGAACTTATGACGTCATGATGACGACACTTCTGGTGTAAACAGCACATACCAACTGTCAAGTTTGCAAAATTGCATTATCCTCTGACTCAGTTTCCTCAGCACACATTGAAAACATGGCGGGTGTGATACAGATTCGCCAAGAGTTGATCAGCGAGCGGTAATTTGGTTTCTAACAGCTGAAGGATGTCGACCAGTTGACATTTATTGCAGAATACAGGCAGTGTATAGTAACAAAAGTTTGTCAAAGTCAATAGTGAAGAACTGGACAACGATGTTTAAAGAAGGACGTAAGTTAACCAAAGATCTTCCGAGACCAGGTCAGGTGCATATTGTTGCATTAGAGGATGCCATTGCCAAAATTGATGCAGCAATTCAGGTGGACCGTCGCCAGACCTTACGTTCACCACACTTTTGTCACCATACACTGCCTGAATTCTGCGATGAATGTCAACTGGTTGACATCCTTCAGCTGCCAGAAACCGAATCACAGCTCGCTGATCAACTCTGGTCAAATTCTGTATCACACAATGTTTTCAACGGTCTGGCGAGGAAACTATGAGTCGGAGGATAATGAAATTTTGCAAACTTGGCAGTTGGTATGGGCCATTTATATCAGAAGTGACATTATGTGCATCGTATGTATGTTCACTCGGTGCAGCTAGGTCCGGTTTCATTTGAACACGCCTCCTATATTTTAAAATTATTAATTCATTTGTATTTTCAAAAAATACAGAATGTTGTATTGGGTGCTATCAAATGCACAAGGTACAAAAAAGAAAAGAAAAGCAAGATCAGATGAACTGAGAGCACAGCTGAAGCATTATAAGGCATTATTACAAATACCCATAATTCACAAATTATAATATGTAGTATAAAGCCCAGTATAAGTATAAAGTTAATCTTATCAGATACTGATGTTAGGGATGAAATGTTCATGGTGCATGAGGTCTCAGCTTTCTGTGAGGCGGGGGCGACCAGTTCCCTTCCTTGCTGCCTTTCCAGTGGCTTTTTTCAAAGGGGAGTAGGTCCGAGACATCTTTCATTATTGAACTAAAAATGAATATTCCCCATATAATGTACAATATGTAGCTTACAAGTGATACTTTTACCGGTCACAGTTTACGCAATTTAGCTTACTTCAACCGATACACAATATTTATAAATTGAATAAACAAACAAACATATTCTATACAAATTTTAAAAAATCGATTCTGGTTTTTAAAAAAAATTTGTATTTAGTTCTTACGGCTAGGTGTGAGTAAGTCTTTTCGTTGTGCATCTTGGCCTTTGTGAAAATTACTGACATCACAACAGCCATTATTATTCTACACTATCTGATCTGTTTCGGACAGCACACAAGGCCAACAGACTGTTTCTTAATTTGCATGCAGTTAACCATTTTGAAGTATAATACTCAATGATGTGTTTAGTCTTTCATTTTTGTTTTAACAGAAATGTCTGAAGTTGGCCTACCTTTTGTTATTACTTGCTATTTTTCTTCAAAACTGAGGGATTCTTACGAAACTGTGAATCAAGAACACAACTTTGCGACACGTCATCGTGCTACATCCCTTTGACTTGCTTATACTAACTTGTCTCTGGCAAGTTGTGTTGTGAGAGAAAAGTTTTTAAATACGAGTCCCTTTCTATATTTGACCCTTTGAAACACTGTCAAACTATAATGACGATCAAACACTTTAACACTTCACAAGATCTTTCATTAACTGGAATAATTACATAAGCTTAATAACCACAGCACTGCCACTTACAAGAAACAAACAAAAATTATATTTACTTTGACAGAACGCAATGGTTAGGAAGACTAATATCTGGTCAGGTAAAATATACTGATCAGACATGTTAGTCAGGGTCAGGCAAAACATACTGGTCAAGACCCTCACTTTGGATTCCTTGAAACGGCTGTTTTCATGACAGCCTGGCTAACAAGGTGAGGGATTGACACCATCCCTGTAGTAGTGAGTGATGCACAGATGAAGCCAAGCATAGGACAACCGCCTGGAGGACCCTGATCCATCTTTATCATCACGCTCGGGATGTGCGGAAAGCTACTGTAACCTGCCATTTAACATCATTTTCAGGGCACACAAAAGAGTAATCCTACTCATTGTGAGCATTCGAAACAAAAACGTGACAGAACGCTAAGAGGCTAGCATATATCTCATTCTACAGAGGGACTAGTTTGGCTTCGGCTGTTCCTTTACCCGGAGAGAACTGATAACACTTGAGCACTTCCGATGCCAGAGTGCCATAATTTGGGGCGCAAATAGCGGGAATATCGTTGAGTATTGTGACGCAAATTAAGACTCAGATAGAAAGGAATCCTATTACTGTTTATTCAATGTTTTTATTTTATGCTTTTATGTCGCATGCAAATTTAACTCAAAATGTCTTGGAGACTAGCCTTGTCCTACTAGTCCATTGACCTACAAATAGAGCAAAGCAGTTAGTAGCATGGCTGACAACCTAGTTTGCTTGTGTTTAGATTTATAAAACAGCAAGGTTGTTATGCTATAGTGAGTAAAACCATTAACAAATTTGTGCTGAAATAGTATGCACTGAGCTGATATTTGTGACAGTTAAAAACAAAATAAACAAAAAGAAGTGAAAATAAATTCAGCATTGACTGCAAAAAATATTATAACATGCTCAAAGCACAACTGGCGACTCCGTGATTTTGTCAGGCATAGGGCAAAATTAACAAACAGAAGCCAAACTGCTGTGAACTGGATATGCCAGAAGTGCTGAACAAAAGATGTACACATATTACAATAATAAAAGTGAAAGCTGGTCTGCCTACAGAGCCCCAATGCAGCACTATGTTATCTACTAAAAAAAAGTATGATAACATGTCCCAGAGTGCAATCAATAAATGTGTTACTACTGCTAAATATGGTTTGATATTAACTGGGATACTTCAATCAAGAATGAACCTTTTTATCATTTTTTAATTTAAGCGTTATCTAAAATTGTAGTTGTTATTCTTGTTTTATATTTGCCTGAACAGTCTTGAATGATTTAGTTTTTAAAGAATTTAGTAAATCGATGTTCACTGTGTGGGGTTAAAGTATTTACATAAGTCTTCTTGTTGTACCTATATCCTTTTCACTCCTTCCAAAGCATAAGACAACCATTGCAGCTGATCTTTACAGGAAGCCTATATTAAAGATCTGTGCGTGTTTTTGCAGTGGTGGTTTCTATAAATGTGTTTCATGTGATGAGGTTGCTAGTCCTAGAATCAAACCCTCTTTAGTTGCCTTTTATGACAAGCTTTAAAGACTGCAGTTGTGCTATTCTTTACTCCTTGAATTCAACATGGATAAAATAGTAATCTTGACAAAATAATGCACTAAAAAAAAATAAAGTGTGATAATAACACAATTTCTCCTTCATGAAATGGAAGCATAACATGTTATATTTATTAAAGATTCTGAGAAAGAGCAATGCATGACTGCAACAGTAATGATGGACAGAATGATAAAGTTTCCATCACAACAAAGGGGTGATAGTAACAAATATGCACATGCAAATAAACATGGCCTTCCAAATACAAAATTATGCAAGAGAAGCAGCATCATACCCACTCAGTAATCAACAGGTAAAGCCAAAATTAAATAGAGAATTCTATGAAAATCTGTTGGCTTAAAAGTGGTAGAAAAAATAATTATGCTTTGAAACTTGCCACAGAAAGGTTACATGGTATTTTGTTTGCATTTACAAGTAAAGGATGTGCGTCATGCACTGTTTTCATTGTAGCGTTGTTCATAAATTTACAAGCTATAACCTTAACTGAAAACTAGTTTTGAGCAAATACAAAGCAAGGGATACTGCAGCGAATAAATAAGTTTGCGTATCTTAAATGTTTTTTATCTACTACTTTAAACTGAAAGGCTTCAGCCATAGAATGCTGTGAACCTAGTGTGAATTGGGGCTCCGAACAGCAGATCCTTGAAAAGTGTTCACTTACGATTTCTGGGCCTTAGCAATTGTGCTGCGAAGATTGCACTCACCAGCTTTTTCTTATTATCTTTTCTTTTTTCTCTCTTAAACTTTTCCTCTTTATACACTTCCTCATCTGCCAATCAAAACAAGGCAATGAGTAGAAAGTTTAAAAATATAACACAAATGATTTGGCTTAGCAGAAAGCATAGAATATTTACTGCATTACAGAGCATACACATTTCACAGAACAAGAAACCAAGGATTTTGTATCATTTCTGTACAGAATAACATTTTATCTTTTGAAATTTTGAATGGATGCAAAAAATAAATCAGGTAAAATTAATTAAACATAATCAATAACGTAGCACAATGCCATTCATATACTGGACAAAATACTGCTACCATTGTTTTATAATATAACCACTATTCCCTTTCAAGCACACCATGAAAGGTATCTAATCTGGTAAGGGCTGTGCTTAGTGCTAGCAACTGTAAAATGTGAAATATATAAAATACAGCGCTGAGGTTTACCAGATGTAGATAAAGGAACATTTGGGAAGCACAGCATCCAAGCCAACCAAAACCTGATGCATATTACAAATGAACAAATTGGAATCTTAAGACTTTGCACCAAGCCAAAACAGATTGAGATAATATTGTTTGTAACGGATTCTGTGGCCGGAAAGGAGCCACATTTCTGGTTTCTGTCCAGGGTGGAAAGGAAAGCCACTATTAACTAGAATCCACAAGAGCTAGTTTCTCAGGGAAGCTGATTAATAATAAGAAGTAACAAACTCAAGATATGCCAAGTACAGCTGTATTACTGATAAATTACTTGCGAGTATCGACTGCAAAAATGCTGAACATATAAGGGGGCAAAGAAAGCACACATGGCCACCTCCAATACTGTTAATAACCCTCTTGATGCGATAATAACTTGGTATTGACCACAGCTTTCTTTAGAAGCTGATATCTGAAGAAATGTACGCTTCCAAATACCACTTCAGCACAAGAAAATTTGTTAATGCATGTTGCAAGAACATGACAACAAACGATTGTAGAAGAGAATTGATGCCTTTGAAATTTGGATATATAGAAGAATGGGGAGCATGTCCTTGGAAAAAACAAACAAATGAGGCAAACAAATGAGGAAGTCTTCGAGAAAATGGGAGTGCAAACAAAATTGATGAATGACATTAAGAAGTGTAAGAGAAGATATTTTGGTGGTATAAAAATGAGAGAAAAACCACTCAATAACAGCAGGAAAGACCTATACCAATTTCAAAGATGAAGCAACAGCTTTTCACGCAGTAACTAAGATTCTGAGCAACAAAATACAACTATAAGAAAAACGGTAATTCCAACAGACTCCAAAGAGCATACTCCAAGCCATCTCAAGCCCAAAACAAGATAGACTTCTCAAATGAAATAAAATATAACATCAGGTTGCTGTAAAAAAAAAAAAAATTATTTAGTCCTAATGTGGATTCTGGCCAACTATGGGATACTTGGAAACGAGAAGGCAGATAAGAACTTCGCAAAAACCGGAAGTGGCAGTACCCAGACTTGCCATTCACATAGCTATAAAGAAGTAAAGGCACTCATCAAACGATCCATGATAACGGAATGGAGAGATCAGCATAAAGAATTTTAGCCAGAAAATGACAGCAGAGACAAACTTACGAAGATCTAAGTCCACCTTCACAGAATGAGTCAAGAGAAACTGTCACATGCGATTGTGAATCACCCAAGCAAACACCCCAACATATCCTGCAAGACTGCCCAACTTCTGCAGACCAAAGAGAGGCAGTATGGACCCGGGGAGCGACCATGCTTAAAAAGCTGTGGGGGATCTGCGCAGACCTGAAATGTAGAGTCTCCTTGGTGAACCTCACAGGGCTAGAAGCATGGCATCAGTTGATTGGAGAAGACATAAAAATCCCATAAGACCTTGCTGAAAACTTTACTGGAAGGAAAGGTGGAGAGAAACATGTTAGAGGTAAACAATGCTATACGTGGGAGGATAACATCAAAAGATGGACTGGAAAAAACTTGGTAGATTGTACCATCAAGGCGAGAGACAGTTCATTGGAAATTTGTTGCAACTGATCTTCACCATGGAGATGGCCACTAAACTGAACTGAAGTGCCGATCACAAGCCAAATAAAGTTAGAATGATTATTAAAAGAACAAGATATGGATGGCTAGAATCATAATAATCTTGTAAATGAATAGTGATTAGAGTGACTGACTCATTTCAAAATCATTAGATAACTAGGTAGAGAAGTAGAGGTCAAAACTGAAACCATGAACCAGAGCTAGGGTGGCCTAGGAAGGAATTTGCATCAATTGGAGAGTTTGTTGCTGTTCAGAGCAAAGCAATCAGGTGTGATGGTCACCAACTGTTTTGTCCATCATCGAAGAACTGACAGCATATGCAACCTAGTTGTGGTACACTTCGATATATCCAACTGGAAATCAGATTCAGAGATAGGAAAGAAAAGAGAGGAATGCAGGTCAACACCATCTCACAAAAACGAAGACATTTCATAATAAAGTCCCTAACTTCTACTTCGTGTCTCCCTTCCCGCTCCATATAAAACAGAGGGTGGCTGGAGCTGGCTCCCTTACAGTAAGCTTATATCAAAGCACTATGGGTGCTTTTGCAGTGTGAGTTTTAAATAATTTGAATGCTACCTCCATGTACAATCCTTTTTAATTGCCTTTTACAATATGCTTCGATGGTAGCGTGGTTATAATTTGTTCCTAAGCAAATTTTAGGACTATACTATAATCTTTAAATCTAGAAAATATATATATAACCTCTAACATGCTGGAAAAACAGTGTACAACTAATTAAATCTATGGGAATTCTTTTTAGAATAAGAGACCCACTCTTTTCACAAGACAACGTTACAACACAGGAACATGCAACAGTATATATACACATCAGCTGTAAGAAACTTGCCCTAATGTACAGCAAAATTACGAAGATGGTGCAGTGTAATTTCCTACAAACTTAACCAGGGGTCTCAACCCAACAGACAATTTTGATGGCACCCGATGATTGCATGACAGCAACACTTGCACATCTTTAATCAATCAAAACCTCTTATAATATTCCACCCTTCCTCTTATACCTTTATTAGCTCTCAATACATCGTTTATTCGTTCGCTCCTTTTGGTTTGATATAAGATACTAGGTGTCCCATTTTACATTTAGGCTACGATATTTGTGATTATCGGCCAGAAACATCCACTTTTGTAAAAAATTTCCTATTGGCTGCCACCAGATTCCCTTTTTATGAGCTTCATCTATCAAGTGCACGCTTTACAACATACAGTGGCACCTTGCTCCTTGTAACAGGAACAGTATTGCCTAGATAATGCCAGACACTTTATGTTGCACATGCTTTGGGAGCATTAAGTTAAAACTGAGAGCGCATCCTCAATCGAACTCTTGATAATATTTGGGACCATATCAATCATAAACATACTATTCATGTTATGGACCAGAGAATACAACTAGGCAAGCCAAATGTAGGCTGTGTGTTTTCCATGGTCTAGATCAGGGCTCTTCAACCTTTTTATACTTGGCGCCCACTTTTACAACTATCATGAGGTTAAATTTTCCTTACCGCCCACTAAAATCTAAACTGAAGAAAATGTTGCGATGGTCTACTGAGTCTGTGTATTGTGGATGTTTTTAATCATCATGTAGCCTGTCTTTTGCAGAATGTCACGCCCATCACAGTTCTCTTGTCAAATCTCCAGCCTGTTCTGGAGTCATGCCGAAGTGTTCCTTGGCATCTTGGTGCCATCACCTTTCTGGTCTACCTCTGCCTCTATTGTCCGGCACTATAGTTTCCATTACCACTCTCTCAAGACCTTTGTGTCTTTTGATGTGGCCAAATGCATTTCAGTTTTCTGGCCATGAATGAAATTTATGAGCCAGATTTCTACTCCCAATCCTTGTCGAATGTTTGCATTCTTCTTTTTTTTCAGCCCACGGTATTCTTGGGACCTTTCTGTAACATTTAGACTCGAACGACTCAAGGTTTGGATAACTGTCCATATGCTGTCATGGAAAATACACAGGTTCTCAAAATTGGCACTTTTGTTGGTTTGCCGAGAGTTTCCTCAGGTTGTGTTTTAGTACAGTATGTAATCATTCTGCTATCGCCCACCTGAAAGCTAAAATCATCCACTAGGCACCAAGGTTGAAGAGCACTGGTCTAGATTAACAAATAGTAAAACATTCACTTATTTGTGAACTAATTTTACTGACAACATACAACTACAAAAAGCTGGAAGACAAAAGTGATCCATCAATTATGACATAACACTTGTATATCTTTTCCAGATCGTAGACACTGGCGCCTACAACCCAGAGAATGCAAATTTCCACCCGATAAGACTGACACATGATTTGTGTTCTGTCATTTCATTTGCAGAATTTCAGGTTTTAAGGTCACCTACAAGTTTGCCTATGATCTACACATGTACAAGTTCCATTTAATATTAAGATATTTCTAACAGGCCTGTATTTTATAACGTAGTGATCTTTCACAATCAACACATTTTTATCAATGAAAATTGTACTTCAAGGTCTGCAATATGATTTATTATTGGATCAGACCAATGATCATGCATCTGGATTACTCATGGATAATCAACACACACTCGATTCAGACTTTGACAATGAAAAAAGGTCTGTGGTAATGGAATCAACAGAAATATCTGTCAAATGCACACGCCGCGAGTAAAAAGAATTGGTTTTCCTCTCGAATCTCCACCTCCACATTAATGTAAATCGATGCGTCAGTCTTTATTATGAATACCTGATGTCATAGATAGTTAAATTATGTGTATTTCGATGTGTAGATTATAATTTTTTGTGCGCCTGTCAGCCCAGTGCATCCGACTCCAGCATTCATTTTATGCAAGGGTCTGCTTCTTCCTGCATTTTCTAAGGGTTTGCTTCCCCGGTGTAACGGCAGGTGCTGTGATGGGACATGAGCCCAGCACATTCAGGTTGTGAGCCGTATCACTTAACCACTAACCCACACCTTCCCCTAGATCGTAATTTGTGTAAAACTTTGATATATGGAAATGCAGCACTTGTCCTGGACTGAAATACATTGTATCCAAAAATAAATTTAAAAAAAATTTCCAGAGTTTTTAAGTGATATAAGACCTGTCACTTTAAATGTTTTTTAAATTTGTTGTTCCAAGTTTATAATTATACATGTGTTTCGTAGTTGAGTAGTGGTGCCATATTGGGTGTTAGTGGCCGTTGCCTTTTCCATTCCACTTTGTGTCCTCGACCCAGACAAGACAGCTGTGCACTTTTTTTATACACAGGGTCACGTGCTAGTAAAAGATATTAACACATAAAATACTTAAATAAAAACATGAAATGCTTTAAAAGTAGCGAAGCTGTACACATTATTCTTAATGCATGAAATGATACACTGAACAAGAAAGGAGCCAGGGATGAATTGTTTACCTGTCAATTTTGTAATGCCATTTTTCCTCAG
The DNA here is from genome assembly GCA_036924085.1 of Ariolimax columbianus. Lineage (NCBI taxonomy): Eukaryota > Metazoa > Mollusca > Gastropoda > Stylommatophora > Arionidae > Ariolimax > Ariolimax columbianus. The sequence goes on along the minus strand of JAVGWX010000007.1, from coordinate 54,532,846 downwards.
GTGTACCAACTCTTTGATTCTTGCTTTTATTTCTTTCTCTCCTGTGTGAGAAATAAAAATATACATAAAATGCATTTCTGATTGTTTTCAGAAGAAATCCTCATACCATTATCACAACTGTCATATTAAACCCAGATATTGTTCCAAAGCCGAGTTAACTCTTGATGTGTCTTTGGTAGTGGGTTAGTCACTTTTCTTAAACTCCAAGACTTACTTGAGAATGTGAACTGGGGACCTCATAGTTGTAGTGCAATGTAAGCTCACCATTATGGAGATTACATTGTCAATTACCACATCATTAGGGGAACTGAGATGCTAGTCCAGTCAGGCACAGCGTACTGACCATGACATCGCGTCAGGCACAATAAACTGACCTAGACCACAATCTCTCTTCCATGTAACGTTCCCTGGAAACAGGCTGGCTATTTTCAAGGCAACCTGACTGATGAGATGTGGACCCCATAGTAGTAGTGAGCGCCATGCAGATGAAGCCAAGCATAGCACAACTGCCTGGAGGACCGCATGCTCAGGATGTGAGGAAAACTACTACAACCCACCACTTAACATTTCAGGGCGTACAAAAGAGTAAATTTACTCATTGTGGGCATTAAACAACCACATAATTAGCAAGATTACTTGATTGGTGTCTTTTCTTAATTACTCTTCATTTGCTTTAACTTTGTTCAGCTCGGTAGAAAATGAATCAGAAATAGTAAAGTTGGACTGAAGTCGCCCATTTAGCACTGGCATCGGCCATTGTTGCATAGCAATGAACTCTCCTGGCCAGAAAGATAAAATTATAATGGAACATCCAGGACACACATGCTACCATTTTCTCAAAACTGTGTGATTCAGATGTGTTTTCAATTATTTTTTGGAATTTTTCAGAAATGAATTTTAAAGTTTGAGATTATTTACTTCAGACATTATTTATTATTTGATCATACATCTGGATTACTTGTGGATATTTAAACCGATTAAGACTGAGTGGAACACATAATATGAAAGGTGTATGTAAAACAATCGACTGATATATCGGTGAAATACACGACGTGGTAGGTAACCCAAAAAATTCTTTCTCCAATTTCCATCTATGTATTCATGTCATTTAACACTTCAAACTAATATATAATCTTTATTATGAATACTTCATGCCATAGATAGTTTAACTTTTACCGCGCTCTAGTCTATTTTTATAGCCGACAATCCCAGTTTGCAAACCGGAGGCTGAAAATTGACCGACTTTGAAAAGTGGCTCATATTATCTTATATAACACAAACGGTGCACCAAAGAGAAATATGAAAATGTGGTTGATTTGATGGTAAACTACTGTTACTTCAGTCTTTACCGATTGTAACCGATATAGTGTAGATCGACTTTATAAACAAAGTTTTGAAAGGATATATTCTTCTTTTTCAATCAGTATGGTTAAGTAAGTAAGTTGTAAATCTTAATGAGGCAGTTCTGTTGTGTTTGTTCATATAGATGTCATAAATTCGCTTGAAGTGAAAACTAACATAGGTTTATCCTAATAAGAACAGTACCAGTGTTTTGTTGGGATTTTGGTAGATTATATGAGGAGCAACGTTCCCCAATCAGTGAGTCTAAATGTGTGTGCTTTATTTTTTTAAATTGTCACCATCTTCTTGTATATCACTAACTAACTAACAAACTAACGCAAGCACCCACACATACCAAAAATAATAACACAAACAAGTTCCTTATTTATTTATGTCTCTACACACAACAAAATAATATCTATTGACTATATTGGCCAACTAATAAAAAGGTTACATGCTCTCAAAGGCAACAACCATAAAAAATATGACGTGCTGAAAATTAGTGCAGCTGAAGGGGAAATTACGTCAATTTTGGAGTCCAGTCTGGAAAGGTTAATTATGTGGCTTTTGATGTTTAGATAATGTATTAGCTCAATTTTTTCCGTATTAATGAATTTTACTTTGAATAAAACTTTGATGCAAAAAATTCTAGCATTTTGGCCTAAACGGAAAGACACAAATCGGCAAAATCTGCGAGGACTGAAAAGGGTTAATCCAAGAAGGAAGGTAAAAGTGAGGTAGACCTAAAACAACTTGGCGGAGAACTAGAGAAACAAAAAATTGTATTAGGTCTGAATTTTAATCAAGATATTTGTAGGTTTTTTGCAAAGTGCATTAAAACAGGTCTTCATTGAAAGTATTGCATACAGGAAGAAAACAAGTCAGAACTAAATATCGCACACACAATGTTCTTACTTTTAATATTGTCAAACAACAGACGATGTTCTGCCATTGTGTGGAACTGCGAAAACGGTTTCATTCGCTCTGGCAGATCTCTGAAAACATAATTCCTAAAGTTAAGCATCATACCTTCATCACATTGACATTATGGTTCATTTAATCTGATTGTCCCGAGTTGTGTTCCTTATTGCAGTCCTCATATGTTGGAAGCCTGTGCCAGTGCCTTCATCGTAACCTCAGTAGCAATTACTTTGAATTTAGGAGCCTGTCTTATTTTCATGAGTGACAGCACGTTTTCGTTTCCTAGGAAACATAATTGTGTTGCCACAGCTCGCATGGGGAACAATCAACAATAACATGTATCATGCCACTAACTTGCAGAGGAAGGGACTGAAGTCATCTCCCTCATCCTGTTGATGTTTTTGTTGAATGTCCACAATGAGTAAATTTACTCTTTTGTGTGCCCCGATGAGGGCATTTGCCATAAACTCTTAAAGCCCATAAGAATGTTGTCTGCGTCCTTCCTGGCGTCCGCTTGATGCCAGAAAAACGCTCATATCGTTTACAGCACATTGAACAAAATTTGTTTAGTTTTTTCAGTGTTTCTAGATTTTAATTGACATTACATGGTAAAAGAAGTGACTCATATTTGCGTTTCATTTTGTGAAAGCAGTGAGGTGCTTTGTGTGGAAATTCAATGTTGGGAAACCTTTATCATCTTTCAAGTCAGAACAATTTTTGTTTTATCACAATAATGTGGTGTGAACCTAGCACTTAAAGATTGTCTTATAATAGGTTGTTTTTATCTGTAGAAAAGGCTAGGGAGTTGTGTGCGTTAGAAGAATTTTTTTTCTGATGTTGAATTAGAGTCAGAGATAGAATATATTGTTCAACCTACTTGAATCTGATGCTGAAGTTGACGGGGTATTGTCACACCTACAAAATATTTTGTGTTTTTTCAATTTCCATCATTTTTATACTGTTCACTGGATGGTTACAGAAAGCTGAAACTTGTAGATATTATTCATATGTGGATTACTGTTATTCTGAAGTACACTGGACCAATCTGCATTACGTTTCAGTGGTTATCCACGGATTGGTGAGTACATTTTTGTGGGTGAAAAACAGTTTAATCACAAAATATGATTTTATAATTATTAATTACTTGTAATTTTTTATGAAATTCTAAAAGACCTTCATATTCTTACTGCATATTAATTTTCCTTTAATTTTTTATATATAACATGTTTGTCTTCCTTTGTGAAATAATTAAGAAAAGTCAAGTTTTATAAAGAGACTTAGAAAAAATAATTCTGGCAAAACTAGTTACAAAATTATGGCCTTTAAGAGTTAAGTGGGGGGTTGTAGTAGCTTTCCTCACATTCTGAGCGAGCTGATGAAGGTGGGCCAGGGTTCTCCAGGATGTTGTGCTATGCTTGCCTTCATCTGCGTAACAATCACTACTACAGGGATCACATTTATCCACATCTCACCAGCCTGTTTCCATGGAATGCTACCATGTCAGAGAGAGAGATTTGGTCTTGGTCAGCATATTACACCCGACCCTTACCAGACTGATATGTACAGGTCAACTATAAAGAAGATGTATCTCAACTATCCAAGACAGAAGGTCCTCTGCTAAAAGGACCAATGTCATAAGCCAGAGATAATCACAGATATGTGTGGCATATATTTGTTAAAGACATGTGCCCCACCGTGAGCTGAAGAAGGAAAATCCCTTCTCCTTAGCCAGTCTGCTCTGTTATCCAGGATCACAGCGTGGGGGCATAGAAGGGTCTTGGTAGCTCTGGTTTGCCGGCCCTGATGCTAGCAGTCAGCTATGGATTGCTGACCGTTGCAGCTCATTCGCTGCTCAGCATCTTGATCTAAGTGAATGATGCAATACGCTTGATAAAAAAGAACTGGTCAACTACCATCTGACAAAGAACCAACAAAATTAGATGTTAGAATTTTCTTCTTCAGTTATAAGTGTTTTAATACAGTTAGCCCAACACAAAATATTTTATAATCTCAATCTAAAAAAAACAACAGACTACAACATTTACACATCAGGAAGAAGTAATCCTCTTCTCTTTGGTATATTTTCAGAAGAGGAGGGTTGTTGTGAAAACCACCCATTTGATTAAAACTCGCCAGAGTTAATTTAACTTGATGTTTCTTTAGTGGTGGATTACAGTGGCTTTCATTATATCCCGAAACATACTGGAGAAGGTGGACCGACGTGCCCCTGGCTGTAGTGCAATGCACGCCGCCTGAGACAGCTCATCATTATAGGGATTACAGTAGCGATCTCCAGCTCGTTGTCCACACTACTTTGACAGTCTGTTTCCAGAAAGCCAATCGCTGAAGTAAGATGGGGGTCTTGATCAGTATGTTTGATCAGACCGTTCTTGCTTTTAGAAGGAGGTTTTAAGCACAATGCATTCTTAGGCTAAATGGTTTGGAAAAGAAACAAGGTGATTACAGAGAGATATTGAATATTAACACGAGTCTCAAATTCAAACCATACTGAATACAGAAGTCAAGTTAATGAACTAAAGACAGCCTGAAGACAATATTGACGAAAGCATGATGAAAACGAAGGGCTACATTAGAGCAAAAACGTTGTTGATAAACAACAAAATGCACATAAGTTGTAGAGATCAGTGAATGAAAAGGCTTGTCAGCAGAACAAATGAAGAAAATGCATACAACTTTCTCATTATAAAAATTGTATTCTTACCTTACAGTCTTGCCGACTTTCTTCTTAAAATGAAGTGCTTTTGGAGTTTTAGAAATAGATGGTGCCCCACATGCAATGAGACCATAATCCCGACCAACTCTTTTCCGTCTGTCTCTTTCCTGCAGTCGCAGGCTATACTTGTGAATTTGAGCAAGCTGGATTGCTTCAAGGAAGATAAATTGTAAGACAACCTTTAAACATTAACATAATTAAAATGTACAATTTAAATATGGTAATGTGTTACAACCTAGTGTCTAGTCCTTTCGTAAATAGACAATTGGATTCCTGTAGAAACAAATTATATTGGTCGTGTGTGTAACCAACAAGGAGAGAACTCAGAACAGACAGAATTATTATTTATCGAAAGCTGTAAGGATTGACTGATGTTTTGCATGATTTAAACTGCTGGTGGGAATCGACACTGAAATCCTGATAGTGGTAAACTTACTGGAAAAGCTTTGCATTGCACTACATCAGGGAGGAACCCGGTCCACCTTCTTAAATACACCTTGAGATTTAAGAAGAGCAACTGTAATCCGCTATAAAAAAAATGTCAAGAGTTAACTCGGCTAAGCATGACTAGTTTCAAATAATTAAGTCTACTTTTATGACATGCATTTTCACCAGTAAGCCAATTCTTTCTTTCTCTCCTCCTCCTGGCCCCAAATGAGGGACACTAGGATGCACATTAGGAAATTTATTGAAAGCTTAATACTAATTAGCTTATCACATTGTTAACATGATACGCACCTGTATCTATTTCCTCATCATCTGGACCGACTGCTAAACTGCTGATTAGTGTTTCAGCTTCGTTATCATGTTCCTGTTAAATTTAAAAAAAAACAATTTTGAATACATATTTATTATATTATCAGAAAGAGATACGATCAGCTGGCCGGTAGGAACGAGTGGTTTGAATGTCAGTCGTTTGACCACAAGGATATGCATTCAAAACCTCGACAAGGGACATCATTTTTTTTTCTGAGATAAAAATAAATGACTTGCAATATGATTTGAAAGAATGCATACACTAGCCCCAAAGCTAAAGAACAACAACTTACTGTCTGCAGTTATTCATTACCTTACAGTAATGAAGAAACATACAACAAAAATAACTTAGTTTATTAAAAATCTGCCTATGTGTTACTGGGGCCTGAAAGTGTAGCAAAACATACTAACACTGCAACCTGCCAGGAATCTTGTAAGAGGAGACAGTGGAGGGGTAGGCATAAGAACAATAAAATAGCTCCATGGTAAAGACAAGCGACTAATTCAGGTCAAATCAGTTTGTTAAAAATGTTTTTGAATTCTTACAGATTGATGACTGGTGGGTGCTGTTTCTTATAGATGGTATGTGGAGTTTTGAGAAAGAAGGCTATAAAAAGAAAATAGCTGCGACACACAGCAATTAGAAAAAAGCAATTACAATGCAGGATGAACGTAAAGTTGTTTTTTTAAAAATGAAAACGAGATGCAGGATAAGCAGCAACTCGTTAGTCTCCCTCCTCTGAATAGGGTATACAAAGGTGACTTAAAGGAAGAGAAAGATGAGAAGAAAAAGGAGGAGAGTAAAAGGGTGTTTTCAGTATCCGAGGAACGCGATCCCCATTAAATTGACTGTTGTTTGTAGAGGTAACAGAATATAACATTTCTTCCAATGTTGTTGATGCTACCTATCATGCATCTTACAGGCGACTATGCTACCTACAGAACATGAGCCAAGAAATTGCAACACCTTAACAATGGACTGCGGTCTAAGGTAAATTAACAAATACCGCTATAAATAAATAACTAAGATATTTTATAACCTATAATATCTCATGAAGATCCTTGGAAAGAAATATGTCCATTTATTTACGTCCATGTATGTCATAAATGGTGACCAAAGGAGAGTTGTGAATGTGGGCCAACAACCTCATCATGAAACACAAATTGCTATAGAAACCATCATTGCAAGAGCACATAAAGTCATTGACAGTGGTGGCCCAATGTTTCTTAAGCAGTGAAATGGGGAACACTAGCTTCCTAGCTGAGCTATCGGAGTTCAATTGCCAGTTGGTGCAAGATTTTTCCAGCTCTTAAAATGGCTCCTAGAGTCGACCCAGCTTAAAAAAGTTGGTACCAGAACAAACTGGGAATTAAAGGTGGCCAGCTGGTAACATCACCTCTAGTGTACTGTTGTTCAAGGAAAATATGGGCCTAACACCATATTCCCAATATGCCACACTGGATCTTTCCTTTTTTGTTTTAAAGGTAGTCTTGTGGCAGACACTGCCGTTGAAGACGAAGTGTTAGAGACTTGTACGAGGCCACATCTTGTTCATGAGGAAAGTATCCAGTTCCTTTCCCTTGCTACATTTCCTTCCATAACAGCAAGCCTTGTACCTATTTACAACAGGATTGACTGGAGCATACTGATAAAGGGAGCTGAACCTTTGCTGTACAAAATGAGTGCTCTACCATTAATCAAATGTATATAACACAGTTGATAACATAATGGGCAATAGCAGATTGAGTAAAGTGGAATGAGTTAAATGGTGTCATGAAAAATGCCACCAACGTCTAGTTAAGACATTGACTAAGGATCTAAGAAAAACAATTGTATGTTGTTGTTTGCAACTGCCCACAAGGTTTGCTATTCAGATGGCCACCTTATCAATTTTGTTCTTAACTTCTCTTGTTCTCACACAACATTGTTAAATTTAGGAGGTTAAGCTGGTCAAGGGTGCATTGAGATAGCTAGGTTAATGGGTGAAATAGAGAAAGCCCTTATCTTATATTCTTATTGGTAAATTACAATTATCCCCCATGCGATAGATTTAGAATGAACATTTAGTAGCTCAGTTTTACAAATGGCTGATTCTTGAAATGTATTCCATGTTAGGTCTGTTAGAAAGTATTGAATTTTATTCTTAGGTGGATCTTTTTTTTTTTAACCCATTCAACACCAGCTGATCAGAAAAACTCACAACTGAATTCCAAGAGCAAGGGGAATAACTCCTCAAAAATTAGATATGCTTGCGCAATAAATTAATAACAAATATAATTTTAAATTTATTTGTGTGATTCAAACTCCAGTTTACAGATAAATGGAAGAGGTACTCTTCTGCGCACATGTTTTTTGTGAGTGTCACATGTATGTTGGATGCAAAAAATTAAACAAGTGAAGAAGAAGAAAAAAGTGTCAATATAAAATGTCTGTTCCACTCTTGTCAATTTTGCTAATAAATGTTCAAGCGAAAAGCAATCTCCCTTGGTTCATTGCAACTAGTACATCTTTCATCTTCTTATCCAATGTCTGACTTTCCAGTATACACCTCAAAGTTATAGAGGTATCTAGTATGAGGATCTGCAAACCAAATTTTAATTCAACAATGATCTTTTCCCCCTAAAATTCTGATGCAGGCATATGCATTGATTTGCTCTGCCAAGTACTTAAAAAAGGTCTAAAGTTGAAATGATGAATGTGAAAGGTAATCAAAAGCAGAGTAATCTGGATCTATGTCATCTGCAGGACCTGTTCCCTCGCTAAATCCTTCAATAATGATATTACTCTGTTGCTTTGATCATTCTCTCTCACCACTGGGGTTTGCCTGTGGGGCGGATCACTTTGTCAGTCTTCTACCGATAATTCGTCATCACTACCAAGGCCAATGTCGCTACTTTCATTTTCTAAGCCCTGAACTTATTCCTCATCAACGTCCGATTCGTTCTCATTCTCTTCAACTCCATCAACAAATTCGCAACCACTATCGCCTGACTCATAAGTATCTTCAGTCCGCATCAAGTTTTGAAGAAAATTGGTCATTTAAAAAAAATCACGGCTCGAACACCATACATGATAGAAACGATCTATAAACTGCAATGGGAGCCGCCATTACCGGTAGTCATGTGAAGGCTAAATTTAGCGTGTCTATTTGCAGGTAAAACATAAGAAAAAATAATTTAAATCAGTATATCCACGGCGGCCGTCGCCGGCCGGTCTGGGAGTGAATCAATAGTGGCCGTCGCGGGATTGAATGGGTTAACTAACAGTGGTATCCGGGATGACTCTGTGTGTAACAGACGAAAAGAGAATCACTTCCACACTGTTGTTGTTTGCAAATGCCCACAATGAATAGGTTGCTCTATTGTGAGCCTTGAAAAGGACGTTTAGTGAGGGGTTGCAGTAGTATTCCTCACATTCAGAGCATGCTCATGCAGGTGGACTGGGGTCCTGAAGGGGGTTGTGCTATATGCTTGGCTTCATCTGCGTGTCACTCACTACTATGGGAATCACGTTGATCCCTCTCCTCCTTAGCCAGGCTGCCATGAAAACAGCCCCGTTTCCAAGGAGGGCTACAAGGAAGCCGAGGTGAGGGTCTTAGCCAGTATGTTTTGTCTGATACTGACTAGCTTGTCTGATCAGTATATTTTACTGGACCAGGCGTTAGCTTTCCTCCCCAAAGCAATTGTAAATTATATATGTTCAACTACGAATACACTGATTGCTAAATACTTATTCAGACGTCAACTAAAACTGGAAAACAAAAGTCAAATTACTCTTTCAAAATCATCCCTGAAAGGCATGTAGCCTAGCTCCTGTTGTTGCTGTGTGCCAACATCTAATGGAGTGACTGGAATGATCAGGCTTGGTGAGAGAGGACCTGCTAATACTGGTTGGAGTAAAGGAAGAAATATATCTTGTGTTACTTCTTCTGTAAAATTCACATGAACTGACTAAAAATTCAACTAAAAATGTATTTCTGCTATATTTAGCAACAAAACCCACATTGCTGAGATTTTGAACACCTCAATTAATATGACATATCTTGTTTAGATGTGAAATCTGGCAAAGATGGCGCCATAACTGGCTGCGAGTCTTATGGATGCCGCCAGACCACGGATTTGCCTGGAATTCACACTAGTCGACGACTTACACTTGTGTTCACGGAAATGTGGAGTTGTTTTCCGTCTGGACTTGTTATTTCATTATTTTTTTGTGATTTCTTCCATCCGTTTATCCTGGTCTGGACGCCGGCTGAATGGCGCTACGCTTATACCTGTGTCGTATTTCACGGGTTAGTTCTGCCGGTTCATCTTCACAAATATGGCATGTGGGAATTTTAGATGCTACTATGATGAGCTGAATACAGCTGTGGAGATATGCCAGAGTCACTCACACGCTGAGTGTTGTCCATACGACCTCTTGTGGTTATCGAAAAGGCACGACAAACTGCATTAGATGCCTTCCCACCTTTCCACCCTGCGGGTTACATGTTTACGGAAAGGCTTCGGTGGTAACCCTGAGGCAAAATCTGCATTCTATGCTATCTCCAGTCGTCTCGATGAATGTCTTGCCACTGGTAAAAGGTAGCTTAGGCTCTGTGAGTGAGGTTGACAAAAGGCGCAGTTTCTTCCTCACTTTAATCACAATCACAGCGCAAGTCACCCATTTCAGTGAACACAGCAAGTAATACGACTGTCCACACGGCTGAACAAAGAGAGTGGTCTTCATCACTTGTGATGGACAACTATCAGATCTTGTTTAGAAAAGGCAAACAACTGAGTTCAAAATCAGCTTGAAGAACAAAGCTACATCTAGTTAATCTCCCTGGCGGTAACCCTGGCACAAACAAAAACATACCATAACTGGTAGCGGTCACAAAGTACTTTACACTTTCAACGGGCGACAAATAAGACAAATGAAGAAATAGGAACAAAATTACTAGAAAAGGACCATCACAACTGAACATTTTTTGTGACCTACATATTTTGCTGCAGCTGTATGTTGACTTGGAATGTGAATGTAAAACGAATGAAGCAATATTATGAGAATTTTGCAATGACGGTACGCGAATTTAATAAAATTAACTTCCACATAATTTACAATTAAGTATACAAAGTGGTTAAGCCGCAGGCTTTGCAATCAGGTGGTGTGGGTTTGACTCCGGACTCTGCCGTCTTTTTCACGGGTGCATGATGCGGAGTCCCCCCTAGTAATTTTGTCCTTGGCTTGCCACTGGGGTCGGGCGGCTCGAGACGAGAGAGTGAGGATAAAAAGTAGCGCAGTTAATCCTTACAAAAATTAGCGCTAGCAAAATAAATTATGCCATCATCGTCTACGATGGACTTTGCCTTGATACAGTTTTAAAAAACAAACCAGTGTAGGTTGTGTCATTTTATAGTGACATATCATACTTGCTATTTAATAAGAGTGTTGAGTTCCTCTCCTTGCTGTTTATACATTCCCCAGTCAATCGTCAGGTACAGTTACACTAGAAACCTCTTAATGTTTTATCCATTGCTGATGAAAAATAGGATCACAAATAGGATCACAGGATCATACTACGCATGTTATAAAAGGTGTGACTAAGAGCAATTGTGTTTAGTGCTGCTCACCTCATCATATAAAACAAAATCCTATACAAATCAACAATGCAACAGCACTCAGGCTTTCTGCATGATTATTATCTTCTGAGGTGGTCTGATACTCCTACTGGAGCGAGAATGGAAAGAATATTTCCATGATTCAATTCTAAGGACAGTCCTAGATTACAAGATCAATAAGAAGTTGACCTTCTGAACTACCCTAAATTATGCCTGGATCAAGCTATGAAGACGCTGAGCAGCTTATGAGCTGCAGTGCTCAGTGAACCATTGCTGACTGCTAGTGTCAGGCCCAGCGAACTATAGCTGCCAAGACGCTCCTACACCTCCGCGTGGTAATCCTGAATAACAGGCTGCAACAGAGAAGACTGCCTAAGGAGAAGGGATCAAAGAGGGAAGGCTAACTCTGTATTTAAAAAATGCCAGCTACCGAAGACGGATGTGTCGGACCTAAAGGTGCAAGTATCACAGTCAAGCTGTGAACTGGCATCACAACATATTCTGTTCTCTGGACTACACCCTGCTGCTTGCAAAACCCTGATTGAGAATGAACGCAGAAGAAGATTAAGTGTCTGGATGATGAGATATGACCTAAATTATTATTTTCTTTGTTATCATTTACTCTCAAATAATCGCATCTATTTCCCTTATAAACTCACTGATCTGTCCCAAGCTTCTCTGATCAATATACAGTTTATCCCGCAATTGGGTTAGGGATAGCCATGTTGTGGAGCCGATAGATTTTAACAAATTTGCTGAACAGAAGATTTTTAAGCCTGCTGTGACCTGCTCACAGTTTGAATATTTTACTTGATTTCTTCTTCACAAAAAGTAATATGCTTCTGCTATATAAGATTCTGAATGTTCTCTATACTAATCATTATTATGAAAACAGTGGGAATGGTGTGGGCTAGTGGTTAAGTGACACGGCTCACAAGCCGAAGGTGCTGGGTTCACTCCCCAATCACAGCACCTGTCGTTACTTCGGGGAAGCAAATCCTTGAAAAATGCATGCTGAAGTCGGATGCACTGGGCAGACAAGTGCAAAATAAAAACATAGTGCAACCCACACAGCTTTGGGGAATGTAAATAGGTGAACGCAAAAAATATATATCTTAAAACAGTCTTTCAAATCAAAATTTCGGGCCATTTGCAGGGAAGTACACATACGCCTAAATTCCTTAAACCACTATTTGATTTAACCTCCCAAGTTCTATATGTACAACTTACGTGACATTAGCTTGCACTGCTTGCTGACTCTAATAGTATTGCCCTCCCAGGCTTTGATTGGCCATGGGCCAGAAGCACAAATCTTTACCTGTCCACCCTTATAGGTGGCCCTGAGTGGAACCAATATATATATTTATGTATACTGAACAACCTAGATACTTCTGCTAACCCAAAGAATCACCATGCACCAGATGATGGAAATCTAAGACTTGTGTCACTCCAGTTTTTCCACCAGATGCACGAAACTAAGACTTCGGTATATTTTCCATTCTTCTACCATAAACTGTGAACCTATGAACCATGACATCTCACCAGTTTCCTCGCCTTTATCATATAGAGCAGTGGTTTGCAATCTTTTCCAGATACTGAAGCTGATCTCAATTCACTGCTGGCCCACTAATCTCCCCCGTTTTATGAGATTAAATTAAAAACTATATACACAAATTGAATAATATTAAGATTTAGTTTGCCCAATACCTACAAGATTCTATGTCGACCCCCTAAAGATACACAGATCCTAATGTAAAATACAGAGATATATAGTGTACCAGTAAAGTCTAAAAAAATTTAAAAAATGGGGAATTGTGCCACCAAGGAGATTAAAGAACAAAAAACCTGACATAGCTTCATCACGCAAACATCTGGTTCCCCTTGGAACGTAGAGCTGCAGTGGATGCTCTCCTCCTGTTTCTATTTCGAGCCGTTTTTTAAAGTTCTTCTCCATGTGTTTGTTTACCTCCCCATTCATGTTTCCCTGTGTGCTCCAATCCAGCACATGTCTGGTTGTATTTCCAGCCTTCTTTCTGATGGTGTGTCCTATCCACCACCAAGTTACCTCCTTGATTGCTCTTATGATCTTTGCCAGAGATCTATTTGTTTTTACATCTGGCCATCATCTTTTTCGGTGCTTGTCCTGAAAAATACAGCGTGACATTGTCTACTATGAGGCTGCAGTATCTGTGCTTGGCCTGACACATCTGGTTTCAGCACATGGGGAATAGGTTTGCAGTCCCTCTTCTTTATTCTCTTATCCAGGCTGCAATCCATTTCCAGGGCCACAACTTTAATGCGGAATAAGGTCTTGATCAGTTATGGGTTGCTGGCTGTTGTCAGCTCATTCACTTCTGTGCCTTCACATCTGGCCATCTTAGATGAAGTCTGCAAAGAAAACATCTGTCTGGATGGAATACTCTTAGTCACTTGACATTTATAAACGATATTTTATACTAAATAGCACTACCTCTGTCACAAGTGAAAGGACCACAAATAAGCACATGCTGTCCTTCTAAATCCATAACCCAAAGTATGCAACACAAATATTTACAAACAAAAACGCATAGAAAAATATATTACAATCCCCACGCAATATAATCCTCCTAATTAAAGAAAGAAAAAGAATAATTATTCAAAATAGCATGGTAATAAAAAATAGTTAAACCCCACTATCCCAAGTGAACATATAGTTTTTCATGTTTCTGTATCTAGTAATATGATTTCAACAATGTCAAAAACAAATTAATTATATTTTACTAATGGATAAGGATGAGATGTTTTCAGCAATAGTATGTAAAAGGATCTTCTCAAAAGAGACTTCTCACTTTTGGTCCAGAATGTAGTGATGCAGGTTTGTACAACATGACATAAGACAAGATACTGAAACGTACCTGTTCCAGGTTGTAGGGGAGTCGCAAACTGCCATTAAAACAAAAATTGCAGCACACTAAGACCAATGCACACTTCTGATACAAAAGTTTACATTTTGTGATTTGGTTTAGGATCTAATATTTTTGATGTGACAAGTTTTTGTATGATTCATGCATGCACAGTTGATATTTAACTGTACAGCTACTTTCGGCAGGTAGATATTTGAGAAAGTTATTACATTTCATTCAAAGTCAAAACATTCAGCAATAGGAAAGTTGGGCTTCAAGGTCAGAGAAATGATTTACCATTTGATTAAAACAATGATCATACATCTGAATTACTCGTGGGGATTCAACACATGTCCAATTCAGACTTGGAATGGGACACAAAAGATATGTGTAAGGGAATTTACAAATATATCGCAGAAACAGACATTGTGGTGAGTATTTTTTAAAATGTCCCCCTCTATATCAATTAATGCCATTTAACACTATATAATCTTTATTATGAATACTTCGTGTCATAGATAGTTGCATCATGTGTCTTGCAATGTTTAGATTGTAACTGTAGCTCAATTTGTTCAATATTAATTAATTTTATTTTGAACAAAGCTATAGGGCATCAAAGACCTGATTTTATACAAATATCCTGAGAATGACCATATTATCAACACATGCTGTCAAAATAATTATGCAAGAAAGAATCAAGACAAGAGCAGTCACAGAGAGCAACAACTCTACAAACAGCAAACAAAGAAACTTGGCTGAACAGATAGGTCATAGGAAACATGGGAGGAGGTCTACAAACATATGACCAGCCCAAATCCAAATGACAGTGTCAACTCATAAGGAAAGAGAGATTAGTGCACAATTTTCTGGCCGAGACCCCAACACATTCCACTTAGCAAGCATCTGAACAGAACCCATCCACAACAAACTCCAGAGTGCCAACTGTGTACACACCCATTCAAAACAATGGATCAGAATATCTTATAAAGTGCTCACTGCTCAACAATGTTAGAAAAATGCTTCTCCCTACAAAACCAGATAAATGTAACACTTTTGTATGGCACTAAACAACAACTACAAACATATGCAATTACATGGGCTGAAGGGTGAGAGCCTGGATGCTGCTGGATCCATAACAACATTTGAAATGGTTTAGGTAACTTAGAATGAGATAAATAAATATATAAACATGGAAATATAGGGACAGTCCGCTACACACTCATCAAGCTACCATGCATGCTTCTAATAGTAATATTTAATTAATACCTCCATTGGCACTAGTATGGTCTGTGATACATGGTCGGGGGACTTCCTGGAGAGTTGCTGAAATGATTTTCAAAAACAAAGTGCAACTGTAAACTTCATGAAGTTTCATTTACATTTAATTTTAAATCCTTTTCCAACATAATTTTCATTTCTCACTTCACAATCCTTCTATCAAAAATAATAAATATCTAATATTAAAACTTTGCCAATCCACTGCAATTTTCAATAATTTTCCTTTTTTCCCCTTCAATTAATCTTCATTGTACACTACAAGCTATCAATTTGAATTACAAAGGCAGTAATGGCCAAGGTGATGTTATCTGTGTCTCCATATAGCTTATGTAGGAATGGTATGGGCGATGGTCACATGTGTTTTTTTTTCAGTGTTCCTGATGCACTTTTGTATATGATATTTAGCAGCCATTTATCATCACCAGTTACACTAATTGGTAGATGATGTCTTTGTTGGGCAAACATCCAGCTCAATCTGAAAATTACAACTTGTTCATCTCTGTTAAGATTTCAATCTGCATCACTTTTTTGTTGTTGATCTGGATTTTGTGTGCCACTTCTTACAAACCCCCACCTATATTCTCTGTGGATAAGTGTGCAGTACAGTATGTGATGTTATGAAAAATAAAGCGGCTACAGGGGAAATTTTAAGTTTTTTATGTGGTGTGGTAAAGTTTAAAGAAACAATAACGACATCATTTTGGTCTCAAATGAAACAATATCTGGTGACGTTAAAAACAAAGAAATTTTGTTTCATTAATAATTAGTGCACACTGTATTGATTTTAAAGAAGCATAGAAATTTGGCAGCAGGGTGTGGTCGTATTTGGGTGCAAAGCGTAAACCTCGTTGCAGTTGCACTGTGAATCATGTTGAGGCAAAAGTTCTTTCCTTTGCAAATATGTCAGCCTCTGGGGACTGCGTGGCCTAGTAGTTAAGTGGCACGGCTCACAAGCCGAAGGTGCTGGGTTCGATCCCCATCACAGCACCAGCCATGACCCCGGGGAAGCAAACCCTTAGAAAATGCATGCTGAAGTCAGATGCACTGGGCCGACAGGCGCAAAATAAAAACACAGTGCAACGCAAACTGCCTTGGGGATTAGAAAAAAAAACCAACACAAAAAAAAAATTAAAAATGTCAGCCTCTTCACTGCCAGTGATGTTACAATGAGATAGGATCCACTATATCACCAGTCACTTCAATGGTCCTGGGAAAGGTTGATGTTAGTGTCACAGGAATCATCTCCTGCTCCTCTGATGATTGACATCAATTCGAGCTGGAGAATAGACTGATCTCCCGTATGGACTGTCTTCAGTAGCATGGCATCAACATTTTTCATATTTGTACCTAGGCGTAACCTGCTCTCGCATACATTTGTCGTTCTTGTTTTTCCAGTTAGGTGCTTTTGAGTAAACATATCACCATCTGGTCATTCCCGTTTGTGATATTCTTATTAGGCCTTATACTTTTCTCACTCTTCCTAGCCAGCCATTTCCACTCCTCGCCAGAGCTCTACTTGCGATCGAACTATTGATGTGCCCACGTGTATTTCGACCTAGCCCGATATCTGAACCATACTTATACACCTATTTACATATCCATTATATCACAGCTGTTTTGAGCATATGACAATAGTTTATAAATTATTTCACTTAGTTTTTTCCAACCACTGACAGTCTTTGTGAAGAATGCAAGTTGTCTCTCTGTCATCTGGAACTCAATAGGTTTTTAGGCTTTTGCCTCTTGTCTTAAGTTCCTAGAAAATGTTACTGTTGCCACTTATAAGAATTTTTATTTAGACATTAAATTTAATCTTTTGCATACCGTTTCTATGTGTATATTAAATTTTATTCACAACGTTATGAAAAAATTATGAAAGTCAAAGAGAAAACCCATAAAATTTGACTTATTTTATATTCAGTGATGTTTACAATGAGTAGTGCATTTTAAAACATCTGCTTTTCAATGCAGCTGATAACAGACAGCAAAAATAATTATAACACAAATACAACATTTAAAAAAAAAAATACATAAGTTAACTTTACCATCGCCAGTAACACCATTGATATAGAAGTGTCTGTAATGATCCTCACATTCTAAGGATGCTCTAGTCTCAAGATGGGCTGCAGCTCCATTCCTTTAGACATGTGTGAAAGAGACATTGCATTACACACCATAAAAATGTATGTATCTAAGGGAAATATTGTGATAATTTTACGAATGTCTAAAGTATGCCTTAAACAGAGATACCACAATTAAGATATGAAAGCAGTCAATGGGTACATTACACCATGAAAACAAACTGCAGAATTTTAAAATAAATAATAGTGAGAGCTATGTTTCTATTTTCACAAGATGTCTAAATGGTAGTGGGAAGCGTGTGAAACAACCATGATATGGTACATTGACCTGGCATTTTGATATAGACAAATGAATAAACAGAAGCCACAACAAGGAATATCTTTAAAGAATCAGTCAGTTTCTTTTCCTCTTTAGCTGAGCTCTGAGAAAACGAGTACTTCACTATTTTATTACAGTATCATTTATGGTGAAATGTTTCTAAGAATTTATTTCAATCCCAGCAGGTGTTTTGTCAGTGTTAAAGGTGGGATGTGGTCAAATGTCATGTGTAATTGAGCATTCTACCCTAGATGGAGTCACAATGTTGGCCACCTCTTTCAATACAATCTCAGTGGGAAGGAAGACTAACGTCTGGTCAGGCAAAATATACTGATCAGACATGTAAGTCAGGGTCAGACAAAATTTACTGCCCAAGACCCTCACCTAGGGCTGTTTTCATGGTAGTCAGGCTAACGAGGTGAGGGATTGACATGATTCCCATTGTAGTGAGACACACGCAGATGAAGCCAAGCATAGCATAACCGCTTGGAGTACGCCGGTCCCATCAGCCCGCTTGGGATCTCTGAGGAAAGTTACTGCAACCCACCACTTAATGTTCCTTTCAGGGGGCACAAAAGAGTAACCTACTCATTGTGGGCATTCGCAAACAACAACAGTGTGGAAGTGGTTCTTTTTTTCATCTGTTACACACAGATCCATCCTGGATACCACTGTTAGTTAAAAAAAGCCACCAAAGAATAAAATTCAATACTTTCTAACAGACCCAACATGGAATACGTTTCAAGAATCAGCCATTTCTAAAACAAAGCTACTAAATGTTCACTCTAAATCTATCACTTAAGTTTTTAGTACTAAGGGCTTTCTCTGCTTCACCCATTAACCTAGCTATCTCAATGCACACTTGACCAGCTTAACCTCCTAAATTTAAGAATATCGTGTTTAGTTTTCTTTCCACTTGTGCCGTTTAGAGTTGTGGGGAGCTTAAGTCGTGTGTAGTTAAGAACAAAATTGACATGACAGCTCTCTGAAGTGCAAACCTCAATTTATTTTAGACCTGGTGAACCAGCGTTGTAAGCACCCTCTTCGGTATGAAAGAAGTCAATAGGACATTAAACTGACTTGGTGACTAATAGTGGGGTCTAACCTATCTTTAGTAGAAGACTCTCCTTTGCACAATCCAACATTCACAGAGACCAAAAACCTGCTGAATGCAGAGTAGCCTTTTTGGTTTGAAAGAAAGCCCTAGAAACAATACCCCATTTATGATACATGAATAAAACAGCATATAACTCAATTGTCCATACTTACTTTCCGTGTCCAAGAACCAGGTCATATAGTATGCATTAAGTATGGCGCCTGCATCAATTTGTGCCATTTCTCAATACAGCGGCTTCCAGGGCTAGTCTGTATGGGCTTTGTTGATGTTAGGAAGCTATGACTGGATTTGAGTCTTGTGCTCTATACCCGATATCCAAACATTGGGTGACTTGGGTTTTGTTCCTGTTTTTCTTGCTTGATTTCTTCTGCAATGCTTCTTTGGATCACGGGAGGTGCGTTGTCAATTATGGGATATATTTTATCGATAGTGTGGGTTTAAGGCACCGATACTATCCAGACCGCCTCATTTATTTCCATGTCAACTAGTCTTGCATGGGCAGAATTGTTCCAGACTGGTGCAGTGTATTCAGCTAAGGAAAAACACAGGGCAAATGTTGATGTCCAGAGGACTGTGCTCCTCCTCATGTTGTGCTGGTCAGTATTTAGATGATGTTTCTTGCGAGTTTACTTACGATTCGTTTCCTGACAGTGTTATCATGTAGGACAATGTGCGGTCCAACTTTACACCTAGATATTTGAGAGCCGTGCAGTGTTTAAACTCATATTCTTGCCATCTAATCTGGTTTTCTTTTTGTCTCTGTTTCTGAGGTGATAGGCACATACCGGGGTATTGGCTTAAGGTGAATCTCATGCTAGTATTCTGCAGGGGAATTGAGAGAACTTGATTGATTGTTTTCAACCTCCTCCAACGACTTTACCCTGGGCAGAAATGCTGGGTTGTCAGCATAGATGAATTTTCTTGTGTGTCTAAATGGGTTGATCGGAAGAAGAAGAATTTTGGTAAGAGGTAACCAGCATATGCTATCCTACGACAACCAGAACCCATCATGCAGACATTGTGGATTGATTGTTTCGATTCTTTTGCCTTAGTCACTTGTTTGGATTCCAGAACAACTTGGCGTGACCAGAAGGCAGCTTATGACAGAGAATACGTACAAAAGAAGGAAGATTCTATTCTACCCAAAGTGTATAGGAAATCCATAGACATTCCAGTCTACATGGAGCTGACAGGCTAGAATCCAAGTACAGATGAGTAAAAAAAACAAATAGAATGAAAATCTCCTTCCCATATGAAATGCAAAATTGCAACCATTTCTGAATCATTATCATTACTGCATTTGTCGGTTGTGTGTGTGAATACATCTCTCCAGAATAGGAGACAGGCGAGCAAAACATATTAAAACTTAACTCAGTGTTCAGTTTGTAAACACAAACAAAACACTGTTTCATCAAGAGGGAAATCGACTGTTGCCATGCCCGGCGCCATCTTGACCCACAATTTTATGGCACTACAATATGCTTACATACACGTATGTGCAACTGACGTTTAACTAGTTATTTCCTATGTGTACAAATTTAAGAAAGTTATGTTTCAAAGACAACACATTCATCGTGAGGAAAATTGGACTTGAAGATCAGACAAATGATTTATTTGATCTTCAACGCACAAATGATTCAGACTTTGACTAGGACACATAATAAGAAATATGTGTAATGTGCTGCGGAAGACGGATGTGTCGGACCTATGGGTGCAAATATCGCAGTCAAATTGTAAACTATCGACACAACGCATTCCGTTCTCCATCCTGCTATTTGCAAAGCCCTGTTTACTAATATATAATCTTAATTATGAACACTTCATGTCATTAACAGTTTAATTATGTGTCTTACAATGTTTAGATAGTAATTTTAATTCAACTTGTTCAAAATTAATTTATTTTCAATAAAACTTTTGACTTATGAAATGTTGGCACCTAGCAAGTACAGAAAGACCTAAATAGGCAAAATTGTCCAGGTTTGGAAAAGGTTAACGAATTACTGACATAATTATTTCCTTCACCCTTCTCAGTTTTTTACTTCTCATTACTCTTACCAGTTTCCAAATCCATACTGCTCAACTGCATCAAGAAGCATGATCTCTTCTGCTAGAGACCATCTGGCAGAGTCTTCAAAAACACACGGGCCCTGGTCACTCTGAAACATCATTTATCACCAGATGTATTTACAATTAGCGCCAAAGCAAGAGTTACATATTACAATACCGATTTAAAACCAAAATAAAACCTTTCAGAGCATGCAGCGAGATAGACCAGCCATTACATTTGAAACTTTTTCTTCTTCTTTTTCATTCGTCTTCAGGCCTCGACTTGAGGCTCCGTGCACTTCCGTACAGCTACTCATGGAAGAACACTGGCTGTTGTCAAATGCTGCTTCTGTTATCGTTTTTTTATGGGCAGGACTTCAAAATGTGTTCTGCTGTCATGGGGACTGTGCCGCAGTTACAAAGGTCTGTAGTGCCAATCTTGAACTTATTGTACAGATGACATCTGTCTGTTGTGTACAGTGTGTAGTCAGAGAATGATCACCTGATCTTATCTGGAGAGTTTGTGGCAGCCATTGTTTTCTATGTGATATTTTTTCCATTTTGCAAAACCATATGAAATTGTCATGAAAATATTTTGTTCAAAATCAGGTTTTCTCATAAGATCAGAATTTCACTCAATCAATCAGAATCATTTAAGTTCCCTGTGGTGTTTAGGTCTTCAACAAATACATGAAAGTCATCAATATCTGTTGAAAGTTGTAAAAAATCAGAATTCATGTGTTAAATATAAGATATTTTCTACTTTATTGTATTGTTATTTGCTTCAAATGAAGCATATTATGAACACTGTAGCTGGCCCTCTTATAAGAAGTCTGTATAAAAGTATGTGTGTTGTTGCAGTGATCATTTCACTATAAATTTGTTTTACATGACCCGGTTGCTAGCATCAAGCCCAACTGTCTCTAAAGTAAGTTGCATGTCCTTTTACAGAATGTAGCTTCTTACAACCGCCACCGGGGACGGCGTGGCCTAGTGGTTAAGTGGCACGGCTCACAACCAGAAGGTGCTGGGTTCGATCCCCATCACAGCACCGGCCGTTACCCCGGGGAAGCAAACCCTTAGAAAATGCAGGAGGAGACAGACCCTTACATAAAATGCATGCTGAAGTCGGATGCACTGGGCCGACAGGCGCAAAATAAAAACCACAGTGTAACGCACACACGCCTTGGGGAATAGATAAATAAGGCGAACGCGCAAAAAAAAACAAAAAAACAACAACCGCCACCTATTTGGCTACTATAAGTTTCTTGGCAAGTGTGCAATACGGTAGGTTGCCTTTACTTTCCGTACGTGGAAGAGCATTACCCCGTGAAATAAACCCAGTGTCTGCCAAACTGGACACAAATGGAATTCGAACTCCGAACGTTGGGATTGTGAAAACCGAGCGAGTTTCACCCCTAGGCCACGCAGCCTCCTCAACTGTTTTTAGTCATTTTAAATTTTTTTAAACGTGCTTGAGGTCAGTGCTTTTTCATACCACATACAAATCAAATGGACGACTTTATGTGAAATTTACGTGCAGATGGGGAACAGGCTACTATTTCTTGTTAACTTGGCTACGTTCAACAACTGGCAAGTCATGTTTGTCGTGGAATGTCATTTTTAACAGTGGCAAATTCTCTAGCCAGCAATGGTGCGAAAACAGATACACTTCAATGCACATTGTATATTCGCCGACCCACTACAATGTTAAATAGAAAAGAGTGTTTCTATTAGGACAATTCATATTCTCATATGGCAGTGTATGGCAAAGCTGACTGATAGTGTCAGGGCCAGCAAACAAGAGCTGCCAAGATTTTTCTACACCTCATGCGGTGATCCTGGATAACAGGCTGTAACAGGGCAGACTGGCTAAGGAGAATGGATAGACAAGAGAAAGCTAACCCAGTACCCAAAAATACCACGCTGAAGTCGGATGTGTCAGACCGAAAGGTGTAAACTACGACACAATGCATTCCGTTCTCCGAACAACATCCTGCTAGTTGCAAAGCCATAACGAGGGCTTGGTAGTGTCAGTTTGAGAACGAACGACTAATATTCTCATATAATGAAATGACTTACAAAAACTATTATGAGTGTCTATTTATGGAATGCCATGCATAGAAACCCCAAAGCGGTTTCCGGAGAGGAAAGAATAGAAACACTGTGACATTCCAAGCATGTCCTAAAAAACAATCAAATAGCATGTGCATTTGGCTAGTGACCTTGTCATGCTAAAATTAACAGCGCCAGTTGCAAACTTTTAAACCTGAAAAAATGTTAATTTTACATTCATTGGCGATAAAACTAGCCCGGTGCATAGTCTCTGTATACTCACTCACCAGTGTATTCGTTGTGTTAACACCGGTTTATTGCTATAGATACGGCTGAATTGAAATCACTTCTGCCCGTCTTGATAACAATACAATGGCTTGTTAGATTTTAAAGATTATTGTTGGTTCTCCTTTTTCACATGGATTTTGAAGGTTATTCCATTATCAAGGGTGATAAAGTTGAGGTAGATCTGTTATAAATACATTTGTAGTGGAAACTAACAGATATGCCAATCTTATAAAAACACGATCAGTGCTCTGTGGCAATTTAAATATTTGCAGAAGAACCAGGCCCCCCAAATTAGTAAGAATAAATGTTTGTGCTGTTTCTCATCATCATCTTGTATCTCAGAAACTAACACATACACACAACAAAAATACGTTCTTTATTGCTACACTCAAACAAATCATATCTACATACGGTTAACTAAAAAGGTTACAGGTGCTTAAAGTCAGCAACCATAGTAAAACATGACATGCTGAAAAATAATGTGGCTGCAGGGGAAATTGTTTTTCATTTTATACAGTCGGTGCAAGGTTAAATAAATTTCTATAGAAAAGACCACACATGCACCTTGATAAAGGCTCATTGTCAATTCAAATGGATGCAGTGGTTACTCTATGCTTCTACTGGAATGAAAAGTAAACAGGGTCAGGTGAAACATACTAATCAAGACACCTCTTCATGTCCATGTGTCACTGCAGTCTGGCCAACAAAGAGACGATTGATATTGTAATCACTAAAATAATGAGCTTACTGAGTAGCTTTGCATTGCACTACAGCTAGGAGGGCCTTATGTATATCTTTTAGAGAATGCTGTGGGATGTAAGATGAACCACTGTAATCCACTACCAAAGAAATATCAAAAGTTAGCTCAGCATGAGTAGCTTCGAACAACAACTGCAGCAAAAAGGAGACAAGATGCAAAAAACAAAACAGGATCTAGCAAAACTGAACATTATAATAAATGTAGAAACTGAGTACAGTAATGTCCATTCTGTCTCACTTTGTTTTGTAGATGGGTGTCTTTATAAACAAAACTAAATCATTTAAATAAAAGTAAGGTTGTTTCTTAACACAACTGAGCAAGAAAGGGTCAGAGACTTCTATGTACAAGGTCTAGGTTGGTTTGGTTTACAATAGGGGGGGGGGGGGGGGGGGCGCGTGCACGCGCCTCAGTGGATAATGTGTCTGCCTCGGGTGAATGTCGTCGTGTATTTGAATCACAGTGGAAATTTAATTATTTCACATGGATCTTCTGGAAAACATTCCCCTGATCGCTGGGTAGTGAGATCGGATTACCGTGTCGAGCACGTTAAAAATCCCTTGGCAGTTAGAAATAATGACAGCTGTCAGGACAAAATTAAAAAATTATAGCTAAAAATCTACCCAAAAATTATGTGTACCTTTCCCCAGGTGGTTTGTTAAGAACACCATATAGATGGTGCATAACGGGCTGCGGGTCTACTTAGCTATAGTGCTTGAGTCTATTAAGATGGACTCGCACATCTGTTAAACAACCCTCCAAGAAACTAGCTGTATAGTCTTTGCAGAGTCTAGCTTAACTTAATTACACTGGTTTAGAAGGTTCTACAGAGCCTGTATACAACCAGTTTATTTCACTCCATGGATACTGAAATTACTGTGAGCATCAAATCTATTTTTTAATGCATTAACTGACTCTGTTTCCACTACATTTTGCAGTAATGCATTCATTCTTCTTCTTCGTACGCTGTCAGATATCAACTTGAATTTATTCGAAGAAAGCAGCTGTCATCATGAGGCTGTCGACACTGCCATAGAGCTTGTCTAGTGTTGGCACTGGTGATGGCCACATGTGCTTTCTCTGGTTCTCGTATGTTGGGCAATTTTGCAGCAGATGTTCAGCGGTCATTTTCCCTGTACCACATGTGCATTCGTCAGTGCCACCTATCTTCAGTTTATTGAATAGATGGTACCTCAGTCTGTTGTGGTCTGTGCGGAGTCTGAAGACCACGACCTGCTCTCTTCTGTTCAACTGGTAATAGGCATCATTTTTTGTGTAGCCAGTGTGCTCTGTTTCCCATTTGGCCATGTATCTGGTAATGCATTCCAAGAATTCACAACTCTCTGACTAACAAAATACTTCCTAATATCTAACCTAGATGTGCCTTTAAACTATTTGTAGCTGTGCCCTCTTGTTCTCTCTCGTAGCCAGTCGTACTTTGAAAAACTTGGTATAGTCTAATCTATTCTTTCCATTTATTAATTTTTACACTTGTATTAAGTCACCTCAAATTCTTCTTTGTTCGAGACATTGAAGATCAGTATTTTTTATTCTTTCCTCATAACTATAATTCTGAAACCCAGCGATCATTTTTGTAGCTCTTCTTTGTACC
Source organism: Ariolimax columbianus (assembly GCA_036924085.1). Lineage (NCBI taxonomy): Eukaryota > Metazoa > Mollusca > Gastropoda > Stylommatophora > Arionidae > Ariolimax > Ariolimax columbianus. The sequence goes on along the minus strand of JAVGWX010000007.1, from coordinate 54,507,058 downwards.
CTCCAGCATGTTTATATACCACTCTATTATATGGACTCCACACCTGAACACAGTACTCCAATTTAGGTATCACTAATGATTTATATAACTTGACTATTACGTCCTTGGTCTTATGTGAAATGTTTCTTTTTAATCATACCTAACATGGCATTAGCCTTTTTCACTGCTACCTGGACTTGCTCCTGCACCTTTCCTGTATGATCTATTATAACTCCTAGGTATCTTTCCTTTTTCTTGTCCTAATATTGTTCTCTCCCATCCTGTAATTATATTCATTATTAGATCTTTCAATGTAGATGATTGTACATTTTTCTACATTAAACTACATCTGCCAGCTCCCAGACTATTTTGGAATCCTATCTATGATCTCAATAGATCCACCTCTTTCGTAAAAGAGACCCTGCTGCATCATTTTATGTCATCCGCGAACTTTGCAATCTTGGATCTGATATCAATGTCTAAATCATTGATATATATTAAGAACAAAATTGGTCCCAATACCGATCCCTGGCGCACACCACACCAGTCAAAGTACTCCCTATTTATGCCCATTTTCTGCCCGTCAACCAATTTTCTATCCAATTGGCAATTTCACCACCTATTCCACATGATTTCAACCTTAGAAACAATCGTGATGAGGTATTCTATCAAAAGCCTTTGCAAAATCCAGATAGATAACATCTATCGGCTCTCCACTGTTTAACATTTTGGTGACCTCCTCCAGGAATTCTAATAGATTGGTTAAACACAATCTTCCTTTAGTAAACCCATGTTATTTTTTATCAAATTAAACTTGTCCAAGTGCAGTACTATTTTGACCTTGATAATACACTTTAAAATTTTGCAGAGTATGCTCGTCAATCTCACTGTCTATAATTGGCTGGATCTTATTTTTTGCCCATTTTGAACAAGGGGATCACACTTGCATCTTTCTAATACCTTCTCAAGAGTGTGAGAATAAATTTGCTAACTGGCCTTGAAGTTCAAACAGTAATTTTGGATGAATACAGTCTTGACCAGGGCATTTATCCACCTTAAACCTATCTAATATTTGTAAAACCATTTCCTTGGTAATGCAGAATGATAGTAATTCATCTGTGTGCATGTCCTGTTGGAAAATATTTAATGGCTCTGGGAGCAGTCTTCTTTTGTATAGACCGTACCAAAGTATTGATTGAGTTGACTAGCTGCATCCATGTTCTCACTTATTATTTTTCCTGTACTATCTTTAAATGGGCCAACTGTGTCTTTCATTCTCTGTTTATGTTGAACATAAGAACAAAAAAGCTCTTGCTATCAGTCTTGATTGTTTTAGCAAATTATTTTTCCAAAGTCAATTTTTGTTGCGCTCTTCACTTTATAGGAATTGTTTTGAATGTCCAAATATTTTAAATGTTTCATTAGATTTTCCAGCCTCTATTACTAAACCAGTACAAAGACGTTAGGTTAATAAGAATTTCTATTGAATTCAATGTCAGCCGTTCTTTACCTTATCTACAAAGAACTCTCTGTGTGAATCCTGTGGTTCCTTACTTGGGTAGAAAGAATAAGACAATACTCAATACAACTCACTACTCATGCATAAAGTGGCCAAGTAAGGTTGTGCATGGAACTGCAACCTCATCTTGTAAAAGAAAGTACCACAGAAACCATCTATGAAAGAGCCAATAAATGTTTGCAGAAGGCTGCCCAGTAAGAACGCCAACTGTAACACAATGAGCGGGAGCCATGCCTCTCCTGAGTGGAAAAGAACATCTACAAAAAGCACTAATGAAATGTGTTTTCAGAAATAAAGAATGGTAAAAAATGTAACACTAAATAAAACTCATGTATACCACATAATGCATGATAATCTAGTGGATAGTATTACATATAATTATTCAATATTTATAGCACAAATTTTGTTAGGTGTCAATATGGTTGTTGATGACCTCTGACGTGCTAAACATTTTCAAATTATTACTATCAAAATGTTGTGAGATTGTTTCTGTGTTAGATCTCAATGTTGAGAAATTGATTGATTATTTGTGTTCGTGAGAGAGATAGAGAGAAAGAAAGAGTGTGACTATAATGATATTTACAAAAGCTGAAGAAAATCCCCTAAAAATATAAGAACATATTGTAACTTAATGAACTACCATCCATCCAATGTATTATGTGTGTGCACGAGACCATTTGTCATGTCAAAAAAAATTACAACCAGGAAGAGAAAAATGACAATGTTCATCATTTGTAAAGCATTAGGGAATTCTCTAGTTGTAATTTGATGTTTTACAGAGGGAAAGTGGCAGCAAATAGTAACCATGGTCGAGTGAAACCATACTGATCATATGTCCATATTGATATTTGTGCTCCTGGAAACAGGCAGTGTGACCAACAAGGTCTGGATCGACACTGCATTTCCCATATTAGTGAGCCTACTGTGAAATTTACAATGCACAAAGATCCCAGTCCACCTTAAGTATGTCTAGGGATGCAAGAGGAATGTCTAGGAATAGCCACTCGATTGTTTGCAACTTTCAACAACAAGAAGAGACTGGTGACCCAATCTCACAAAATCTGAGAAATCGTGCAATGAGGCCAATAAGGGCACTCTTGACCAACTTACTCTACTAAGTAACATTACACTTCATTTCAGAAGTGAGTGTCCGACTGACTGATTAGGCAGTGTTACATGATGTAGACTGCAGTGTCTCACTCTGTGTATTATAATTATAGAAAATTATATAATATTTTAATATATATCTATTTCTAATACTATTATAATTATGGAATGGGAATTACTATCAATTACTAGCCTATTTATATTAACAATAGTTTATAATTCATTATTATTATAATTAGTAATTATAATTCATTATTAATATTATAATAGACTAATGTTATAGCATAGATAACCATAACCCATAATATAAATTTAAAACATTTTAGTATTAGTAGCAATATAATATTATATAGACCTATATTAGTATATATGGGTTTGCTTAGTCTGTGAATGTTGACATATTAGTGGGAAGGAAGTATATCTCAAGTAAGCAGCTGGTTTGTCCCGCAGTTATCAATAACGATTCGATCACAGTTCCTGGGAATCTAATAATAGAACACCGAGGCAGCATATGTGCCTGCAAAGGTAATCCCCGATACTAGGCACAACCTTTTGGGAAAGCGAAAGTGTGTCAAACCACAAACGTTTCCATACCTTTATAACGTATGAATGTTCTCGTCTGTGTGAAGCTACCTCTGCACCCAAAGAAAAGCACTGAAACAAATGAAAAGAGGTGTTACCACATAGGCACGTAAATATAATATATGAAAGGAGAATGGCATTAGAGAACAAGTGCGTTGACCTGAATGGCGGGGTAAGTCGAAAGGGATACACGTGACGTCATACTTGCCCGTAAACAGAAGTCAAAATCGACGCAGTCCGTGCACCGTAAACGATGTCCAAATATCTCATTCTGACAATAACTGCAACGTATTCTTGCCATCGCTTAAACATAGTAATGTTTATAAGTCACCAGGCAGCATTTTACGAACAAGAAGTGTTACGAAGCGCTTCAAATTTGCTAATGTAATATCAGCGATCCATCGCTCTGTTAGCCGTCTTCAGTGAGCCATTATGTGACGTCACTCCCACAATGCAAATGTTAGCTCCTCTATCCGGTGGAAGGAATGGCCTCGTGTTCACTTGCCGGTAAACGACGGGCTTACAAGTCGTGTCGATACAAGCACGAGGCCGAGAAACGCGTTGCTGGCGACCTGGTTTACAGCGTCTGCGTGCTGGAACATTCGATAATTATCACGTGTTGTGCAGACTCGGGGAAGAAACGTAACACACTCTACCCCTACCAAAAAAATTGCGAAAATAACACACCACCTGCAGGGCAAGCAAGTCAACCTCTAATTTGTACTGCCCACTCTCGATCTATCTGTGCAACACACACACACTTTCAGAATTGAAATATTCCATTTTACGTATACTTAGTAGAGTAGATGTACGCTGCTCATTATTGTGAACCCAATTTCAGAACAAATGTCTTTAATTTCGCAGATGAAGTCTGCATACAAACTGTGCTACAAGTTCACTATCCACTACTTTTTGCCTTTCTCTTGTTAAAAGATCACATGCATTGATCACATGCGCCGCATCTGTTTTCAGCAGAGGCATACTGTATGTAACGCTGGTCCCATCTGTTTGCTGTTTTTTAAAATACGATAATGATTGTTCAAATTTGCAAAACAAATTGTAAATGTCATGTTCTTCATCAAAAGGATAGGAGATATTAAAAAGGTATCGAACGACGCAACCAGGCCCACATTTAGACACGGTCTAGTGAGGCCCTAAGATATGTAATGCTGTACTGTGGATGTCATATTTGACAATTGCTAACACAGAATAGCATAACAAAAATATATGAGTATAGTAAGGCAAATTCAGACTACCAGGCTCTAAACTGTAACCCAATTAGCCTGTGCCTGAACTCGGGAGTCAACAACAAAACATATTAACTAACGCAGAGTCTGGTGGGAATTGTGCCTAATGCCTCGCTCAGCACCCGAAAGCCTAGTTTGATCAATATAACGTAAGGGGCTCGAGCTTGCTTGCAAGCAATGGTGTTTGCTAGAAATAAGTACGGCTATTTCGTCATCCAACGTTAGATCATCATTATGTGCCGTAGACAATCTTGTCTCATCAGATCTCAACATTTCTATCAATTCCGGTTTAAAACCAATTGTTTTTTTTAGACGCCTGCGTATGGGCTGTGCAGAAGACACGAGGGGGGGGGGGGGAAGGGTTGGCACCTAGTCTCAGGTGTCAAACTTTTCATGAGAACTTCGCGATAATGTCCACCGTTTGAAATATGAGGTACATATTTTAAAATATATATAATGGACGCCTTCGAGATTCCTTATACTTATGTCCCGGAGCAGTCTCTCCACTCCGCATACAGGTAGGTAACATTGGGCTAGACTGTCTATTATTTGTTGTGTGCCCTTGTTATGTCGTTTATTTAAAAAAGATTTTCTCACATTTTTTTGGTTTTTGTTTAGTTTCCTTCTGCTCAGTACTTGTTTAACGAAGGTGGTATGTGGTCTATGCATCATTGATATTATATTTCACTGTTCATTATCTCCCCTCAAGTGCTCTTCATGTGTTATTGTGAACCCTTACCCAGACTCATAACACTGTTACGAGACTGTTATGTAATGCTGTTCAAAACGAACATCGTTGCATTCTGGGAAGAGCTAGATGTGCTGAGTTGCTGCCAGCAGATGGCGAAAGATAGTTCACGTAGCTTGCCGGTTATACACACTTCCGATCCACCCATTGGTTGATTCCAAACTCTTGCAATCTGCTTATGTCTGATTTATCGATTGCAGTGCCATCAGTTAACAGGCGGCATTTGCGTGACTTATTAAACACACCTTATCCGTGTCTGATGTCTTAATAAACGATGTGTTTTTTTCCAACAAAGTCTTAATAGCTTCATTGTTGTCATGAAACCAGTCTTGATTTTTGCGAGCTGCATGACCTAAATACTCAGAAGTGGTAGAGTAGACATCATCGATTGTTAAGACCAAAATTATCCCTCCTCATCTTCCAAAAAGTTCGCCTTCACCAATATTGGCAGAATTGTCCAGAACAAGCTCAGGACTATGCAGGATGTGCGACTTGACAGCAAAGCAGATGAAATCCAGCGGTAAGCAGCCACAAATGATTCACAGCGGTTTTACGATGCCTTAAGACGGTCTATGGTCCCAGGTCCTATCATTCATCTCCTGTCCAATGCTGATGGCACGGTACTGAGACCGACAAAGTCGACATTCTGTAGCGATGGTCAGAGCACTTCAGAGCTATCCTAAAACTGTCCATCCAGTATCAGTGAATTATCCATAATACGCATGCCTCAAGTCAAGTCAATGCCAGGCTGGGTATCCCTCCAAGTACAGATGAGGTTGAGAAAGCAATCAGCTTAATGTCTAGTGGCAAAGCCTCTGGGGCAGATGCGATTCCTGCTGAGCTTTACAAGGCAGGAGGCCCTGTGCTGCTACACAAGCTAACATACCTCTTTTGCTTAATTTGGGATACAGGTCATATGATACGGGAACTGACAGGTGCCACCATTGTCCACATGTACAAGTACAAAGGCAATCGTCAATCTTGTGATAACCACAGAAGGATCTCCCTCCTGTCGATCGCTGGAAAAAATTTAGCTCGAGTTTTGCTCAACCGGGTTAACAACTCATCTCGAGCAGAAGCTACTCCAAGAGAGTCAATATGGTTTCCGAGCTGGACGTGGGATGGTTGACATGATTTTTGAAGCTCGTAAAATTCAAGAGAAATGCCAGGAACAGCATCGTGATCTGTACACGACGTTTGCTGACCTTACACAGGCCTTTGACACCATCAACAAGGGACGGACTCTGGAAAATCATGACAAAATTCGGTTGTCCCGAAAAATTCACCACAGTCGTCAGCCAGTTTCATGATGGCATGTCAGCCCGTGTACTGAACGATGAGGAACTCTGCAGAATTCCCAGTCAAAAATGGAGTCAAACAGCGCTGTGTGCTGGTCCCACCACTGTTTAACAGAGTATTTGCAGACATGCTTTCTGATGCAACACGGTTCTGTGACACTGGCATACCGATCTGATACCGGACGGATGGACAGCTGTTCACTACGAGGCGCCTGAAGTCCCTCACAAATGTGAAACAAACAACCATCTTAGATCTCCTCGTTGCCGACGACTGTGCAATTAACACTTGCTCAGAACAGGACATGCAGGCAATCATGAATGAGTTCTCAACTGCGTGCACTAATTTTGGTCTTACTGTATTCACCAAGAAAACGGAGGTAATGTTTTTACCTGGGGAAGGGGGGGGGGGGGGCCTTACCACTAACCAAACGTAACTGTACAGGAACAATGCCTAAAAGCAGTTGAAAGCTTTCCCTACCTTGGAGGTACCCTCACAAGAGAAGGAAATATTGACACTGAGGTTCACAACAGGATTTCCAAGGCAAGTACTGCTTTCGGAAGACTACAAGAAAATGTTTGGGACCGGCAGGAAATCAGTGTTGTCACCAAGATTGGCGTGTATTGTGCTGTTGTGCTAACCACTCTTCTGTACGCATGCGAAATATGGACATCATATAGCAGGCATGTCAGGAAACGGAACCATTTCCATGTTTACTGTCTCCGCAGACTGCTCAGGATCGGTTAGCAGGACAGTGTCCACATCTAAAGTCCTCAGCAGGGCTAGACTCTCTGGCATCCATACGCTGCTACAGAGATCTCAAATCAGATGGACAGGGCATGCTGTTCGTAAGTCAGATGAACGACTCCCTAAACAACTTTTGCACGGTGAGCTCATGACAGGATAGCGCTTGCAGAATGGACAAAAGAAACAATGCACTCTAAATGATTCTTTGAAAAGTTTCTCCCTTGATGTTTCTAACTGGAAGCTGCTTGCTCCGAACCGCTCAGCCTTGCGGACTGCCGTCACGCATGTGCTTGCACCACTGAGCAGAGGACCACCACGGATGCGCAGGAAAAGCGAGGTGCACGAATGAAAAGAATGCAAGACAGCCCAACTACAGATGCTGTTCACGTGTGACCTACGTACGGTAGAGTTTGTCACACTCAGATCGGACCGTACAGTCATATACAATCACATCTGAATAAAAATTTCTGACGCTGTCGCCATATAGCTTGCGATGGGTAACTAACATCTAATGTCTCCACTTTGGGAAACCAAGTATCTCGAATGTACCCGGTGATTTTTTTTATTAAAGTGGGCTCAATGTTTTGGACTTCCATGTGCATTAAGGCTATCACGCTCAAAACCACTCTGATGATCGAATAAAGTCATCAGTGAATCAGGAACGTAATGAAGGTAAGTCAATTAATGAATCATGCATCGAATGAATACGAATCAATGAACCACGGGCTGCGTGCAAATAATGTAAATTGTCAAACTGTCGTACTTCAGTTAAACATCATATGTGCTAGCTAAACATCCTTGTAAACATTCTATTTAAAAGGGAACAGCAAGGGAGAGAAGCTAATTATTTTATGTATTGAGAATGGGCTAATAATAACAAATACCATCTTCCAGTACCGACGTCGAAGTCACATCAAAACACGGTACAGATGGAACAACACACACGTAGCGTTTCACATCTATTTCATTCTTATCAGTCAGATAAAAAGCATAATAGATTATAGGATCACTCCTAACATTTGTATGGACACTGACCATTGGACAATCGTGCTGACACAAATAATTCCTCACAGGGCGAGTCTGACGACGGTCAAACCGGTTTTGGTAACATATCTTCAAACGTTTCCAAAGGAAGCTATCAGGAATAGTGTATGTCGCGAAATAACAAATGTTTTTTATGTCACTTTACGTATTCACTCCGCATAGCCGATGTATTGGCTCACAAAAGTTCTTGCAATGCCATAACGTTTATATGTTGGCTTGAACAATTGTCGTTCATATACATATACGTTTCTTCAAACCTAGTTTTCTTCCATTTTCACACGTTACCTGCACTTACTTACTACTGGTAGTAATATACTGCTGTTAAAATAACATGGGCGTATTTGTGACAGCCTGTACCAACTACTTCTTGCGAATTAGCCAGACGAAGACAGAGAGTATGAGGATCAGCAGACCATCTAAGCCACTCGACAAATTGCAGTAATAAATATGTCTAGATGCCCGACATATTCTGGACTGAATAAGTTTGAGAAGAAACCATGGACTGTGCTATCTTTGAAGCAACTTTGACGACTGCTCTTCATAAGTACTGCGAAAAAAAGAGCTTACGATGGAAAATATCAGAAACGAACAGCTTGGAGGAGTAATGTGGTTAAGGAGGCTATGTAGTCTAAAAAGAAAGTTCACAAGGATTGGTTGACGTTCAAAAAGTAAGATGATTACATCGCCTACCAGATAGCAAGACGAAACACCGAGAGGATAATACAAAAACACTAGAGTAGATTTTGGAAACATTACGGCAAGCAACAAACATCAATATATGAACAATGTCTTAGAGAATTGTTCAGAAGGATGCGATTCAGAGATTGTGCTTCAATCCTACGTCACTCATCAACGATAAGCATGGTTTTCCTATGTATACTTAACACAGGAGAAGTAATCGATGGGAAAAATACTTCCAAGAACGTTTCGATCCTACTGCCTCCACGGGGAATTGAGTGTTTCTACAACGCAACATAGCATATAGAGCCTGATATTAGGATTAAATAAATACAGAGTTATAAAGAACAGTCCCAAGAATAAGTCACTAGGTATGGGCAGCATAAAAACACACGTAATTCATGCATGTGCGGAAATAGGGCTGGTGTAGCTAAAGAGACATCTTTACAACAGCATGGAAGGATACACGAGTACCAGATGACTTGACAGCAAGCTACACTCGTGCTGGTTTGGAAGAAAAAGGGCAGCAAAAGAAACTGCTACGCGTATGAAGACATATTGCTACTTTACCATAATGATACAATGTATGCTAATATCCCAAAACAGCGAATGAGACCTATTGTTTAAGGGACGGCGTTAGTGGTTAAGTGAGACGGCTCACAATCTGAAGGTGCTGGTTTCGATCCACATCACAGCACCGGCCGTTACCCCGTGGAAGCAGACCCTTAGGAAATGCAGGAGGAGGCAGACCTTTGCATAAAATGCATGCTGAAGTCGGATGCACACCATCCAACATGCAGACAGACTAGGAGCAAGCATGGTTCAAATAAACACACCACCCAACATGCAGACAGACTAGGCGCAAACATGGTTCAAATAAACACACCATCCAACATGGAGACAGTTGTTGTTTGTTGTTTTTTAATTACACAATGAGTAAGTTTACTCTTTTGTGCGCCCTGAAAGTGGCGTTAAGTGCGGGTTGTAGCTAATAAAGGTGGACCGAGGTCCACTTGGGGGTTGTGCTATGCCTAACTTCATCTGTGTGGCTCTCACTGCAATGGAGATCACGTCGATCCACATCTCATCAGCCAGACTGCCTTGAAAACAATATGTTTCCAGAGAACGCTATGTAGAAGAGAGATTGTAGTCTTGTTCAGTATATTGTTTCTGACCGTGACGTGATGTCCTGGTAATTGTGTTATGCTTCACAGGACTAACGTCCCAGTTCCCCAATGCAGATAGTAAAGCTATACTTCGAAACAACTTGAAAGATGAATGGCTGAGCCAATGGATGGATCGATCTACTGTCGTGCCATGTATAAAGAAATGACACAACCAAACAAATATGACATCAACAAACTTAACCGCAGGGAAGAGAGCATAGTCTTCAAACTTAGGAGAACACATCATACTAAACAAATACACACACAAGTTAGAGACCCATCACACAAACATATCTTCCGCAACTGCACCTACTCATATGAGACAGTGCAACATGTGCTGTACGACTATCCAGGACTCGCGACAGAGTTAAGTTATTGCCTGGCACTGCAGCAATCACTAATACCTTATACAGCTGCCCTCACCAGCTACAAAACAGGTGCAAATTCATCAACTTGCCATTGTCTGCGAAAGAGCGAACAGTTCGGTAACCTAGTTAATCAAAATAAAAACTACAACCTGACCCTACTGTTACTCCTCGCTCTCTAAAAATGTCATTAACGTTGAATGAAAAGGTTGGAAAGAGTGCCTTTTATAATAGGTTGTCGACATTTAGAATACCCTGTATTCGACAACTTGACTGCCCTTCAGGGAACATCAATACAAGAGAAGAACAATTCCTGACGTTGGTCGCACAATACATGATAAGCTAGCCTTCATCAAGACTAGCGATTATCACACTCTTGATCGACAGGAACATTTCACTATTTTTCACATAGAACATAACACAAGAGACACAAGTATCGATTACTTGCTTTTCCACTGTGCACATGTGGACTGAGCCAACATACTAATGAACATGCGTTACAGGACTATCCCCTGTATGACCAGTTAAAGTAGAGATACTGACAACAATTCAACACTAGACTCAAAATTGGACAGAGTTAAGAAGGTGCTCCAAACAACGGTCGAGTTCATGAGGGGAAACTCGTCTGCTTATTCGTTGGTGTTCGTCCATAAATAGGCGTTTTGACGCCGTGTCGCAGTTAACAAAGATCTGAGATATATGCGCCTTTCGGCCAGACTTATCCGGTTTGAGCTGGTTATATAGGGTGCCGGATTGTCTACCATATTGGATCGCTACTCCGTTAGCAAGGCTACGCTAGTACAGTCTGTTTGTAGGACGCCTTTTGGAGGCGGAAGAGGGTCATGGTCAGTTCTGGTTCGTTGACTGATGCAAAGAGCCACCTATTAATCGCTGGCTGCTGACAGTTCGTTCACTGTGCTGCATCTTCAGCTCCGGAACTTCTTCTGACTGTGTTTGCATCTAAGACAGCGATCATAAGAAAATAAAGATAGCGGACACCTGACGTCGAATATATCAGACTAACAGGCACACTGAATTCCTCTGCATTGGGGTCAAGACGCTGAGCAGCGCATGAGCTGCAGTGGTCAACGATCCATAGCTGACTGCTAGTGTCAGGGCCAGCGAACCAGAGCCGCCAAGACCCTTCTACACCTCCACTCCGTTGATCCTGGATAACAGGCTGCAACAGAGCAGACTAGCTAAGTAGAAGGGATTGAAGAGGGAAGGTAACCCGGTACTAAAAAATGCCTGCTGAAGTCTGATGTGTTGGACCGAAAGGTGCAGTTATTGCAGTAAAGCTGTAAACTACGACCCAACACATTCCGTTCTCCGAACTACATCCTGCTACATGCAAAGCATTTTTTAAAGCTTGGTAACGGGTGCTCGAGAACGAACGAAGAAGAAAACTACATTCCAAATAACCAGTTTTTATTATGGCATTAGGGCAGAACCGCCGACCACAGGGGTCGAAAGTGGCGCACATTTTCCAAGATAAGATACACTTGTACAAAACAACAAGTACCATTATCGCCACGAGTTTCGTTTGTGATGCATGTCCAATAACTTATGCATTATATAGTGAAGTAAAGGATTTGAAATCCGCCATTTAGCATAACTCGATGCTCTGATTCAATGCAAGCAGCTTCCAAATTCAGGTACTTTGCCCACCTTCAAGTTCGCCAGAAACCACGTACAACAAACAGCTCCTCGTTGTGCAAATAAGCACTGACAACAGCTCAGTGAAAGCATCGAGACTGCTGCACAGATAGGGAGCAACAGACACATGTTTGATGGTAAAAAGAAAGCTATTGGTCCTGTACATAAAAAATAACACGGCTCAAAATCATCTCTAGGGAGAATATAACAAGGGAGACCAGGTGGAGTGATGGGTTGAGCACTATTCTGAGCTCTACTCGTATGACAATATCGTCACTTTCGCAGCCCTTGATGGTGCCAAAAGCTGTCCCAGTATAACCGAGTTGAACATTAGATCGTCTGCAGAAGATCTGAACAATATCATGGACAGTTTGGCCCCGTACAGAGCGTCAGGGGGCGTTAAGACTCCACCTAACTTGATCAAGCGCCATACGGGTGCAACCAGACAATTGCTGTATATGATGTTATGTCAGCGCTTGAACGAAGACACTTTACCTCTAGATACGAGAAATGGACAGACCGCAACCTTATACAAAAATAAAGATGATAGTAGTGGCTGTAATAACTATGATGACATGTCCCTGCTCAGTGTTGTAGGTAAAGTCTTCGCAAGAGTAATCATACTACAGCTACAAAAAGGCTGTCTGGCAGATCAACGATCGACATAACCTTTTCTTTTTGGGAACTTCAAAAAAAAAAAAGAAAAAAAAAAGGTTACGTGAGCAAAATCAGTCCTTTTGTAACGCCTTCATTGACATGACAAAGCTATTTGATTGGTTAGCATGGATAGGCTCTTCAAAATTTTCTTTAAAAATTGGGTGCCCAAGAAAATTACTACTAGTATTATCATTCCACGAAGACATGAAAGGAACTCCCCAATTTGTTTGTAGCATATCACAACCATTTTGTATTCGCAGTAGTGTTAACCAAGGCTCTATATAGGCCCCGACACTGTTCGGAATCCACTTTGTTCTGCTACTGAAGAATTAATTTGGTCACGCAAATCAAGTAATCTGCTTCCACATTCTTGCAAGGCTCAATGCAAAAACGAGGATCAGAGAGGTCACCACCGGAGACCTGCGTTTTGCTGATGATGCTGAAATTGTCACCCCAAGTCAGGTTGACATATAGAGCTTGATAGATCGTTTCTCCCAGGCATGCACAGATTTTGGTCTTAATTGAGTCCCAACAAGGTAAATGTGCTGGGACAGAAAGTTGATGCCACGCCAACTCTTAACATCGATAATTATGAATGGCCAACTGTGCACCAATTTACATATCAACGACAAGCTCTCTCTAGACAAAGAAATAGACAGCAGAACAGACAAAACTACTACTGCATTTGCTCGTCTCATAACGCTTGTTTGGTAAAACCAGAAACTTGCAATTAAAACCAAGGTCATGATTTACAGCGCATGTGTCACAAGTACACTCATTTATGGTAGCGAAACTTGGACAACCTATACCAAACTAGAACAATTTATGTCGTCTGCAATCTATTAGAATTACATGGACGGGCAGTGTGACAAATGCAGATATGCATTCTTGCACCGGTCTTCCAAGCATGCACACATTTCTTAGGCAGCAAAGACTACGATGGCTTGGTCATGTTCGTCTCATAGAATATTCCCAAAGATCTCCTCTATGTTAAGTTGACGGATGACAAAAGAGCAGGCGGTTGACCACAGTTGAGGATCCAGAATGTGCGTAAGCGTGACATGAAAGCACTGGACATGAGCCGACATCCTGGGAAGATGAAGTTGGAGAACGATCCAAGTGGAGATATACTACGAAGAAAAAAGAAGCTCTTCGAACACGGAGAAGTGAAACGACAACACCAGTTGTCTGTTAGCTGTCCGTCGCAAGCGATAATGGCGACATCATCAGACGGCTTTGTCTTGATGATTGAGCTTGCAATGGATTTGGGTGCAAGTGACGAGAAAACTGCGCTGGTCATCCACCTCACTGGTCCCGAGCCATCTTTAGCCAGTGGCAAGACATGTCAGGACGACTGGATGTAATTCAGTATACGGGCGCTCTGGTCCCATCTCCCTTGCATCAGGAATAATTGACACGTTGCTAACAGGGCAGGGCACAATCTCTCCAAGGCGATATGTTAGTACATTATTATTGATCCGCGTGAACATCTCCCAGCCACACCAACACTGACACTGTCAGCAAACAGGACAAAGGACGCCAAACTGGTGAAGTTCAGCCATGCGCATTGGGCCGTGGAAATATGACAGTGGGTATCCAAAATATTATTGCAAATAGCAGAAGATCATGCTATGATAATCGATGGTAAAAACACCCTAAAACGAACTTACTAATCCAAATAAAAACCTCAACACGTTTACGTGGACACAAGTGTAAATCCTCTAGTGTGAATTCCATTCAAATCCGTGGCCTGGCGAAATCCATAATAGACTAACATACGAGAATAAAAATAAACCGCGACCGGTTAGATGCCATCTTGGTGGGCTCATTAGCTAATGATGAGAGTTACCACTTCAAGATCGCATAATCCTATACTGAATAACGGCTGAAAGGAGCTGCTACTACACGTGGTAGTTGATCATGCTTCACATAACGTCATGTTTGCACAGTGTGCAACGTTTGCATAGTTATTAAGGTATAGGTAGTCATACAGCAGACTACTGGTGTCGGACAGGACGTGTTAGAGACTTCATTGTATCAGGCTTCGATAATAATAGTTGTCCATCGCTAGCGAAGATGGCAACATCGTAAGACAGGTGTATTCAAATCTGACCACATCTTACTGGAAGGTCCGATCCGAACACGAAAAATACCACATATCGAGCCTACGTGGAAAGCACTAAGTAACTGAACCGTCTTGCATTCTGCTTTTATTTGCAGTTCACTTATTCTGCGTATGAGCAATGATTCTATTCTCACCGATGCGAGCACCATGTGGGATGGCCATGCTCCAGGCTCAGCGTTTAGAAGCAATCAGTTTTCATAAGGCGACATCAATCTTTCACAGAGGAGAGTCTTTGTTTGTATTTATCTTCTCTTTTTCACGTGCCCGCACTCTCCCCATCCCCAATTCTCTGACGAACGCCTGCCTTTCCTGAGCTCACCGTGCCACAGTCTCTTAGGGAAGCGCTTATCTGGGTATACGAATACCATGCCGTCTATCTCATGTGGGCTCTAAACAAGAGAGTCTCGTCTTGCCGAAGACAACAGTGTTGAGAACTCTATCCGCGTAACCGATAGTGAGCAACCTGCGGAGATAGCTCACACGGAAGAGGTAGTTTCCTGACATGCATGCTATATACTGTACATGTTTCGCATGCGCATAGAAGGGCAGTTAGGACAACAGCACGATACGCCTTGATCTTGGTGGCAACTCTGATCCCTTACAGCTTACAAACGTTTGTTCGTAGTTTTCGAAAAGTAGCACTGGCCTTGGCAATCCTGTTGTGAACCTCAGAGTCTATATTCACTTAGCTGTAGGTAAAGTTATTAACTGCTTGTAGATGTTACCCATGTACAGTGATGTTTGGTTCGTGGCCGGGCTTCCGGGGAGCAGATAGAAACATTACCTCCGTGTTATTGGTGTTGATCGATCAGATCAAAGTATGAACCTGTATGAAAATCTAGAGACAACTATTTCAATCAAAGAATGACTAACAGATCCAGTTTCAATAAGACAGGGGGTACGACAGGGTTTCCTGCTTTCACCGAGTCTCTATAACGCATATTCTGAGATGATGATGGAAAATGTTGTTCGGAGTTCTAATAGGGATTTCAAAGTCAATGGTATGAAAGTTAAAAATAGCAGCACAGCCTAAGAGTTTGACATGAAAATAAACACGTTGAAGACAAAGACTATGGTAATATCCAAACAACCTAGGCAAATGAATATCATCATCATTGGAGAAATCATCGAATAAATACAGAAGTTTACATATTTAAGGCAAATTGTCACAGAAGATGCACACAAAGAGACAGGAATTAAGATAATGTTTACATTGCAATAAATACTTTATGAGAAAAACAGAAAATACTAACATCAATGAATGGGAAAAAATAATCACCTCATCTGTAACGAAATTGCACTGTATGGAGGTGAAACATAGACTCCAGCAAAGAAGCAGGAAAAAAGCTAGGAAGTGCTTGGCGTGTGCTGTTGTCGTAGAATGGAACGACTTAGTTGGACAGAAAGAAGATCCAATGACAATGTCCTCACTCAGGTAGGCGAACAAAGACACATATTGAAAACGATACAACAACGAAGATTTATTTGACTGGGACACAATATGCGACATGAAAGTCTTCTACAGAGGATACACACTGACTTTGGGAACAAAGGAAGGATGGGAGGTGTAAGAGGGGGGGGGGAGGACAAAGACTGACCTTTACATCTCAGGCATGCGTAGACATTAAAGTACTAACCTACGCTGAAAAGAAAAAAGCTGCAGAGGAAAGGGTCTAAAGAAGAGATATACTCATACAAGGTTACAATCAGCCTTACAACTAATAAACCAGGTGATGATGATGAACTGGGCAAATTGCAATTTGGATTCCATAAAAGAATGGAATACATCAACGTCTTATTCACCGTAAGACAATTAGCGAAAGAACAATATGACTGGCATTTAAACATAGCAGTTATGGATCAGGGTCAAGCTTTTGGTAGAATTGATAGGAATTAACTCTGGACAACATTAGAGGACTTTTGAATACAATAATAGCTATTAGTTAACATGAGAGCATTTTACCATAGGAATAAATATATAGTAGGATGGAATCTCATATGATTTTGAATTAGCCACATGAAAACAACAAGGGTCTGTGCATTCCCCATTTTTGGCCTACATTTACATGGTCCAAATAACAACAGAAGAAAGCCAATTTCCAAGCTCAGAAGTAAAATTCAACACCGGAGGCAATGAGACAAAGTCAACAAATGAACTACTTTTTGCAGACGTACAAAGTTTTATATCCGAGAACACAGATAGAATTCAATATCAAATGAATGCACTTCGAATACCTATGAAACATATGATTTGATTATTTGCAAATTGAAGACATAAACCAAGGATGCTAGCAGAACACCAGAACACCAAATATACGTTTAAATAATATCAAACTTTAAAAGAAAAGTTCAAATACATGGAACGTATTAAAACTAGATGTTTGAAAACTTTTGCTCTGACTTATCAACTATCACCACGGCTTAAACACCCGGACAGTAGCATTGCGACATAATATTTATGCCAACTTTGTACTAGCACTGTCACACTGTGTCCTTATCCATGGTACAGGAAAATAAAGTTGTAAAGTGTGAAATGAAATGTCTAAGAAAAATAACTGAAGTCACAATGAGAGAGACAATGAGAAATGATCACATAAGTTATATTATGCGAACTTACCATATTGATATAAAGGCACAAAATAAGATGTTTCGATCAAAACATAAGAATGTAATCTGATCAACTTAAAAGACAAGAAGATCTGGGTACAAGTTGCAACAAGGGCCGTTTGGCAGCTTGTTAGGGGACAAAACATAAATCTTATATAATTACACGTGCTTGTAATAAATGACGCAAATCAATTGATGCAAATAAGACCGCTTATACTCCTTACGATCTCGACGGCGCAAGTGGAGGGAAATCTAAGTAAGTTTACCCCAACTGACCTATAAGCTGGAATTTTAAGGACGTCCAACCCGTTTCTTTTGTCAAGATGGTGAGTTATGAATGCATTTTATACAAAGTATCAGAGATAATTAGAACCAGTTCTTGGCTAGAATGCAGTGGTATTCGTAGTCGCAAGGGTCAATAACCGAACAAATTCCGTCTGTTATCTCAAAACAAAATATCATATCCCTTTGGCCCGATGTGTTCCTAAAAATAATAATTCAAGTAAGCCTGATGTGTGTCTTGCAATTTTCATAAATTGTAGCGATTTGTCAGTAACTAAATATATATATCTACATTATTGATTATAAAAAGAGAAACAGGCCGTCGAGTGGTTAGCACGATGACCTTCACACTGTGCTGGAGAAATCGGCCTTTATTACTCCAGGTAGATGCCCGACTGGTCCGCCGGGGTATTTGTGTATGACAAGGATAAGAATAGCACAACTGCCCCACAGAGAGCACGTCCAAAGTGGGACATGACATAAGTAGTTAAGTGGTTTGTTAAGAGCAGCATAGATGGCACCGAAGTTTTCACAAGCTGTGGCGAACCAATCCATATATTCCTGCATGTCAACCTCCGTATTGGAATTTATGGCACAGATATCCACATAAAGAAAATCACGTAAGGTTACCTTGTTGATTTTGGTTTTGGCCGTTAACCTTCTCAGATGGAATAGCCCACCGTCCGTGCGGTAATGAAGCCCAACTCCGACGTCGCAATCGTTGTAGGCATTCCACAGCATGACGGAAAATATCATACTGAAAAGAGCCGGGTCATCGGTTACTTGATTCAAGAGACTGGGGTTTTTTCAAATCTCCGAATTGGTGTACACATGTGACGTACTGACCTCCCTTATTATTACCGTATCCTTTCTACCTGATTCGCTTAAAAACATACTGAACTTTACATGGAATATTGGGACTCATATTAACTAAGGGCAGCGCATGAGCTGCAGTGGTCATCGACCCATAGCTGGCTGCAAGCGTCAAGGCCAGCGAACCAGAACTGCTAAGACACTTCTACGCCTCTACGCGGTGATTCTGGAAAATAGGCTGCAGCAGGGCAGACTGACTAAGGAGAAGGAATCGAAGAGGGAATGCTAATCCGGTATTCAAAAAATGCGTACTTAAGTCGGATGTGTTGGCAGTCAAGCTTTAAACTACGACACAGCGCATTCCGTTCTGTTGATTACATTCTGCTACTTAAGCCCCTTCAGGGTTTGGTAGCGGGAGATTGAGAACGAACGAAGCCAAGCCAAGCCATATTTACTAAGGTAAGTTCCAGTCTACGGTTACAGCTCAATTAATATCTTGGGGCTGTTTAGCACGTTGACATTATTCAAGACCTACTCATTGTTAAATACTCAGCGGTTCACATAGACACACCTACATATTATCGTGTGTAAATATATATTGATACACTAGCAATAACCCGTCAATAATGGCTGAGGAAAATTAAAAGAATTAAAATATATTTTGAAAAAAATCGTTAAAGTCAATTAAACAACCCTTGGACACCAATTTATGTAAGTCTTCAATAAATTGTTTAGCTTGGCTTGGCTTCGTTCGTTCTCAATCTCCCACTACCAAACCCTGAAAGGACTTAAGTAGCAGAATGTAGTCCAGAGAACGGAATGCGTTGTGTCGTAGTTTACAACTTGACTGCGAAATTTGCACCTTTCGGTCCAACACATCCGACTTCTGCAAGCATTTTTTGAGTACCGGGTTAGCATTCCCTCTTCGATTCCTTCTCCTTAGCCAGTCTGCCCTGCTGCAGCCTATTATCCAGGATCACCGCGTGGAGGTGTAGAAGGGTCTTGGCAGCTCTGGTTCGCTGGCCCTGATGCTAGCAGTCAGCTATGGGTCGCTGACAGCTGCAGCTCATACGCTGCTCAACATCTTGATCCCCAATAAATTGTTTGAAAATATATATATATATATTTGTTTTAAAATAGCATGTCTTTTACAGAACGTCGCTACTTACAATCGCCACATATTTGACTGTTCTAAGTTTCAGGGCAAGTGTGCTATCACTTTCCGCAATCGCCAGAGAAAGAAAAAACCTAGTGTTTGCCAAACGACACGATTCGAATCGATTCCAGTGCGTAATTTAAAAATTGAAAAGTTTAATATTATGTAACTTTGCACCCAAAAAAAATTCACGCAAGGTGGATCCGAACCAGAAACTTAAGGATTAAAATATGTTACTTTACAGTTTGGGAACCACGTAGTGCAGGTGGTTATTGAGCTGGCTTCGCATCTGAGTGGTTCTGGGTTCATTCCCCAGTTGATTGCGGAAAGGTTTTTTTCAGATCCCAACGGCTCACGGGTCGACCCAGTCTTAAGCCGGTTCAGTCCGAGAGGTAAAAGCGGCGAGGAAGAGGAGATGTCTGATGTAGCAGAGCCTTTGAAATGTGAGATCGCTAACATATCACACCTTTACTGCAGTAATGCTATACTTTATCTACCTCTACAATCCTTAACCGAGCTATCGAGCCATCATGAGCATACACATGTTTTTGTATTTGCTGTACGTATGTTTTGGGTGTATACTTGTACTGTGACCGACGCAGAAATGTCGAGAATTATGTTATTTTGATATTTATGAGAACATATGCGTGCGTTCAAAATGTCACAACCCATGCAGATCTGCAGCATACATTTCGCATGTCTTTGTTAATATGTTAACAACGTTGGCTAATGTAAAATAATCTGGGAAAACATGAGAATCGATCGATAATTAAGTGTGTTGCAACTAGGCTGTAGACCTCCACCAGCAGATGTTGTAAACTGGCAACTCGTATGTTTATTTACATATGTAAAGAGTATGCAGGTACTTCTTATTCCTCTTTTGAACAATGAAGAAAGCAAAAACGAGTTATTCGCCTTTTCATCTCGTTGATGATAAAATTTTGAGAGCTAATTTCATATTTTAACTCAAGGTTGCCTGATGCCAAGTAGCCAAAAGCTGCTTGAATCTGTGTCTATACTTTTCCCTTAAGTATCACAAAGAACCATTGACGCGGTGCAGATCATCTCTCCATCTCGTTGGTGGGCCGCCGCGCGGTCTGTTGTAGTTGATTGGCCATCATAAAGACACCCACCCCATCCTTCTATCGTCAGTAATACCGACCACATTGCCGGCCCGTCTATACTTTCGAAAAGTCGGAGAGTCGCCGACAGTCCGGAACTTTGTTTGGTACTTGAATTAGGTATTTGGGATTGTGTCTTTTAGGGAGATATGTAAGACACTTCGCTCCGTTGCTCTTTCGGCAATACGGAGCTTCTATGCTTCTGATTTGCGAAGCCTCCAAACCTCACACCCATATATCATTGCTGGGGTAATCGTCTTATTAATGGGGTGATCTCTGGCGTTGACGTCTGTTATCTACTTTAGTATCAGTTTAATGCGGTTGAAGCTAACTAACCCAGCGCTCTCTTGCGTAGCACAATACAGCGTTTCCCCCTGATGTATGGTTACTCCAGCCATCCACGATGGGAAAAAACATGGAATTTGTTGAAAAATACTGTTGTCTTGGGCTGTAGCTTCTCGTCCATCTATACATTTCTTAAAGTCTGCCAGGATGGACCCTACGTACTTCTCTCTTCAACGCCACTGCGCTCATTGCAACGCGTTATGTTACTGAAACATTGACAGTTTAAAAACCAACGGCGAACAAACTGCAAGTGATCTATCCGTCTCTCCGTCTTTACCTTCATTGAATACAGAATATCCACAATTCCGACCTACAACTGTCACTGGCGAGCGATTCAATTGTTCTTACAAAGAACAATTTGTTCAAACAAAGCAAAACAAGGGTACTCAGCAGAAAAGATGACAGTTGGAGCCTGTCGACGGCATTCTGATACCGTCAATGCGGATAAAGACCGCGGAGTAGACCTTGTATGCCTTGTGCTTCTCTACAACATTCACGATACATCAAAACAAAAGCTTATTACCCACTGGACATCCATAGCTCAGGATATAGCTCATTCGAGACGAATTTGGGACCCGCAGCGGTTCAAACCCCGTCGAAGAAGGGGTCATAATATAATTATGTAGGTAATCTGATTATGACTCAGGCTTTCTCTTGTTATGTATATATTATTATATTGTATATATGACACTTCATGGACATCTAGCAGAACACTTCATGGATTCCCAGTAAGACACTTCACACGTCACAACAAGACACTTCATGGATCTCCAGCAGGACACTTCACACGTCCCAACAAGACACTTCATGAATCTCCAACAGGACACTTCACACGTCCCAACAAGACACTTCATGGATCTCCAACAGGACACTTCACACGTCCCAACAATACACTTCATGAATCTCCAACAGGACACTTCACACGTCCCAACAAGACACTTCATGGATCTCCAACAGGACACTTCACACGTCCCAACAAGACACTTCATGGATCTCCAGCAGGATACTTCGTACTTCCCAAAAAGACACTTCATGGATCTCCAGCAGGGCACTTCACACGTCCCAGCAAGACACTTCATGGATCTCCAGCAGGACACTTCACACGTCCCAAAAATACACTTCATGGATCTCCAGCAGGACACTTCACACGTCCCAACAAGACACTTCATGGATCTCCAGCAAGACACTTCACACGTCATAACAAGACACTTCATGGACCTCAACAAGACACTTCATGGATCACCAGCAGGACACTTAACACGTCCCAACAAGGCACTTCATGGACCTCAACAAGACACTTCATGGATCTCCAGCAGGACACTTCACACATCCCAACAAGACACTTCATGGACCTCAACAAGACACTTCATGGATCTTAAGCAGAACACTTCACACGTCCCAAGAAGACACTTCAAGGATATCCAGCAGGACACTTCACACGTCTCAACAAGACACTTCATGGATCTCCAGCAGGACACTTCACACGTCCCAACAAGACACTTCATGGACCTCAACAAGACACCTCATGGACCTCAACAAGACACTTCATGGATCTCCAGCAGGACACTTCACACGTCCCAAGAAGACACTTCATGGATCTCCAGCAGGACACTTCACATGTCCCAACAAGACACTTCATGGACCTCAACACGACACTTCATGGACCTCAACAAGACACTTGGTGGACTCCTAACAGGACACTTCACACGTTCCAACAAGACACTTCATAGATCTCCAGCAGGGCACTTCATGGACCTCAACAAGACACTTCATGGACCTCAACAAGACACTTCATGGACTCCTAACAGGACACTATAACGGATCGTTAACGGAACACTTCATATATCTCCAACAGGACATTTCGTGAATCCTCAGAACGATAGGGGGATTTCCAACATAATATTTTATGGATCCTAGCAGGACACTTCATGGATCTTCAACAGAATACTTTACAAATCCCCAAACAGGACAGGTCATGTTACCCCCCCAAAAAGACACCTCTCGGGCCTTCAACAAGACGCTTCATGAACTGCCAGCAAGAAAATTTAAACACCCTCATTAAGACACTTCATGGAACCCTACAGAACACTTCATGTAAAAAAAATGTTAATAAAAAAAAAAAAAGAAGATTATATGATCACTAACAGGACACTTCACCAAACTCCCAGCAATACACTATAATGACCCTCCATGCGAAACTTCATTAACCCAACAAAACACTTCATGGACCCCAACAAAACACTTCATGCATGGACCCAACAAAACACTTCATGGGATAACCAGGGCGTCGTCCCACACCCCCACCCCCCCCCCCCCCACACACACACACACACAATTACTGACTGCCACAGTTAAACAGTCCACGACAAACCCACATAGTCACATAGGTGAATCTTTGTCAAAGAAGTACGGATAGCTAAAATATAAACAATTAATCATATATTCATTTTTGTTCTTACTACGGTCTTCATCTTTGTGTGTTGTGTTGGTTTGTTCCATGTACATATCGTAGCTGCTCGAGTGTTTACTAGAGGGCTTACAGGCGATACAGACAAAATTAGTATCACTGGCACACTGACAACATGTCTCAAGAAACGACTAACATTATATTATATAAGATTTAAGAGCAGTACTCTGTCAACTATGCCAGCAGTCCGCACCAAAAAGAGTAGTGGTACAGTGGGTTCCATCCCACTGTAACATCCAAGGCAACGAGGAGGCAGACAGACTGGCAAAAGAAGGTGCAAGACTGCCACAACCAGATTCTAGTGTGACCTCCGAAGAGTCCAAAAAGCTTATTAGGGCCAGATACATGGCCAAATGGGAACAGAACACACTGTCTACACAAAAAACGATGCCCATTACCAGTTGAACAGAAGAGAGCAGGTCGTGGTCTTCAGACTCCGCACAGGCCACAACAGACTGAGGTACCATCTAATGAAAATGACACCTGAACATCTGCTGCAAAACTGCCCAACCAGAGAAAGCACATGTGGCCATCACTAGTGGCAACACTAGACAAGCTCTATGGCAGTGTCGACAGCCTCATGATGACAGCTGCTTTCTTCGAACAAATTCAAGTTGACGTCTGACAGCGTACGAAGAAGAAGAAGAAGAAGAAGAAGAAGAAGATACTATATAACCTTTCAGGTCAGAAGCCTTTATATGTGTTGCAACGACGAGAATAGGTCCACTATATGCTCTTATGTTCTGTCAAGAATCAACGTTACTGCACTCCAAGTAAACCCAAGTGATCAGAACCTCCGCCTGCCTCTTTCCAGCAAACGTCGACGAGTAGGTAGATACTAATGTTTCCAGTAGCATGTAAATTGTACGAGCCTATCAGGTGTTCGGCCCATATCGACCGCATGAATGTGAGCGTGCCTGTGTGCGTGCGTGGGTATGGTGTTTTGTATGTGTATGAGCGTGCTTCTGTCGTGCGCGTCTGTATTTGCGTATGTGCGTATATGTACATACATTATCTATGCACATGCACTATACATTTGTAATTGTCTGTACAAAATTCCATAACATTCACCCTACCTGATATTTGTGCACTGGTCTTTACGATTGAAGTTGAAACAATATCTATAAAT
Source organism: Ariolimax columbianus (assembly GCA_036924085.1). NCBI lineage: Eukaryota > Metazoa > Mollusca > Gastropoda > Stylommatophora > Arionidae > Ariolimax > Ariolimax columbianus. The sequence goes on along the minus strand of JAVGWX010000007.1, from coordinate 54,482,222 downwards.
GATGTGCCATATCTATCTCTCCATAATGTGCCACACCTATCTCTCATTTGCGTGCCATATCTATCTGTCAATTGTGAACCATGCATATCTCTCAATTGTATACCACACCTATCTCTCAATTGTGTGCCATATCTATCTCTCAATGTTGTGTGTTATATCTATCTCTCAATGTTGTGTGTTATATCTATCTCTCAATGTTGTGTGTTATATCTATCTCTCAATGTTGTGTGTTATACCTATCTCTCAATTGTATACCACACCTATCTCTCAATTGTGTGCCATATCTATCTCTCAATGTTGTGTGTTATACCTATCTCTCAATTGTGTGCCATATCTATCTCTCAACGTTGTGTGTTATATATATCTCTCAATGTTGTGTGTTATATCTATCTCTCAATGTTGTGTGTTATATCTATCTATCAATGTTGTGTGTTATATCTATCTCTCAATGTTGTGTGTTATACCTATCTCTCAATTGTGTGCCATATCTATCTCTCAATGTTGTGTGTTATATCTATCTCTCAATGTTGTGTATTATATCTATCTCTCAATGTTGTGTGTTATACCTGTCTCTCAATTGTGTGCCATATCTATCTCTCAATGTTGTGTGTTATATCTATCTCTCAATGTTGTGTATTATATCTATCTCTCAATGTTGTGTGTTATACCTGTCTCTCAATTGTGTGCCATATCTATCTCTCAATGTTGTGTGTTATATCTATCTCCTTTATGTGCCAAACTCGCTCGGTTTTCACAATCTCAACGTTCCGGGTTCAATTCCCACTTGTGTCAAGTTTGGCAGGCACGGGATTTTTTCTCCGGCGATTGCTCCTCCACGTACGGAAAGTAATGGCAACCTACCGTACTGCACACTTGCCACGAAACTTATAACCGTCAAATAGGTGGCGGTTGTATGAAGTTACGTTCTGTATAGGACATGCTACTTGTACAGGAGTTCAGATACCTAGGTAGTAACGACAGAGAGGATATAGAGATTGCACATAGATTTCAGAAAGTGAACAGTGTTCACTGTCAAATTGCACGTATTTTGAAACACCATAGAGTGATTTTTTTCAACTAAGAAGGCTGAAATATGCACTATTTATTCCTACATTGTGTTACCAGTGTCAATCTTGGTACTTACTAGAAACACATAATAGTAAGGTCAAGAGCTGTGAGATGCGCTGTGTGAGGAGTGCCGCCGGAAAGACAATCCGTGACCGAATTCGCAACACCACGCTGAGGCAAATCGTAGGGGCAAACCCAGTTAGTAAGCACGGCACATCAAGTGGTTTGGTCATTTAGTCAGAATGTTTTATGACCAGCCTGCTACAAGAGCATATCATATGCAGGTTTCTAGTCGACGAGCGTCGGTGGATCGAGGGTGTCTCTGACACTCTCAGGAAGTTACACTTAACGACAGCACAAGCCTCCCACTTGGCGATAACACGAAATCTATGCATCCCTCCTCTCTGAGGCACCGTATGGCCAGGGCAGTAGTACAGGAGAGGAGAAAAAGATCCATCTCTATATTGTGTGCGATATCTATATCTCAAATTTATGTCATATCTATCTTCAAAAGCTACATTGTCTATTCACATATACGTATGTACATATCGTATGTTTCAACTTATTTACCCGTCCAACCTATCAGATCTCTTCATTGCCCAGACAACCATATCTGAAGATGGTTATGCCTAACAGTGAATGGGGGACTGATCTACACTTTGCTACTGAAAATATCCCCCTCATTTATGTAAAACAGAGTAATATACTACATAAATGATTTTAAATCAGGCAGATCATGTATCTTAGACCAGCTAGTCAAAAGCTTTTAGAATTTTATCCGATCTCATATCCTGCGATAACCAAATACTTGATCTTCTTCTTCTTCATTTTGCTGTTTTTTTCCCATTCTTCTTTTTGTCTTTTTCTTCTTCTTTCACTTCTTCTTCTTCTTCTTCTTCTTCTTCTTCTTCTTCTTCTTCTTCTTCTTCTTCTTCTTCTTCTTTCACTTCTTCTTCTTCTTCTTCTTCTTCTTCTTCTTCATTTCTTCTTCTCCTTTTTCTTCTTCTTTTTCTTCTTCTTCTTCCTCTTCTTATTTTCTGCTTCTTTTTACTCTTTTTTCTTTCTTCCTATTTCCTTCTTTTTCCTTATTCTTCTTCTTCTTCTTCTTCTTATTATTATTATTATTAGTCTTCTTATTTTATTTCTTTCTTTCTACGCTCTCCTTCTTCTTTCTTATTCTTCTTCATCTTCTTCTTATTTCTCTTCTTCTTCTTACTCTTCCTTTCTTTGTTCTTACCTCCTTCCTCTTCTTCCTCCTTCTTCTTCTTCTTTTTCTTTTTTTTCTTCTTCTTCTTTTTCCTTCTTCTTCTTCCTTCTGCCTCCTTCTTCTTCTTTCTTTCTTTTTTCTCTTTGTTCTTCTTCATTTTGTTTGTTCTTCATTCTTCTTCCTTTTTGTTCCTTCGTCTTTATGCCTTTTTTCATTTTTTTTCATCTTTCTTCCTAATTTTTTTCCTTTCTTTTTTTCATTATTCTTTCTTCTTTATTTGCCTTCTCCTTTCTTCCGTTTTCATATTCTTCGGTCTTCTTCTTTCTTTTTCCTTCTTAATGTGTCTCCTTCTTTCTCACACTCTCTCTACCAAGCACTGAAAAGGAATTTGCAAGTAGTCCGGAGGAGGAAATGAGCTGTGTCGTAGCTTACAGTTTGACTGAGATACACAATATGCCATATTACCAAATACAATTTCTGAAGTAAAACAATTAAAACAAAAAGAAATACACAATTTCCCTCTAAATGATACGCATCAAAAACAAAACATTACATTTGAAAGCAATGACTAATAAAGAAAATATTACCTTCGTGCTATTAATATATATTTGATCTCTTTTCTGTACAAATAGCATAGAAGGAGTGATTAAGACATGAGCGGTTATTTGACATGAAAATGAAAGAGAGAGAGAGAGAGAGAGAGAGAGAGAGAGATAGAGAGAGAGAGAGAGAGAGTCTTATAGTGTTACGCAGAATCAGTTTTGCCGTTTGGATTGTATACGTGGCCGATGTAATAACATTTCTTACTGCAGCATAAATATGCCCCTTAGAAGAATGTTACGTGTACAAAGGATACCAAGTACGGTGAAGATAAATGATAAGACAGCTATTCTAAACAATACAACGCGCAGTTTAGTAGGCACATACTTAGGATGGGCGAAATGGAAACGTGCTAACAATGAGAAAAATAAAAAGCAGAAAAAGGCAGAGCAAGACAACGCAACGGAAACTGTGATGGCGTGACACACTAGTTGACTTACAACACTTGCTGGCCATCGCAAGCGATGATGGCGAGACATCAAACAGTTTTGTCTTGATGCTGTACGTGCGCTGTATTTGAATAAGTGAGCAAGAAGCTGCACTGGTCATCAACCTCACTCTCTGGTCCCGAGTTTCCTTCGGCCAGTGGCAAAATATAAGTCCAGGTGACTGGAGGTAATTCTTCTTCTTCTTCTTCTTCTTCTTCTTCTTCTTCTTCTTCTTCTTCTTCTTCTTCTTCTTCTTCTTCTTCTTCTTCTTCTTCTTCTTCGTACGCAGTCAGACAGTAACCATTATTTTTTCGAAAAAAGCGGCGGTCATCCTGAGGCTGTCGACACTGCCATAGAGCTTGTCTTGCAGTTCCACTGGTGATGGCCACATCTGCTCTCTCTGATCCTCGTATGTCGGTCAGTTCTGCAGCAGATGTTAAGCGGTCATTTTACGGGTACCGCACGGGCATTCGTCGGTACCACCTATCTTTAATTTGTTGAATAGGTGGTACCTTAGTCTATTGTGGCCAGTGCGAAGTCTGAAGACAACGACCTGCTCTCTTCTGTTCAACTGGTAATAGGCATCGTTTTTGGTGTAACCAGTATGTTCGGTTTCCCATTTGGTCATGTATCTGGCTTTGATAAGCCGTTTTGACTCTTCATACGTCATACTAGTTTCTGTTTGTGGTAGTCTTGCACCTTCTTTTGCCAGTCTGTCTTCATCCTCGTTGCCTTGGATGTTGCAGTGTGATAGGACCCACTGTACCACTACCCTTTTTCGTGCGGACTGCTGGCACAGTTGGCAGAGTGCTGCTCTTAAGTCATTAAGCTCAGTGTTTTTCTGGCTTTTTAGCGCTGTGACTACGGCGAGAGCATCTGTAAGCAGGACTATATGGCTTTCATTTTCTTTGTGTGTCACCAGTTCTTCCACTGCCGCCTTCAGTGCCTCTGCCTGACTGGAGGTAATTCAAGATGCAGGCACTCTGGTCCCACTTACTTTGAGACCAGGGGCAGCTTTAAATCTGCTGGGCTCGAACCCATGCCTTTTCCGTTCATCTTTCGACCACAAATGACGGTTGCGTTGACACAGAACATCTGACGTGTTGCTATGATCAAAGTAAAAATGATTGCGGATGAAATTGTGGATTGCATGTCTTTATTATCGCATGCTCACGACAATGAACAGTCGTCGTAATCTTAACAATATACACAGTGGTGACATTAGATATGGAGAAGATGAACAAATAAATTGATCAGTGACCATTTGGTTGATTATAACAATCGTAGAAACAACGAAACACTGGATGTTAGAGTTTTACATCACATGTGCGTTTTGCACGGCGGCAATTTAAGAGGAAATGGTAACTACATAAAACATCAACACCCACACACTTTGTTAGCTACAGAACCATCAACACTCACACATTGTTAGCTACAGAAACATCAACACTCACACACTTTGTTAGCTACAGAAAGATCAATACTAACACATTGTTAGCTACAGAAACATCAACACCCACACACTTTGTTCGTCACAGAAACATCAACACCCACACACATTGTTACTACAGAAATATTAACACTCACACATTGTTAGCTACAGAAACATCAACACTCACACACCTTGTTAGCTACATAAACATCAACACTAACACATTGTTAGCTCCAGAATCATCAACACCCACACACTTTGTTCGTCACAGAAACATCAACACCCACACACTTTGTTCGTCACAGAAACATCAACACCCACACATATTGTTACTAGATAAATATTAACACCCACATTTTGTTAGCTAAAGAAACATCAACACCCACACACTTTGTGATCTACGGAAATATCAACACCCACACGCTTTGCTTGACGACAGCTGCTGGGAACATACGAGACCTTGCGAAGTACTGAGATGTCAATTTTTAGACATCTAAGCATTAACTATCCTAGCTGTGTTTGGGTGTATTCAAACACGAAATCTGTATTAGAAACAAGATTCAAGTTCATATTGTATAGCGTAATTGCGTCATCTGAATCAAAACCCTTTCATATATTCTAAAAAATGTTTTTGTTTTTTTGTCAATTAATTTTTAAGTCATCACATGGTATACCGTATTAAGCCTCGATACGTACCGTATTTCAGTCAGATCTCTGGTGTGTTCGGAATGTACCAATGGCCGCATGTTGTAATTTTTCGTCGTATTACTGCAGGTAATACCAACATATTATGTTAAGCATGTGCATAAAAGCCATCGTAACTTCTTGTTCGTCTCTGAATTATTAATAAGAATATCCTGTTACGCGAATGCAACGCTTTACTTAACATATGAACATGCAAATAATTGGAAGCACGTTACAATAACTATCAAAAGAGCTTTATAGAACACGATTTTAGTCCCGACATTATGCTACATCAAATGATACATGCTATATCGTACAGCTGAAATGAAATGCTTGCGAAAAAATTGGGCGTAACAAGGAGGGAGAGACATGTTAAGAAACGATGCCATCAGAAGACTAGTGGGAACAACACCAGTACTAACAAAGTGTGTGGATGTGGATGTGGATGTAGCTAACAAAGTGTGTGGATGTGGATGTTTCTGTAGCTAACAAAGTGTGTTTGTGTTGATGTTTCTGTAGCTAACAAAGTGTGTTTGTGTTGATGTTTCTGTAGCTAACAAAGTGTGTTTGTGTTGATGTTTCTGTAGCTAACAAAGTGTGTTTGTGTTGATGTTTCTGTAGCTAACAAAGTGTGTTTGTGTTGATGTTTCTGTAGCTAACAAAGTGTGTTTGTGTTGATGTTTCTGTAGCTAACAAAGTGTGTTTGTGTTGATATTTCTGTAGCTAACAAAGTGTTTAGGTGTTAATGTTTCTGCAGCTAACAAAGTGTTTAGGTGTTAATGTTTCTGCAGCTAACAAAGTGTTTAGGTGTTAATGTTTCTGCAGCTAACAAAGTGTGTGGGTGTTAATGTTTCTGTAATTAACAAAGTGTTTGGGTGTTTATGTTTCTGTAGCTAACAAAGTGTGTGGGTGTTAATGTTTCTGTAGCTAACAAAGTGTGTGGGTGTTAATGGACAGAAACTAAAATGGTTTGGTTACGCTACCACCACACAGCACGTCCCAACAACAAGCAATGCTATTTAGATACAACGGATTCAACGCCAAAGGCAGATCATGGAAAAGGCGGCCTACATAAATATATGAGGCAGTAGATTCTAGTGTACATGAGGAACACAGACGGGCTCGTTCTAGCGATCTTTTAATAACCTGAAAGGCATAACAGGATAAGCGAAAAGAAGGAATAAGTATAGTCCCTTCAGAAACATGTGCTCTCGAATGTTATGTAATTTTTTCCAGAATTAAAAAAACGTAATTAGACGATATTGTGCATAAGGTATTATTTTTGCCACGACATTTCTTCTTAAACTTTATTTATCTGTTTGGTTCCCCGTGGAACATAAGGCCGCAACAGATCTGTTACTATTCTGCGCCGTCTTTTCAACGAGGCGCCGATTGAATTGACTACCGGTACGACCTTTCGCCGCCAGGTGCTCCTGGTCTTCCCACTCGTCTCTTTCCCGGTGAATTCCAATCCAGCGCATGTCTGGTTATGCATTCCAACCTTTTTCTGAGAGTGTATTCTATCTATCCCCAGTTTCCCAAATCAGTTGCTGCTGTATTGGTAATTGTCATGTTCTTTCCTGTATATCGGTGTTTGCCATTACACGTGGTCATACAGCAGGACCGCCTATCATTCATTGGCTCTTTCCGTCTTGTCAGACGATAGCAATTGTGCTATGTATGCAACTACAGTACATGCCGTTTAGAAATGCGACTCGTAAGACCAATCCGGGTAGAAAAGCGCCTTCCACAGTGTGTGCAAGTCAGTCAAGACCGTTGGCGGCATCGCATGGTGTGGCGTGTCTTCTCAAATGCTGAGACTTTAGCTTATGAGCAACCAGTATCTCCGTTGTCTGTACTCCAAGCTTAATACTGTCCCTACATGTAACACGATCCATGGAGTCTTGTTCCCATGATTACAAATCGATGCCTGCATCATTCATATCCCGCATGCATATATCCTTTTACCGAAGTAGTGGCCGTTCTCGATACCTTTTCCCCAACTGTAATTCTCCATAGAGAAGATATTTTTGTATTCTGCCATCATCCACCCCCCGGGTGTGTCCCAGCCATCGGAGCCTTCGAAGACTTAGCATGAAAAAGATCGTGACAGTGTCTGTTCTCTCCAATACCTCTGCGTTGGTGATCTTGTTTTGCCATCCAACCCCCCAGGATTCTGCACAGGCACCTCATGTGATTTTAGCCGCCACTCCTGCTGCATGTAGGTAGACCATGTCTCACTGACATAAAGAAGAGTGCTGAGGACACAGACCTGGTAAACAAGTGTTTTTGTTTTAACAGTGAGCTTCTTGTTCTCCCAGACCCTCTTTGTTAATCTGCTCACTGTTGTTATTGCCTTTCCAATTCTGATATTGATCTCTTAGTCCAGGGTTAGTTTATTATTGACTGAAGATCCCAAGTAAAAAGATTTATTACATCAAAAACCTCACGATCAATGTCGATTACTGGTGGTTTGTTTGCACCGTGGACCATAGCTTGTGTTTTCGTTTTGCTGATTGTTAACCCGAACTCACAGCAGGCATCCGAAAATGCAGATAGTAAGCTTTGCAGTTCTTCCTCTGAGTGAGTCGTAATTGCGGCATCATCCGCAAAGAGCAGTTCTCTTATCAGCACCCTATTTATTTTGGTCTTGGCTTTGAGCCTTTAGGAATTGATCAGGCCACCATCTGTGTGAGAATGAATGAAATACCACCTTCCTGGTCACGAAATGAATGAAAAAGAGAAGTGAGAAATATTTTCCAAAGAGTGTTGGAGCAAGTACACAGCCTTGTTTTACTTGATTGCAAAGTTCTCTGAGAACGCACCGTCAAAGTTAATGGTGCCTTTCATATCAGTGTAGAACGACGCGATAATGCTCAGAAGAATCGGTTGGCAACCAATCCTCCTGAGCGCTTTGAACAACTGATCAAGTCAAATGTCTCCGTGAGATCTATGAAGGCAATATACAATGGTTGTTATTGTTCTCTGTATTTATCTTGCAACTGTCGGTACGAAAATATCATATCTGTGGTAGACCTATTCCCACGAAAACCCCACTGTGACTCTGGGTAAACCTGGTCTCCTAAGACCTGGAGTCTGCGCTGAACAATTCTGGCAAGTATCTTCCCAACGGTAAACAGAAGCGAAATTTGTCTGTAGTTGTTGCAGTCACTCCGGTCCCCCTTGTTCTTGTACAAGGTTACAATGCTCAAATCTTTGAAATCCCGCGGGACCTGTCCTTCCAACCAGCATAATGTTATCAACTAGTCTATCCGTTGGGCAAGTATGTCCTTTCCACTCCTGATAACCTCTATTGGAATTCTATTCTTTCCTTGAGCTTTGCCAAAAGCAAGGTCAGAAATAGCAGTTAACTTCTGTCATGGTTGGCGGCGAGTCCAGATGGTCCAGAGTTGACATGGCCTCGATGGCATTCAGAGCATCTTCTGTTTGCTCTGTCTCATAGAGCTAAAGATAGTACTCTACCCATCTGTCTAACTGCTTTCTCTTATCAGCGATGATCTCCCCAGATAACGCTTTTAGCGGCCCACGGTTTTTCACTCTTGGGCTTTCTTTATCCCTCCATACATGCCTCTGATGTTACCATTATTGAAGGCATCTTCGATATTCTCATATAACTGTAGCCAATAGTCATTTGCATTCTGTCTAGCTGTTCTTTGAATTTCTATTCTCGCTTGTTTCAATACATTGAGAGTGTTTTGTGTTGTTTTGTCTTTGTTTCTTAGTAGTGCTGCCTTTTTCATGCCAATCAGCTGCAGTATCCGACTATTTGCCTCAAACCAGTCTTGATTCCTGTGTTCTCTAATGCCATAATCTGTTACCGCTGCTTTGAGCGTAGCCTCTTTGATTAAATCCCACCTTTCACTAGCTGTACAATCTCCTGATGTATCAATGAGAGCATCTACAAGCTGCTGTTGGAATCTGACACACTTTTCTGAATCCTTGGTGTTGACTAAATTTATCCACAAAATGGGTTTGTGCTTTGCTGTGAAGATTCTCTTAGATCTCAGCTTGACGCTGGCAACGACCAACGTGTGGTCAGTATCACAGTCATCCCTTGGGTAGCTGCGTGTGGTCAGTGTCACAGTCATCACTCGGGGAGCTGCGTGTGGTCAGTATCACAGTCATCACTCGGGTAGCTGCGTGTGGTCAGTGTCACAGTCATCCCTAGGGGAGCTGCGTGTGGTCAGTATCACAGTCATCACTCGGGGAGCTGCGTGTGGTCAGTATCACAGTCATCACTCGGGTAGCTGCGTGTGGTCAGTGTCACAGTCATCCCTAGGGGATCTGCGTGTAGTCAGTATCACAGTCAGCACTCGGGTAGCCGCGTGTGGTCAGTATCACAGTCAGCACTCGGGTAGCCGCGTGTGGTCAGTATCACAGTCATCACTCTGGTAGCCGCGTGTGGTCAGTATCACAGTCATCACTCGGGTAGCCGCGTGTGGTCAGTATCACAGTCAGCACTCGGGTAGCTGCGTGTGGTCAGTATCAGTCATCACTCGGGGAGCTGCGTGTGGTCAGTATCACAGTCATCACTCGGGGAGCTGCGTGTGGTCAGTATCACAGTCATCACTCATGTAACTGCGTGCGGTCAGTATCACAGTCAGCACTCGGGGAGCTGCGTGTCGTCAGTATCACGGTCAGCACTCGGGGAGCTGCGTGTGGTCAGTATCACAGTCATCACTTGGAGAGCTGCGTGTGGTCAGTATCAGTCATCACTCGGGGAGCTGCGTGTCGTCAGTATCACGGTCAGCACTCGGGGAGCTGCGTGTGGTCAGTATCACAGTCATCACTTGGGGAGCTGCGTGTGGTCAGTATCAGTCATCACTCGGGGAGCTGCGTGTGGTCAGTATCAGTCATCACTCGGGGAGCTGCGTGTGGTCAGTATCAGTCATCACTCGGGGAGCTGCGTGTGGTCAGTATCACTGTCATCACTCTGGTAGCTGCGTGTTAGTTGTGTGGGATTCATATGTTATCTCCTGGGGATAATAAGGTCCAGGAGGACCGACTTTACGTTTGTGATAAATAGTGTAATCTATTTTCTGATGGAGAATGCTGCCGATTTTCGCATTGCCTTCTTAATCCTGCCATCACCATCTTGGTTTGCTCCTCCGTATTTATGTATGTTACTTCTCAAAGACATACCGTGTAACACTTCTTCAATTATCTGATCTTTAATGTTTATGAAGTATCATTGTTTGGTAATTATTTATTGTCTTTTCCATTGTTTTGTTCACGCTAATCTGCAACTCCGCCTGTGCTGCTTCCTATGTTAGTCTGTCTATCTTTTCGTGTATGTCGTGCTGCTAATATGGTAGCATATATATATATATCATATGCAAAATGAAGGTCTTTCAGATTACGTATCACATATCCATTGTATTCCAGTTGATCTCCACTCTGTTGTTCGCTACATCATCCACCCAGTCATTGACCAAGATACGCATTTTTGGAGAAAGTACTCGTCTAAATCCCTGTCTGACCCAAAACTTGCACTGTAAGACAACTCCGTCTGTATGTATGTGACCTTCTAATTGGTTTCTCTTGGACTTAGTGTGGTTTATCATGCACCGTTCCATATTATATCTGTAATGCCCAGGGGACTTAACTTGCTTTGTTTCATTTCGCTAGCAACATGGTCTGCCATTTCAGTTTGAATAACAACATGCCTGTTTGGATTATTCTACTTGTGTCTTAATCATAGAAATTGTGCACAGTTCTTATAAATTTTCTGGTGTTCCATTATACTTCAACATTTGCAAAATTGCTGTTCTGTCTATACTCTCAAATGCCTTTAAAAAATCTATAAAGAGGTGTCTGCCACTTCTTTGATTTATCTACAATAATTATGAGCGCCGCTATTTCACTGTACAACACCTTCATCTTCGTAATCCTGCTCGTTCGTCTCTCAGTTTTCAATCTAAAGAATCGTTCACCCCAAAAAATATTTTCAAAAGAAATAACACAAACAAGGTTTTTCTTCTGAGGAATGAAAAACGTAAGCTTTGGTCCAATTCTATTTAAATACATGACACTCACTGTCAGCCAATCCCTCACTATCCGCACAACACTCACTATCCACACGACACTCACTGTCCGCACGACATCCACTATCCGAACGGCAATGACTATCTCCACAACAATTGCCATCCCTACGACACTCACTGTCCGCTCTACACTCAGTGTCCGCTGTCCTCATTTCAATGATGTAATATTAATCATTAGAACAACGACACAATTATATGAAAATAAAACTAATAATATTAAATCACAATGCACCATAAAGTATCGATGTAGTTAATTAAATATACTAAACTTACAAATTGCGGCGTTTAAAGACGCTCCAGTCTAAACTGACAGATGAGAGTGATTGTGCTGTTTGCGTGCACTTGAAAAACATTTGTTTTCCAATTATATTGTTAGCCCATTTCTTCAGGTAGTTAGTTACATCTTCTTTTCTTCTTCGATCAACTGGTGATATGCTTCTAGTCCATTGAGGTTCATGAAGGAAACTGCACGTATCAGGTCTTCGCCGGTCCTTTTCACTTTTTGGAGCCGAGGTAGCGCAGTGGTTAGTGCTCTGGCTTCCTAGCAAAGCGATCAGAGTTCTTCTTCTTCTTTTTCTTCTTCTTATTCTTCTCCTTCTTCTTCTTTTTCTCCTTCTTTTTCTTCTTACTCTTCTTCCTTCTGCTTCCTCTCTTTCTTCTTCTTCTTCTTCTTCTTCTTCTTCTTCTTCTTCTTCTTCTTCTTCTTCTTCTTTTTCTTCCTCTGCGTTCGTTCTCAATCGCCCTGCAAACAAGCCATAAACAGGGCTTTGCAAATAGCAGGATGTAGTTCGGAGAAAGGAATGCGTTGTGTCGCTAATTTACAGCTTGACTGAGATATTTGCACCTTTCGGCCCGACACATCCGCCTTAGGCAGCAGCAGGGTTCTTCTTCTTCTTCTTCTGCGTAATCAGTCAGACAGTAACCATTATTTTTTCGAAAAAAGCGGCGGTCATCCTGAGGCTGTCGACACTGCCATATAGCTTGTCTTGTGTTGCCACTGATGATGGCCACATCTGCTCTCTCTGATCCTCGTATGTCGGGCAGTTCTGCAGCAGATGCTCAGCGGTCATTTTCCCGGTACCACACGGGCATTCGTCGGTACCACCCATCTTCAATTTGTTGAATAGGTGGTACCTCAGTCTATTGTGGCCAGTGCGAAGTCTGAATACCACGACCTGCTCTCTTCTGTTCAACTGGTAATAGGCATCGTTTTTGGTGTAGCCGGTATGTTCAGTTTCCCATTTGGTCATGTATCTGGCTTTAATAAGCCGTTTTGACTCTTCGTACGTTATGCTAGTATCTGTTTGTGGTAGTCTTGCACCTTCTTTTACCAGTCTGTCTGCCTCCTCGTTGCCTTTGATGTTGCAGTGTGATGGGACCCACTGTACCACTACCCTTTTTGGTGCGGACTGCTGGCATAGTTGACAGAGTACTGCTCTTAAGTCGTTAAGCTCAGTGTTTTTCTGGCTTTTTAGCGCTGTGACTACGGCCAGAGCATCTGTAAGCAGGACTGTATGGCTTTCATTTTCTTTATGTGTCACCATTTCTTCCACTGCTGCCCTCAGTGCCTCTGCCTCCGCTATGAAATTGCCTGTGTACTTACCAGTAGCGAATGACAGTGTTATTTTTCTGCCATTTGGTAGGTTCAGGAATGCTCCTGCCCCTCCGTTCTGTGTAGTGTTTGTTACAGAACCGTCGGTGTATGCATGGGTCCAGGCCATGCTTGGGTAGTTTTTCGTTATGTAACTCAGGGTTGTATCTCTTCTTTATTTTTAAGTCTGGCAGTTTTTTGTTTCCAATACCTGGTATATTTTCTACCACCTCTGGAAATATATCCTGCCTCCAGGTAGGTTTTCGTACAGTAGTGATGGGCTTTGGTGTCGTTTAGTGCGTTTATGGGATCTTCGTGCATCTTTGCTTTGGCTATTTCTGCAAAGTTTCTCCGCTTTAGTTTCTCATTTCCCAAATTGTTTAGTCTCTGGTGCATTGGATCGTCAGTCAGGAAACGCACCTCAACAATAAACATAAATTCTCAATCAGAGGATACCAGACCTTCCGTCTAGATAGAGAAGGCCACAAAGGAGGGGTCCTGATACTGACCAGAAACTGCATACCGAGTAGCGCGGTATCTGTCAATCACACCAGACAAGCAGAAATTGTAGGAGTTGACATAATGGCTCAAGAGACGAAGCTCCGCATTATCAATCTGTACGGACCACCAAATAGAGACCTATCGCTCTCGAGTATGGAGGTCAGAGACTCCAACTGCATAGTAGTTGGAGATTTGAACAGCCACTCGGAGAGATGGGGATACTCTGACACAGACAGCAGAGGTGACGAAGTGGAAGATTGGGAGATAGATGCAAATCTCTCCCTAATCAATAGGCCGGAGGATAGCCCTAGCTTCTATTCAAGAACATGGCATACCACATCGACTCCAGATTTGGCCTTCTCCACACAGGACATACACCATAAAATAGACCGCCAGGTGCTAAACCAACTGGCAGGTAGCGACCACAGGCCGATCAGGCTAACCATTGACATGGAAGTAGGCCCACAGGAAACAAAACCGCTCCCACGTTGGAATTACAAACGAGCCGACTGGGACAGATTTGCAATCCTGACAGATGGGCTGTGTAAAACCATCAACACACGAAACACCAAAATGAAGCCCATGGTAGAGAGCCTAAGCAAGGCAATAATGCAAGCCGCCATTGAAACCATCCCAAGAGGAGCTAGGAAAAACTATAAGCCCTACTGGAATGATGAGTTGCAGAAAGTGGAAGATGCAGTAACAAATGCTAGGAACATGGCAGAGCGAGAAAAATCCATGGAGGCAAACATCGCCCTCAAAGCCGCCGCGGCGAAGTACAAACACACTCTCAAGCAAACAGCAAGAGAAAGCTGGAAAAATAAAACGGAAAGTCTAAACCTGGACAAAGACGGGAACAAGCTATGGAAGCTAGTCAGAGCCATGAACGACGAAACCCCGTCAAATAAACAAATTACTATCAAGCAGGGCGAGAACTTGATCACAGGTAAGAAAGCCGCAAACGCCTTTGTCGATCACTATGCCAGAGCAAACCACATCGAGGTCCCTGCAGATAAGCATACAGACATTAGCGAAGAGCTAAAGGGACACGAAAACATGAATACGGCTCCTGAAGAGCACATGATGGCCAAACTAACAATGCGCAAAATGGAAGAGGCTATGAGAACACTAAAGAAAAGGAAATCTCCCGGAAAAGACGGGATAACAAACGAAATGCTGATGGGGCTGGGCCAAATAGCGAAGAAGAAACTGCTATCGGTCCTGAACCAAAGCTGGAAAAGGGGAATTGTACCACAGGCATGGAAAGATGCAAAACTGGTACCAGTACCAAAAACAGGAAAGGACAAAACAGATCCAAATGGATACAGGCCCATAAGCCTACTGGGCTGTGTCGGCAAGCTGATGGAACGGATGATAAACACCAGACTGATGTGGCATCTGGAAGAAAAACGAATACTAATTCCACAGCAAGCCGGCTTTAGACAGCACAGATCCACTGAGGACCAGGTCATCCTCATAGCCCAGGAGATAGAAGATGCCTACCAGGCACAGAAACACACAGTAGCTGTTTGGGTGGATCTGGAAAAGGCATTTGACAAAGTCTGGAAAGATGGACTTAGAGTCAAGCTAAGAAGAAGTGATGTCTGTGAGAAGATGTACAAGTGGATCAACCACTACCTCAGACAAAGAACGGCCAGAGTCCAAGTACAAGGGCAGATGATCAAAAAGGTGACACTCGAGCAGGGAGTACCCCAAGGGGGAGTATTGTCACCCACACTCTTCCTGGTATATATAAACGATATTACAGAGAATATACCAAGAAGAGTCCATAGCTCAATGTTTGCAGACGATCTGGCTATGTGGACCTCTGAAAAGAATCTCACCATAGCAAGAAATCGGATGCAGACGGCCCTAACATCGCTGGAAGAGTGGGCGAACTCATGGCTGGTCAAAATAAACGAGGAGAAAACCACATGCACAATATTCTCGCTTTCATTAAAACCCCAAAGTACCAAATTAAGTCTAAATGGCAAAATCCTGCAGCCAAACGACAACCCAACCTATCTGGGAGTCACATTTGATCGGTGCATGACATGGAAAAGTCAGATTGAGAGAAACCGAATGAAAGCCAGAGAAAGAATGGCAATCATGAGGAAACTTGCTGGCACAAGCTGGGGAGCAGACGAAGGCATACTAAAGAAACTGTATACTGGAAGAGTGAGACCAGTTCTCGAGTATGGCATTGCGGCATGGACAACAGCAGCGAAGGCGAACTTCGATAAAGTTAGCAAACTTCAAAACCAAGCCATGAGAGTTATAACAGGTGGCATGAAGTCAACGCCAATTGTAGAACTTGAAAAGATTACAAAACTGCAATCCATGACCGATAGAAGAGACTGCAGAGCCCAGCTGCAGTCAGAGAAACTCCGAAGACTGACCGACCATCCAATGCACCAGAGACTAAACAATTTGGGAAATGGGAAACTAAAGCGGAGAAACTTTGCAGAAATAGCGAAAGCAAAGATGCACGAAGATCCCATAAACGCACTAACAACACCAAAACCCATCACTACTGTACGAAAACCTACCTGGAGGCAGGATATATTTCCAGAGGTGGTAGAAAATATACCAGGTATTGCAAACAAAAACTGCCAGACTGAAAAAGAAAGGAGAGATACTACCCTAAGCTTCATAACGAAAAGCTACCCAAGCATGGACTGGACCCATGCATACACCGACGGTTTTGTAACAAACACTACACAGAACGGAGGGGCAGGAGCATTCCTGAACCTACCAAATGGCAGAAAAATAACACTGTCATTCGCTACTGGTAAGTACACAAGCAATTTCAGAGCGGAGGCAGAGGCACTGAGGGCGGCAGTGGAAGAAATGGTGACACACAGTGAAAATGAGAGCCATATAGTCCTGCTGACAGATGCTCTCGCCGTAGTCACAGCGCTAAAAAGCCAGAAAAACACTGAGCTTAATGACTTAAGAGCAGCACTCTGCAAACTGTGCCAGCAGTCCGCACCAAAAAGGGTAGTGGTACAGTGGGTTCCGTCACACTGCAACATCCAAGGCAACGAGGAGGCAGACAGACTGGCAAAAGAAGGTGCAAGACTACCACAAACAGATACCAGTATGACGTACGAAGAGTCAAAACGGCTTATCAAAGCCAGATACATGACCAAATGGGAAACCGAACATACTGGTTACGCCAAAAACGATGCCTATTACCAGTTGAACAGAAGAGAGCAGGTCGTTGTCTTCAGACTTCGCACTGGCCACAACAGACTGAGGTACCACCTATTCAACAAATTGAAGATAGGGTGTACCGACGAATGCCCGTGCGGTACTGGTAAAATGACCGCTGAACATCTGCTGCAGAACTGCCCGACATACGAGGATCAGAGAGAGCAGATGTGGCCATTACCAGTGGAACTGCAAGACAAGCTCTATGGCAGTGGCGAGAGCCTCAGGATGACCGCTGCTTTTTTCGAAAAAATAATGGTTACTGTCTGACTGCGTACGCAGAAGAAGAAGAAGAAGGATCGTCAGTCAGTCTTTGGAGTTTCTCTGACTGCAGCTGGGCTCTGCAGTCTCTTCTATTGGTCATGGATTGCAGTTTTGTAATTTTTAAGTTCTACAATTAGCGTTGAATTCATGCCTCCTGTTATAACTCTCATGGCTTGGTTTTGAAGTTTGCTAACTTTATCGAAGTTCGCCTTTGCTGCTGTTGTCCATGCCGCAATGCCATACTCGAGAACTGGTCTCACCCTTCCAGTGTACAGTTTCTTTAGTATACTTTCGTCTGCTCCCCAGCTTGTGCCAGCATGTTTCCTCATGATTGCCATTCTTTCTCTGGCTCTCATTCGGTTTCTCTGGATCTGACTTTTCCATGTCATGCGCCGATCAAATGTGACTCCCAGATAGTTTGGGTTGTCGCTTGGCTGCAGGAATTTGCCATTTAGACTTAATTTGGTGTTTTGGGGTTTGATTGAAAGCGAGAATATTGTACATGTGGTTTTCTCCTCGTTTATTTTGACCAGCAATGAGTTCGCCCACTCTTCCAGCGATGTTAGGGCCGTCTGCATCCGATTTCTTGCTATGGTGAGATTTTTTCAGAGGTCCACATAGCCAGATCGTCTGCAAACATTGAGCTATGGACTCTTCTTGGTATATTCTCTGTAATGTCGTTTATATACACCAGGAAGAGTGTGGGTGACAGTACTCCCACTTGGGGTACTCCCTGCTCGAGTGTCACCTTTTTGCTCATCTGCTCTTGTACTTGGACTCTGGCCGTTCTTTATTTGAGGTAGTGATTGATCCACTTGTACATTCTCCCACAAACTTCCCTTCTCATTAGCTTGTCTCTAAGTCCGTCTTTCCAGACTTTGTCAAATGCCTTTTCCAGGTCCACCCAAACCGCTATTGTGTGTTTCTGTGCCTGGTAGGCATCTTCTATTTCATGGGCTATGATGATGACCTGGTCCTCAGTGGATCTGTGCTGTCTAAAGCCGGCTTGCGGTGGAATTAGAATTCGTTTTCCTTCCAGATGCCACATCAGTCTGGTGTTAATCATACGTTCCATCAGTTTGCCGACACAGCTCAGTAGGCTGATAGGCCTGTATCTATTTGGATCTGTTTTGTCCTTTCCTTATTTTGGTACTGGTACAAGTACTGCGTCTTTCCATGCCTGGGGTACAATACCCCTTTTCGAACTTTGGTTCAGGACTGATAGCAGTTTCCTAGCAGTTAGCCCCATCAGCACTGGATGCGAGTCAATCGAGCCACCGAGAGACTAGCCCCAGATTTCCGAGGGTCTAATTCCAGCACACGTTCCCTATTAGACCCAACAAAAGTGCTTTCGGCCTGTCAATCATTACAGTGTTGGCGTGTTGAGTCAAATTAAGCCGCAGGTTCCACTCCTGGTGGTGCCCTTCCGTCAATTTCTTTAAGTTTCAGCTTTGCAACTATACTTCCTCCGGAACCCAAACACTTTGGATTCCCGGAAGCTGCCCGCAGAGTCATCGAAGCAACTTCTGCGGATCGCTACTCTGCATCGTTTATGGTCAGAACTACGACGGTATCTGATCGTCTTCGTGCCTCTGACTTTCGTTCTTGATTAATGAAAACATTCTTGACAAATGCTTCCGCAGTAGTTCGTCTTGCGACGATTCAAGAATTTCATCTCTAACGCCGCAATACGTATGCCTGTTTGTCCCTGTTAATCTGCTGCCTTCTTTGGATGTGGTAGCCGTTTCTCATGCTCCTTCTCCGGAATCGAAAACTGATTCCCCGTTACCCGTTACAAACATGGCAGGCATGTCACGTACCATCGACATTTGATAGGACAGACATTTGAAAGATGCGTCGCCGGCACATGAGGCCATGCGATCAGCACAAAGTTATCCAGAGTCACCAGTGGGGACGCCGCAACCCCACGAGGGGAAACGACGATTGGTTTTGAACTAATAAAAGCGCTCTTTCCGCAAGGGTCGGAGCTTGGTAAGCATGTATTAGCTCTAGAATTGAAACAGTTATTCAAGTAGGATCGTGTCATCTAAGGAACCTCGACTGATTTAATGAGCCATTCGTGGTTTCACCGTGAGACAGTGTGAACTTAGACATGCATGGCTTAATCTTTGAGACAAGCATATGACTACTGGCAGGATCAACCAGATATCTGTCGGAGACGTACGAACCACACACACCGGTCGGCGGAGGACGGGTGTGTAAAAAGCCTCACTGGGACGGCCGCAGGGACCGACTGACGGACGGACGGTTGTTCCGTCCCTCACTCCGTCGAGCTAGGACCGCCTAACAGGGGCCCGTACACATACCAGACGACCGACCGACCGGGCTCGCTCGGGGAGGGATGGCAGCGCTCTGTGCAGAACGGATCCCAACGGCCCCGGCGATGAATTTCACAGGGACTGGAGACAATTTTTGCTTGCCGGCCTGCCTTCTCCCAAGGGTTGGTCGGGCGAGGACAGGACCTTTAGGCACGATTCCTGCTTTCCATTTGCCGGTCACAAGCTCTTTGCGAGAGAATGACCACCAGCGAGACGAACTGTCGAGGTCTGCTATAAGCCTTCGAATAACCACCACTGACTGTCAAAGTTTCTCGATACGAGCCACGGTAACGCACCGTTGCCATCGGTACGACAACACGAATATGGTCCCGCAAGATGGCCGGGGAGAGGCTGGCAAGCGTTTTCGGCAAGCCCGCGCTATCACTCCGTCTGACGGGACTGAGATCGCTGTACGAATACTGGATTAGAGTCAATCGCGGCGGCGAGAGACCAGCCCCAGATTATAAGAAATACAATCTTATCCAAATAGATACACGGAGTTTATAAGTAAAAGGTATTGATGTTGCTCCCAACTAATCCAACCCAGTTCTAGCCGCACACTCCCCTCCCCTTAACTGCACCATCAACACACTCTCAAAAACTCGTCCTCGTTACACTCAGTTCCCCTCAGGCTGGTGATCTGGACATAATATATTCAATATATTCAATTTATACTCACATATGATGACATACTCAATCGGTCTGCGTATACCCACGCTCTGAAACATACATCGTTCCCTCAGTGTCTACTTACACCACACATACATCTAGATTTCACCTAGTCGATCTGTACACTTGCATAACTCTTCTGTACATACATCGTTCCATCGGTGTCTACATGAACCACACATACATCTAGATCTCTCTTAGACACAGGGCGCCCAACACAAACCTTATAGAGCGACTGACCAAGACTCGAAGGCGTTCGCTGGCTCAGCTACCCTGTTCTCACACCTTTGTAAAAACAGCGTATCAATCACTCTTCTATCAAGTCCGTGAGCTAAACAGACTCCTCGCTAATATCTGTCTCTCGCTGTCTCTCTCTCCATGGCCAGTCTGCTTGAGCTAAACTTTGTCTAGTATTATATAGTCTCAAACAGTATCAGAGCTGTCCAATGGCCAGTCTGTGGGATTTCTTGACCCAGCCATTCAGCTGCCATTGGAACGCATCACTCCTGTCATTCATCCAACACTACCCAAATCGAAAGGCCAGTGGTCAGCATCTAGCCTCTTACATGTCTAGACATCTTCTTTTCCCCAACCCCATTTTCCTTTGTTGACTTAGTATCAAGACGGTGAGTGACCTTGGCTTAGTATAGAGACGGAGAGTGACCTTGGCACACATTCAGGTACCTTTGTTCTCAGAGTCACCAACCACATTACCCTGCCCTAAACGCTCATGCTCGGGCTGGAACTGTTACAAAAGTGAAACATTATATTCTGGATCGGATCAGACCGACTGACAAATTTTTCTACCTTAAAGCTTTTCAAGCATAAGTTGAACACTGAGATAAGTGTATAAATGTTGCAGGAGATTATATCGAAAAAGAAACGGCATTTTAATTACTGGAAAAAAATACTTGCTCTTACAAAAAAAAGGCCCGGTTTGACTTGAACGACGCTCATTTGTTTGTTAATCTCCAACTCTGGCACTGACAGCACAATATGGGAAGGGATATTGAGTATAGTGTTCTTTTTGTATCCATTGTCACGTTACCATGTTATAATTATTAGTTGTAAAAAGCATACAAGAGAATGTATAAATGGAACGGTGGCATTCTCAAACAACTATGACCTTGTTCCAAATTATCTTGCTAATATGAAATGTCTGTGTCTTATGTGTCTTATTTACAACTAAAATCAATTCAGGTTTGAGATACATGTCACTACAGTGGACGTATTCCTTTGTTTGCCATGCCTTTATTTCATTCGTTTTACTTGATGATGGAACTATTTTTTTGTGCCACGAGATTGTGACATGATACATTATCCATTATCAGGCACAGAGGTCTGTGAAAGAACGGTCAAAGAATTTTCTTAATCTACTCTCTAAATGAAGCCGTGTAGCGCAGTGGCTAGCGCGCTGGCTTCGCATCTGAGTGGTCCTGGGTCTTTCCACAGTTGAGACGGGAATGGTTTTTTCAGAACGCTATGGCTCCCGGGTCGACCCAGCCTCAAATGGGTACATGTTCAGTCCGGGAAGTTAAAGCGGCAAGGGAGAGGAGATGGCTCCCGCCCTCATATAGCCGAGCCTTTGAAATGTGAGATCGCTAACACCTCACACCCCTACGGCAGTAATGCCATGGGTTACTTTACTTTACTTTACTCTCTAAATATATAGGCGTATTTTTATGTATCATAAGCCATGTCGTAAGAGAGCATGTCGTAAAAGGCAACTAACTGTGTGAGAGGGTATAACACCGTCCATGATTAGATGGTTTGGTTAGAGCAACATAGATGACACCTAAAAGGCTGCGGGTCTACTATGCTCTAATGTTTGAGTCGATTAAGATGGACTCGCAAATGGGTCAAACACCCTCTGCGACAATTGTCCCAACGCAGCGGACTAATAAGTCCGCTTACCAAGACATCCTCATCTTGACTACACCCAGCGCCCACCTGAGCTGGGACTTGCTCAGGAGTATATGTAACAGAGTTACAGGGGTACAACGAGCCAACGCCAGGGAAGCACTGAAAATACCGTTCGTGGTACCCAAACATAACTTGAGAACCCTGTCCGAGAGGTTCAGTTCATTGAACGGGGCATGGTCCTCAACTCTCAAACAATGCAAGTTGAACTGGCCGACCAAAATAGGTCGCATTCTCACGGTTTGAACTGGGAATCCTCGTTAACAAGCGGCCAGTCAGTAGTGTGGAAAACAAGGCAGCCTTTCTTTGAGACACGCGAGTTGAAATAAAGTTTGTGGGAAATGAACTCAAGAAAGTAGAAGTCATTGACTAAAGCGGGGACGCTTAGAATATAAGCTGAGGGAGACATAATAGGAGGATAAATCAGAAGCAGCAGACAAGGGTGTCCTACCGGGCCGTGTAGTAGGTAGCACATTGGTCAAGAACAAGTAGCTAGATAAAACTACATAAATTAGTCAGTGAGTGCCAATAGTAGAGTCATAGAATTAGAAGCCACCGAAGCAGACCAACACTGAAAGGCAACGAGTGACCACATACATGTAAGAATCTATCTTTGTGTGATGTTTTGTTCGAGACGTCGTCATTAACATCTTGCTCGAGTGACCTGACTTCATTCTCGTCAGACGGAAATGGGTTGCTGTAACACGAAGCTGTCGTCCTAGACGACCGTTGTGATTTGTGGGTTTCTCGTCCTGACAACCACAGTAACACAACCACTGTCGTCTGTCATAGACACGAGCACAGCTGCAGTCAGAGCACTGATGCAGTCACCGACTGCCTGACGTAGAGACGAGGCAAGAGGTCCAGTATACATCTGCCTTACGAGAGACGAGACAAGAGGTCCAGCAGACATCCATTTTTGTCTACGCTGAGAGGACAGGTAGATGAGGACTAATAAATTGTAGATAGACATCCTTTATATCAACGCACAGAGATAGACAGTGAATAGAACAATTGCTAGATTCCGACCACGTGATGAGAACCCTGGGTAAAGTTTAGTACTAGAGTAAGACCTGTGCTACTTGCACGAACCTTTAGAAGTAATCATAGCCAAATGGAGAAGTGATAATAACAAACCTTTTGAGAGACATTAGAAATCATTTATAACTGATGCACAATATGATATAATCAAGCCTAGTGATTAGATTTGATGTGCATATTGTTTTACTTGTGAAAAATACATGCTTTGTTTTACCTGTGTTAAAAGAATTGTTAGTATTTAAATTTAGAGAGTTAAGGAGTGATAGTGGTAAGGAAGATAAGATAGAGAATACGTTAACCCAGTTATATATCATATTAAATGGTACCGTGACCTAGGATATAGAGTAGCGTTAGACCTGTTATACATTCTACCCTGTAGAAGTACAGGTCGACGAAGAACTAAGACTAAGAACTATTATGTCTGCTGCCTGCGTTGGCAGTTGATTTCCTTTGCTGCTTGTTACAATTCTTGCTATCATATTATCTAATGACTGTCATTCGTTTGTACTTGTATGATGAGCATTGATCAATTTTTCACACACACATACATATATATGTAGCTACTAGGCGTGCCTTTTCCGAAATTATTTATCGCCAGTCTGTCTACTTACAAAAGGTGAAGTATACCAACCTTACCGATTTCCATTATATAGATTTTAAGACATCAGTGTCATTGTTATTTTACGGCCCATCTATCAATTTCTTTAGTGTAACAGTTTCTTTAGGATCAAATATTCGAAACATCCCTCTTTGTCGAAGTTATCTAACCTTCCCTTTCTCCCTTGCTTTCTCGTGATCCATGAAAATGGACTACCATAGTCTTGGACCCAACATGAGAACGACCGTTGACCTATACCAAAGGCACGCATTGTTCTCTTCTGTGAGTTTGATAGACGATGATAAAGACTGCAATTTCTCGTCTCCGTAGAGAGATATTTATACAGCTTTACTGTGATGTTTTAGAGTGTTATTAATTTAACTGTTATTCTTATCCCCATTGTACTATACACACCAGATTAAAGCTAATCTACGCGTTCGAGTAATATGTAAACGTATTGTAATAACGTAGACACATACATTTCTTGCACATTCGGACAATTTGTTGTAGTGGTGAGGAAACGCTTTCCATAAGAACACAATACATGTTCTTCTACCCTATGTGCAATTAATGAAATTAGCAATCTGTCCCTGCCGAAGTCGGATGTGTCGGACCAAAAGGTGCAAATATCGCAGTCAAGCTGTAAGCTAGCGACACAACGCATTCCGTTCTCCTGACTACATCCTGCTACTCGCAAAACCCTGTTCAGGGCTTGGTAGTGGGAGATTGAGAACGAACGCAAAAGAAGAAGAAGAATCAATGTGTTATTGCTGAATTACAAAGACTGTTTAGTCGACGCGATGGCTTTGTTGTGTACTTGAAATAAGCTAAATTGGAAACTGTATATATCTTGGTGATGTGACTGACAATTTTGTTAACATAATATCATGATGGCACACATTTCGAATGCTGATTTCCAGAAATGTTATTCGCGTGGTTGTTGAAATTTCAGCGCATTTAAAAGCGGCAGATGTTTCTGAACGGGCTATAGATACATAAGCCCATGCACGAATAAGCAGTTGCTATATTTGTACTAGATCGATGGAAATATAGTGTAGATTATTGTATAATATTGTGTACTATCGTTATCCCATGACAAGGTACATGTTTTCCTAACACAATGTTAGTGAAATCAGGCTTCCATAAACAGGTGGAGATTTATATTTGCATATGGAGAATTAAGATTAACCACTAATTCGGAAAAGCACGGGTGAAATAGAGACAGAAGACAGCAACAGAAGACAAAAACTTGCTAATGTCGAGGATTTGGTCTTGTTGTTTAATTAAAACATGAGTCCTTCAGAAAAATCGAAATGTCTTGTTAAAAATGGAGATGCAGTTCTTCCTGTGGAAACCAGTAAAAACGACTCTAATTTGTATTTCTCCGCTGTCAGAGTTTCGCTATGTGCCACACTGATCTTAGTTTTTTATAATGGTGCAGTAACTAATAGGCAAACAATCAGTGCCCAGTATTTCCAGCAGCGTTTCATTGAAAGTCAATATAATAACAAAACAATTACCAACATCACAGACGTGAAAGAAGACATCGTGAATAACGCTCAGAAAGACGCTTCCAATTTGATGATGTATAACAATATCATTGTATGCATTACTTCAGTATTCACTTGTCTTTTTGCTGGCTCTGTTTCAGACTTTTTGGGCCGAAAGATGTTGTTGTTATTCTCATTGTCTGGAACCGTAATGTGCTTGACTGCTTTGTGCGTTATAATCAGGTTCGATCTTAATATTCAATTAACGTTCATTGGTTCAGTAATAGATGGTATTCTGGGCTCCTACTTTGTCACTGCTCTAGCAGTGACAGTCATAATTACAGACATGACACCTGATCCACGGAACAGAGCAATTCGGTTTGCGGTAATTGACGGAATTTCTTCAGTGTATGGATTTGCATGGCAAGTAAGTGGTTCGTCCATCCTATGTTGTATCACATCACCGTTCATTGAATCTTAATTATGTCTCATTTCCTATATAACCATTCACACAATCGTAATTAAAATGTCATTTTTATATCCCCATACACATAATCTTAATTACAATGTCTCATTTTCTATATAACCATTCACATAATCGTAATTAAAATGTTATTTTATATATCATCATTCATTTAATCTTAATCACAATTTGAAATGTTCTATATCACCAATCACTTAATCACCATGTACCATTTTCTACATCACCGCTCACTTAGTCCCAATGTGCCTTTTTCTACTTCACCACTCCCGTAATCAGCATGTGCCATCTTCTACATCACCCCTCCCTTAGTTCCAATGCGCCATTTTCTACACAAGACCTTACTTAATCGCAATGTGCTTTTTTCTACACAATAATTTACTTAATCGCAATGTACCATTTTCTACACAATACCTTACTTAATCACAATGTACCATTTTCTACACAAGACCTTACTTAATCACAATGTGCCATTTTCTACACAAGACCTTACTTAATCACAATGTGCCATTTTCAACACACCACCTTACTTAATCGCAATGTGCCAATTTCAACACACCTTACTTAATCACAATGTGCCATTTTCTACACAATACCTTACTTAATCGCAATTTGCCATTTTCTACACAATACCTTACTTAATTACAATGTGCCATCTCCTACATCATAATTCACATAATCGGCACGTGCCTTTTTCTATAATTCCATACAATAAAAAATCAACGAGACAGCTAAATATAGTTTGTCATTCCAACTTTCATGACGTCTGATTAGAGTAGTGTTAGATACTTTGCTGTTAACGACGAAGGTATACGGTTCAACTCTTGTTACCTGCACGCTCCAATCGAGCCAGCTGCACGTGCGTACATGACTTACTGTTCGGAAAGAAAAGAGAGAGGAATGAGCTAATCACTTCTTCTCATTAACAAGCCAACTTGCGGCTTAGTGCAATGACTTGTTTAACACTTCATTCTCGACAGCAGTGTCTGTTATGGGGCTTTAATTGACAATTGCTCTTTGTATAGCATAAGTTTCATTTTCTGGAACGATGCTCTACTAACTTCATTGACTTGTCCGACCACTTCTGTTGTTTAAAGTGATCAGTATCTGAAATCACTTTTTTGGTTCAAGTGTTTCGCGTTGGTAGTTTTACTAATATTACGGTAATTTCAGCAATCCATCTGTCACTTATCGTCCTCTTGTCCTTCACATAGATCGTTTTTTGTTATATTCGCACAATACTAATGGGTCAGGTTGTATTCTCGTAAGATGGCTGAACCATCTTTTATGTTTCATGCTGCTATGTGCTTTTATCTCCAATTCGAACAGGCCCACCGCTGCCCCGCTGCAGTTAACTCTGTGCCAGAACCTGCACCAAAGTACTTTGTGTGTCGTTCCTGTTGTGCTTGATTCGTGTAGCAACCCACATTAGTTGCATTCTACGACATTCCCGAAAGTTTACACTGACCCAATTTGTTATTTCTTGGAATCTGCAAAGTAGTTCTCAGAATAGTTTTAACGCCATCATTTCTCTTGTCTATCTCGTGGGCTTTAGGAGGTGCGTTGGGCGATATCGACATCTAAGTACATTTGGAGATGCTAGTGCGCCAGGTGGATCGATTCTGTGCAATCAACTTCCAGGAGGTGACATCAATATTGAAGCTTTTTAGAGACACTTTCATGAGTCTTTGTAGCGTTACTTCTGTCCCCCTAATGAGCGTTTGCCTGTTTTAAACTCACCGTACTACAGCTGCTTCGAGATGTGCTCATTGAGCATGCAAACAACGTGCCCCTTACATCATAATTGGGCTTTTTGAGAAGCATATGGATGCTCAACATGTTAGTTTTACTTAGAATTCCAAAGTTTGGTCTGTCAGTGTCTCCCAAGCAGCCTACTTGGACAGCTCAAGTGAAAGGACTGCGCTGTCATCCGTGTCTGCTATTCACTGTCCATGCATCACACACATGTTGCAGAGTGGTTACCGTTACAGCAAGGCAAAGGCTAAGGCCGCCGTCCATCGTAGACGATGATGGCATAATTTATTTTACTAGCGCTATTTTTAGTAAGGATTAACCGCGCTACTTTTTATCCTCACTCTCTCGTCTCGTGCCGACTGACAAGTGGCAGGTCAAGGACAAGACGACTAGGGGGCGACTACGAGATGCAGGGGACTCCGCATCAAGCACCCGTGAAAAAGATGGCGGAGTCCGTAGTCGAACCCACACCACCTGATCACGAGGCCGACGGCTTAACCACTTCGCCACGGAATCAACCATTACAGCACGATACACTTTTAATCGTTCGGGTGACACGGACGCCATGTCGGCTCCAGATATTTGCTTGCTGCCTCTTAAATGCAGAGCTTTCCTTTGCATTTATGCTGTTGACCTCAAAGTCGATATTCACCTCTCTAGTAGGTAGGCAGGTGAAGCTGTCGACTGCCTGGAGACGTTGGTTCTGTATGGCAATGTTTTGTTCAATGTAGATCTACCCACGAGCGGGTTGAAAAAGTACTTCAGTTTTTCAAATCTTTATCGTGAGACCAAAGTTACTGCATTCTGCCCAAAATTCCTTCATGGTCTTGTTGTTTTGAATGCCCACAATGAATAGGTTTACTCTTTTTTGCGCCCTGAAAAGAAAGGACGATAAATGCCGGGCTTCTGTAGCTTTCCTCACATCCCAAGCGTGCTGATGAAGGGGGACCAAGGTCTTCCAGGCAGTTGGGCGATAACTGGCTTCATCTGCGTGTCGCTCATTACTACGGGGATCACGACGATCCCTTCCCTTGAAGGAAGGACTACGTGGAAGCCAAGGTGAGGGTCTTGTCCAGTATGTTTTGCAGGACCAGACGTTAGTCGTCCGTCCGTCCCCATCATGGTGGATTGTATATCGTGTTCAGTGCAGGTATTAGTGGCGTACACGTCAGCGAACAGGAAATCCAAGATTTTGGCCTCACTCACCTTGAACAGTGTACCTGATATTCATGCTAGTAGTAGAGCCATGTAAAGCATCAGAGAGTACTGCTGGAAAGACCATGCTAAAGTGTGTATGTGTGTGCTAGCACACAATCCTGTTTGACACTTTTGATTATTTTGAAGGCTACAGACAATTCTCCTTCGTACAGCGCTCGAGCAATTATGTCGTCACGAAAATGCCGGACAACCGCGATGACTCTATCGGGACAACAAAACTTGGCGATGATCTGCCAAAGCCCTTCCCTATTGACGGCGATCAATCATCTTGTTTCAACAAAGTTCAACAGTTCAACAAAAACTGTACCATTCACAATGCTGTTATTGACATTGCTTCTTCAGTTGACGTGCTACATTTATCATGTCGACCGTCCCACGACCCGCTCGAATACCAAACTGACTCTCTGAGAGTTGACCGTGCTCGTAGTAACCAGTTGAGAAGGACTCGGGCCAACATTTTACCCGCATTTGACATCGTGAGATGCCGCTATGCGACATGTTTCATCTCCCGTGGAAGTTTCTCGACTTTCCATATACAACAAAAGATTGTAGTAAGTTCCTGTACCCTCAGTGCAGGGACGCCTGTTTGGTAAATCTCAAAGAGCCTTGCCTATGAACATCGGGCTGATGCCGTTTCTAACATTAGCCTCGCTGGGCTCGAGTTCAAACCCTAGGATATTATCAACTTGAGGCATACGGCTATTGCTTGTTCGTTGATTAAAGGCGGACAGCGGAGGATGGGGTCAAAATACTTTGCCCAGCGCTCCAAAATCTGGACCCTGTTGTAAAGAACTCCGTATCGTTAGTTCATAGGACAGGAGATAAGTGACGGGACGCAGCGCCGTAGGCCGTCTCCAGTGCAGAATAAAACTGCCTTTAATCATTGTCATCAGCGTACCCTTTAATCTCCACTGCCTTATCGTGAAGCCAGGCACCCAGCACAGATCTGAGTACAACTGTATAAATGTTGTGAAATACAGTCCTTCTGGATGACGAGGAAGGGCCACAAGATCTTGATAACTGTGTCCTTTTTGTCGAACCAATCATTACTCTTACGAGTCGCGTTCCAAGCAGTCCATTGCAGAGATGTGGAATTCATCCATTAGAAAGTCCATCGGTCTTCCACAGTACTCAGTGCAGGCTGATCTCTCATCAGGCAACCGCTCAGATTCCTCGCACAGGTCTGTGCATGTCCCGCGCTTTGTACCGCGCTTCTTAACTTGGAACTGTTGAACCTGTTAACATGCGTCCGTCCCCGATGAATGTTAAACTACATGAATGTTAAACTTAGAGACGATGAGCCACACATGGTCTTAGTCCCGTCCCGTCTTTATCTGCGGTTAGTGATAACATAGTAACTCCTCGTGGCCCTCATCCTGAGGCTACAGAGTACTGGGCTCCACCCGGGGAGTCTGTAGGGATTTTGGTCAACACACTAAGCACGAACACGCCTCAGTAGTTGAACATTGTAGTGGCCGATTGTGGCAACGGCCTTTGACCTCTAAGCGAACATTATTATTTTGATCGTCTCCTTTGCCATGATTTCAAGCTGTCCAATATTTTATTTCTTTGCGTCCCTCGATTCTGCCTGTTGTCATCGCGTATTCCAACCCGTCTCTTCTTATGACATGCCTGGAATAGGATAACTGCCATGTCCTGATTTTTGCAATAAATTGTCTGTTTCTGTGCCTCCCAAAAAACCATGTTATTAGCTTTCTTTGCAGTCCATGGCATTTTCAAAATTCTTCCGTGAAACCACATTTTCGTTGCCTATAATGGTCCTTGTATTTGTCTGTTGATTGCATTTGGCAACAGCCAGTGTCCTTCCACGAGAAGCTGTACGGAAGTGCACAGAGCCTAGAGTCGACTGCTGCCTTCATGAGAGTTATTGAAGTTGAGGTCTGATGACGAACGAGGAAGAAGGAGAAGATTGTCCATGACTCTCTGCCGAATATCAGTATTAGTTCCAAGTAGCATAAAATAACTCTCCTCCTTAATTTCAGTGATAGGGCTTTGTTGCACAAGATTCCACTCATACTTTGGGAGACTGATTTTGCCTTGGCAATTTTGTTCATTAGTGCATCTCCCATAAAAGCTGATCTGGGTGCCCAAGTATTCAAATGAGTACTTGTTTCAGTTCCGTCTCATTTACCTTTATACAACATTTTGAAGATCCGTGCTTCTAAGTTACAAGCATTGCTTCTGATTACTTTTGAGACCTTTGTTTTCACTTTGAATAACTACTATGTCGACATTTCGTAAAAATCTTACTCATTCTGGGCTATCAACAGTTTCATCATCGTAACGCAAGTTGTTTACCTTCTGTCCACCAATTGATATTTCAGACATTGCCTCTATAGATCGCAATATAAATTCGCTGTACAGAAAGAACAGGGTTGCGGACAGCACACATCCCTGAATCACTCACATTGTCATCTACCTGTGTTATCTATTCGTGTAGCTGCAGTCTGTCCTCAGTATATGTTCAGAATAATTCTCATGTTCTTGCATCAGCCTGCAAAATCTTCCGGCATTTGGATTATCTCTCTGTGCTTCACCCTGTCGAATGCCTTGGTATAGTCTATGAAACACATACATAAATCTCTTTTAATCTATATAGCTCTCTCGATTACGGCTCTTAGTATATATATATATATATATATATATATATATATATAAATATATATATATATATATATATATATATATATATATATATATATGTATATATACGGCGTTATTTGTGCCTTTATTTTTCATAAACCGCATTGCTCATTGCCGATTTCTGGTTTGATTCTATATCTCATTTATAATACATGACGTATTACTGAATAAAAATGAGTTCTACTTCTAGATAAACAATAGATTAGCTATATATCGAATCCCAGTTTTACAGTCTATTATAACATACTCGTAATGTTAAAGGTTTTCGTGCAAATCTCACAAATGGTTGACCTGTCATATCTTTATACAGGTTCTTTCCGTTTGTCAAATTAGTCTGGTTGTTTCTGTTCTAATACAATTAAATTAAGTTTTCGTACACAGTTCTTTGTTGATCTTTTCTAGATCTTGTCAAATTCCATTATGTCTGCTACCTGCCTCGTGCTATTTTCAATCGCTGTCCTTTACTACTTGGTAAAATTATCGTTATAGTTCTATCTTTGTCTTTTTTGTTGTTTCTTCTCAAACTTCCGCTATCAATCTCTGAAAAGTGCTTTGCAAGTAAAGGGGTATTGTCTGGAGAACAGAATGCGCTGTGTCGTAGTTTACAGATTAACTGCTATATTTGCGCCTTTATGTCCGATACATCCGACTTAGCAGTTTTTTTTAGATACTGGGTTAGCTTTCCCGCTTCGATTCCTTCTCCTTAGTCAGTCTCTCCTGTTGCAGCTTGTTATCAAAGATCACCTCGTAGAGGTGTAGGAAGGTCTTTGTAGACAGACTGTCATGTTCTAGTGCCCAGCTTGATGAAAACATTTCGCTCATACCCAAGGCATGTTTTTTTTTTTTCACTGGGTTTGAAATATGATTATACAAACTTCCACGTTTAGCCTCAAACAAAACATATTTACACAATTTTTGTTGCGTTTATTTTAAGTGTAACGAATTTAACTTTCAACTTCACCAAAAAGTAACTACGCGCTTTTCAAAATCGAAAAAGGTTATTATAACGATGTATTACACTACACTTGAAACGCATCTCCATACTTTCAGTGCTATATCAGTGCATTTACGATTTTCCTTTGAAAAAAATATAATATGTGATTTCATGAATTTCATTTCTTACACATCACAATTGACTACTGTCGAACTATTAAAATGCTATTCAGCTAGCTCACATATTATA
Organism: Ariolimax columbianus; assembly: GCA_036924085.1. Classification (NCBI taxonomy): domain Eukaryota; kingdom Metazoa; phylum Mollusca; class Gastropoda; order Stylommatophora; family Arionidae; genus Ariolimax; species Ariolimax columbianus. The sequence goes on along the minus strand of JAVGWX010000007.1, from coordinate 54,449,811 downwards.
TTGTATACCCCAAAGAAGCTAAAATATACCATATTTACGTCTTGTAATTGAAAAAGGTGATATAACTAAGAATATAAATTTTCATAAATTAATGTATCATAATTTACAAAATATATTATTTTCAATATCGACACGTATTTCTGAACGTATGTTCCTAAAAATGAAAGTAATAGTCCTAGTTTGTACATTACCACGTTTTATGACATAATTGCCCATTACATGTTGCAGGAAAACAATACCTAACAATATAGACAACATTTTTTTCAGATATCTGTTGGTTACTTGATTAAAGCCACAGGATTCTTTGTCCCAGTGTTGGTGAATGTATGTCATATGGTGGTCTCTCTTCTTATTACTATTTTCTTTCTACCCGAGACACGGAAAGAGAATAAGAAATGCACCTGCAATGTAGGAAAACATGTCCAGAAGGTACGATCATATCACACAATATCTTTCGTTTGTGGTGGTTATTTTTTGTCGAATTTATCACAAGCACGTAATTTGATAGATACTCGTAAACTCACACAAACAGCACTTACATAAACATAACTGCTTATGTATCCACATAAGTATATATATTTACACACACACATATATATATATATATATATATATATATATATATATGTGTGTATGTGTATATATTCATATATATACATACATATAAATACTCTCTCTCTCTCTCTCTCTCTCTCTCTCTCATACATACACATACATACACATGTATGCGCGTCTTAGTGACATCATTACGATCTGTGAAATAGGACGTTGTGTGATCTGGACGTTGCGTAAACACTACTTTACACTCATCAAAGTTACATGAGATGCTGTGGTGTACCTGTATTTACTAAATATCCAAAATGATGCACACATACAGCACTATATTTCAGCTAAGGTAATACATATCCACCTCCTGATGGAAGAAGGTCCTTTTAGGCATTCGTTTCCAAAATAAGGAGGTTTCGTGCTTATTAATAATTGCTGGAGCAAATGTCCTTCTATTAAAAATTAGTTTATCTAGGATTTCCACTACTGATTTTCACATAATGCAGCAAATATTTGTGAAAGGCTGTATCTTTTCCGTTGCTGTTTTTAACAATCTCAGAAACAAAAAGCAGGAAGACCAATTCAGATCAGATGGCAAGGACAATGAGGAAACACAGTACGGCTCCAAAATACCTGGGAGTAAAGTTCGATCGCCCGCTGAAGTGGTTCTACTAAACAGCTGGGATGGGGGACGTTTAAATACAAATATTATATCCAGATTTCGTTTTGTCAACAGAGGCCTGAGAAAGATTCTTGGTATAAATATAAAATTGTTTGACAAAGTTACAAACGACAGACTGTGGGAGAGAGCGGGACAAGGATAAATTGGAACAGGAAATCTTAGGTAGAAAGTGGAGATGGATGGATCATACATTAACAAAGCCCCAGGCCAGTATCACCAGGCAATCCCAGTCATGGAACCCCCAAGGGGGATCAAGACGCTGAGCAGCGCATGAGCTGCAGTGGTCAGCGACCCATAGCTGACTGCTAGCGTCAGGGCCAGCGAATCAGAGCTGCCAAGACCATTCTACGCCGCCACGCGGTGATCCTGGATAACAGGCTGCAGCGGGGCAGACTGGCTAAGGAGAAGGGACGAAGAGGGAATGCTAACCCGGTACTCAAAAAATGCTTGCTGAAGTCGTATGTGTTGGACCGAAAGGTGCAAATATCGCAGTCAAGCTGTAAAATACGACACAACACATTCCGTTCTCTGGACTACATTCTTCTACTGAAGCCCTTTCAGGGTTTGGTAGCGGGAGATTGAGAACGAAGAAGAATAAGAAGAAGAAGAACCCCCAAGGAAGGTGAGGCGCAGGATGACCATGAAAATACATGGAGATGAGATCTGAAGACGGAAGTACAGAAAACATGAAAACGCTAGAAGGAATTGGAAACGATTGCACATGACAGAGTTGCTTGGTGAGAGTTGGTTGATGGCTTTTGCATCCCTGAGTGATAGAAGGCGAAAGAAATATCCAGATGTTAGGCCCTCACCCGTACGTTTTGTCGCAGAAAATATATCAGATAGCCATAAGTGATATAAACACTAGTGTATGATCAGGAAGCGGACAGTATCTACTGTAATTGATGAATACTAAGAGAACGAAGAGATGGATATGATACTCCATCCTAACAAATTAGAGCAGCTCAACTCATTCAATCCGCAAAATCAAATTTCTTGCGTTACTGCAGAGCCGATATATTTACTTGAACAATTTTCATACATACATGCAACGGTGTCTTCATACGTAAGGCTTCTTAAACTTATAAATGTACACATTTTTAGTACAATTAACCTGGCAAGACCCAATGCCAAAACAAAGATCAGGGAGATCCCCGGCAGGGACTTGCTTTTCGCGGATGATACTGCAGCTGTCACCAACCGCCAGCAGGAGCTTTAGAGGTTGATAGATAGCTTATCTCAGGCGTAAACAAATGTTGGTCCCACAAATTAATTTTTGCAAAACAAATATGCGGGGACAGGAAGTAGATGCAGGGCCAACTTTTAGCATCGATATTTATGGACTAGCACATGTGCATCAATTCACATACCTGAGATCCATCATCAAGGAATAGACAGTCCCAATGTCTAAGTCGCTGCTACATTTATTTACCAATGTCTAAGTCGCTGCTACATTTATTTACCAATGTCTAAGTCGCTGCTACATTTATTTACCAATGTCTAAGCCGCTGCTCCATTATATTTACCAATGTCTAAGTTGCTGCTACATTTATTTACATCACAACGCATGTTTGGGAAAGCCAGATACCCCCAATTAAAACCAAGGTCATAGTGTACAAGTCAGCACGCTTCTATTCCGCAGAGAAATTTGGACAACTCATGCCAAACGAGAGCACATGGTTAACACCTTCCATCTGCATTACATGGAGATACAGAGGGACAAATGCAGAGGTACACTATTGCAATGATCTGCTAAGCATATACTCTTGTTAGACAGTGAAGACTATGATGGTTGGTCTTGCTCCTCGACTAGAAGATGTTCGCATTCCTATAGATTTCCTGTACGGACAGTTGGCAGATTGCAAGAGAACAGTCAGCCGTCCACAGCTAAGGTTCAAATGTGTAAGCTTGATATGAAAGCTGCGAAGTCTGACATCCTGGGAAGACAAAGGTGTATACCGATCCAAGTGGAGATGTACCCTGATGGATCACCTCATGCGCCTTTAATAGAAGCTCTTGCAACACGGAGACGTGAAACGACAACGCTGCAAAGAAAAATAAAACAAAACAGATAAGTAGAATTTTATTTACCACTCTAAAGTGTTATCATTCTATAGTCAGTCATGACTGAAAGGAGCTACTACTGCTACTATCTTTTGGAGTTAACCAGACAAGCACTGAATTGCAACACACGAGGGACAAATATTAGTAGAGAGACAACATAATTACATGACGAAAACGATGTTAGAGGATTCAAAGCAGCTGGCGTCTCGTGAAGAGCAACGTTTATAGCCTGATACTCCAGAGCTTGAATAAATTAAATATTTTTGAGGTACCATCTCAGCACTTATTCTCAGATGCAGATATTCTGAAGCTGCTTTTAATTCCCCTTATATTAATTATATGTTTAATATTTCTCAGACATTCAGCTTCTACTTCTCTGACGTTGACAGGAAAGGCCGTTTCAAGTTTATAACGAGTATAGCCATCTACATGATATTCTCTTTCATAATGTCAAGTAGAGTTACTTTAGAGATCATGTTTACGCTAAACACACCTATAAACTGGAACTCTGTAGATATTGGAATCTTTTATTCAGTCAAAACGGTGAGTTGAAAGCAGTTTATCTATGAAAAATATACAAAGTAATATAGTCTATATGTTTCGCACGTCAGGTTCTGAGCAGCTGCAAGCGTCATGACTCACATGAATGAGTTGCGCATTTTGTACTTGTCTCTCGCTGTTCTGGATAGTTTCTTCCACATAATATGTTTGCCATTTTGTTTCAATAGATAGTGTTTCCCACGAAACATATCAGATGCTGATTTATTATTTTATTTTATTTAGATATCATTTTTGAAATATTTCTGTTCCTGTTTCTAAGAATCGACTTCACTGTACCCCGCATATTCCCATTTGTGCTCCGTTTCTCTCAGCAAAGGACGCCGGGTCTGGATGCTGATTGCCCTTGCGGCACGCTGGTTGTACACTCTCCCATAACGCGCTCTCATGATCCCACTCCGCTCGTACCTTATTTGATGCCGAAACGTTGCAGTCTGTGTAATGCTGATTCCATATTGCGGTGTCCCATTCCAACAGGGGGTCCTGTAAGAAAAATGAAATCTACAAAATTATAGTTAATGTTCGTACTTAAGAGATATTACATTGACAAATAACACAAAAATGCAAACTAATTTGAATAATCTGTAGTCGAATCTGGTTTATAAATTAAAAATAGATCCCTGAATATAAATTGAACTCTTCAGTTGATGAAACGGAAATGTGCAACAAGAACGAAGGCAGACAATACAAATGATCTAAATGCACCTAACATGATCTGCTGCAGATACAATATTAAGATCATTACACCAAAGACGGAAACTATGAACACCAGTAGAAGGCCAGACCCAGCTACAATCTATATTAATATTATTGAACGCCAATAAGACCCAGATTGTAAATATGGGGAAAGAATTTTGACGTAAGATAGGAGACGTAATAGAGACATCCCACCAAGATGTCAAAAAGTCTCCGTGATAGCTTATCAAATGACAACACTAGTAAAACACACAAGAGCAGTTACACATATAAGCAGCACATTGCAAACCGATCGACCAGAACAATATCTTCAAACTTTTAAAAATAAAGTCTATTTAAAACTACGATATAAAGAGAAGACTAATCAGTCAGATGGAATCTACTGATCAAGATCGCACGTCCTTGTTTGTGCTTCTGGGAACAGGATATGTCGCAGCTGTCTTGGAAACCATATGGGGATCGACAGCGCACTCACTTTAGTGGTGAGCTTAATGAGGAGCCTTGCACTGCACGACAGCCAGGAGAATCCCGGTCCTCACTCTCAAGTACGCCTCGGGATTTAAGAAGAGCTAACCCTTATCAAAGAAACGTTGTAAAACGAAAACTCAACTAAGTACTAGTAGCTACAAACAACAACTACCAACACATTGCTGATAGGATCAGATATGATTATTATCCAAGACAGAACAGACACAATTATACGGTGTGAAAAAGAAAGGATAAGTAAAGTCATCGGTGGCGTAAGTCTTACTGAGAAATTAAAACATCAGAGAACTGTTTCACTACGTCCATCACAAATACGAGGGCGATTTGAAAAGTTTTGCCTTTGAGGAGATACAAGCTTAATTGAATCAATGTGCAAGATTTACGAATGAGCTATACATTTGATTAAATCTTAGAATGTCGTTCAGGTAATGTGTTATTAATTTTCAACGTATTTACAAAAAGTCAAAGCCAAATTCAACAAACAGCTCGTCGTTAGGCAAATGAGTAATTGTTACAGCTAAGCGAAAACATCCATACAGCAGTTCAAATAGGAGACATTAAACTAATGTATGATGGTATAACCAAAGTAATTGGTTCCGTAGGTAGGAAAACAGCACCACTTGAAACAATCACTAGCTAGAAAATAACATACATTTGTACATGATAGCAGAAATAGCGGTGGATCGAGCACTATTCTGATCTCAACTCGTGTGACAGTATCGTTACTCCTAGTCCAAAACGCTGTTAAAAGCTTTCCCAATATGAATTAGCTGGACATTGAATCAGTGCTAAAGGATCTTAATAAAGCCATCCACAGCTTGACCCCAGACAGAGGACCAAGCAACAACGCGATTTCACCTGATTTGACCAATCTCTGTAAGGGTGTACGTTTGCATCTCGAGCGTGCTGATAAAGTGGGACCGGGTTCTTCCAGTCTGGTGTGTGTACGGGCCCCTGTCAGGCGGTCCTAGGTCGACGGAGTGAGGGACGGAACAACCGTCCGTCCGTCAGTCGGTCCCTGCGGCCGTCCTTGTGAGGCTTTTTACACATCCGTCCTCCGCCGACCGGTGTGTGTGGTTCGTACGTCTCCGACAGATATCTGGTTGATCCTGCCAGTAGTCATATGCTTGTCTCAAAGATTAAGCCATGCATGTCTAAGTTCACACTGTCTCACCGTGAAACCGCGAATGGCTCATTAAATCAGTCGAGGTTCCTTAGATGACACGATCCTACTTGGATAACTGTGGTAATTCTAGAGCTAATACATGCTTACCAAGCTCCGACCCTCGCGGAAAGAGCGCTTTTATTATTAGTTCAAAACCAATCGTTGTTTCCCCTCGCGGGGTTGCGGCGTCCCCACTGGGGACTCTAGATAACTTTGTGCTGATCGCATGGCCTCATGTGCCGGCGACGCATCTTTCAAATGTCTGCCCTATCAAATGTCGATGGTACGTGACATGCCTACCATGTTTGTAACGGGTAGAATCAGGGTTCGATTCCGGAGAGGGAGCATGAGAAGCGGCTACCACATCCAAGGAAGGCAGCAGGCGCGCAACTTACCCACTCCCAGCACGGGGAGGTAGTGACGAGAAATAACAATGCAGGACTCTTTCTAGGCCCGTAATTGGAATGAGTACACTTTAAACCCTTTAACGAGGATCTATTGGAGGGCTAGTCTGGTGCCAGCAACCGCGGTAATTCCAGCTCCAATAGCGTATATTTAAGTTGTTGCAGTTAAAAAGCTCGTAGTTGGATCTCAGGCGCAGGCGGGCGGTTTGGCTCGTGCCGGTTCACTGCCCGTTGTCTCCTGCCCTACCGTCTGCCGGCTCTCTCCCACGGGTGCTCTTCGCTGAGCGTCCTGGGTGGCCGGCGCGTTCACTTTGAAAAAATTAGAGTGGTCAAAGCAGGCCTCGGCTGCCTGAATAATGGTGCATGGAATAATGGAATATGACCTCGGTTCTATTTTGTTGGTTTTCGGAACTGGAGGTAATGGTTAACAGGGACAAACGGGGGCATTCGTATTGCGGCGTTAGAGGTGAAATTCTTGGATCGCCGGAAGACGAGCTACTGCGAAAGCATTTGTCAAGAATGTTTTCATTAATTAAGAACGAAAGTAAGAGGCGCGAAGACAATCAGATACCGTCGTAGTTCTGACCATAAACGATGCCGACTAGCGATCCGCGGGAGCTGCTTCGATGACTCTGCCGGCAGCTTCTGGGAAACCAAAGTATTTGGGTTCCGGGGGAAGTATGGTTGCAAAGCTGAAACTTAAAGGAATTGACGAAAGGGCACCACCAGGAGTGGAGCCTGCGGCTTAATTTGACTCAACACGGGAAAACTCACCCGGTCCGGACACTGTAAGGATTGACAGATTGATAGCTCTTTCTTGATTCGGTGGGTGGTGGTGCATGGCCGTTGTTAGTTGGTGGAGCGATTTGTCTGGTTAATTCCGATAACGAACGAGACTCTAGCCTATTAAATAGTTCGCCCAACGAAAGACAGGTCAGTTGAACTATCCTAATGAAAGAGCGTCTGCTACGGTAACCCTGCTTAACCCTACATAAATCGCAGGTTCCAGACACTTGGTCATTGATTGACGAAAAAGCTCTCTATTGATTCCTTGGGTCTAATAGTGAACGGGTGCTGGTATTAGACCCTCGGAAGACAGGTCAGTCTTACCCTACTAATGACAGGGCGTTGCTACGGTAGTCCTGGTCAACTCGAGAGGAATCGCAAATCGCAGACATTTGGTCCACGTGCTAGGCTGATAAGCCAACGGCGCGAGGCTACCATAGGAGGGATTACGGCCGAACGCCTCTAAGCCGGAATCCCGCCCTAAATCTCAGAACCACTGCGATGGAAGGCTACGATAGGGTTGGGACCTGGGGCTCGTGTCCCAGCCCGACCCGGTCGAGCCGCAGAAAGAGGTCTTTGCCATCCGCCGATCAAAGCGGGCGGGAAGCTGCCCGACATTCCCCCCATACGGCGATGAGGTGAGAAACCACTAGTAGAAGACTAAGTTCTCGGTCGGGGTGTCGTAAGCAGTAGAGCGTCCACCTCACTGTGAACTGTTGAGACGCAACCCTTGATCATGAGATATGTCCGCACACCAGGCGATTAACATTTCCGTGCCATTACCAGGCTTGTCCCCTGGTTTAATGCACTCCTTCAAGAGGAATCGCAGGTCGCTGACATTTGGTCCACGTGCTTGGCTGATAAGCCCGGCCCGGTCGAACCGCAGAAATGCACCTGGCCAAATGCACTCCTGCCTCGCTCTTTACCTCTGTCTGCTATCAGCCATCCCAATGGACGCAGAAGATATGCAGTCCATCGGACATTGCACCTCTGCCCTATTGTGACAACGTCCCAGGTGGCGGGGAATGCTAGGCGTGCCATCACTGCAGATGAGCCGAGAAAATAAAGGGAGCAAAGAGATACCTCACTCACATGCAAATGCTACGCTTCTGGCAGGACGTGACGATCCTGAGACACAGTCACACTGGACTGCCTCTCTTCCGGGATAGTACAAACTAGTACATAGTCCATCATATCATATCATTGCCAAACTCTATAGACACGAGTGGGGAAGACTCGTTAGTCCTGCAAGACAACTTCCCTAAGAGAGACAACTCTGACCAAATGCAACTGCTGCCTTGCAGATAGGCTGGGGACAGCCAAAGGCTAAGGAGGGCATCCCTACAGAAACGCCTGTTGAAATCGGATGCACTGAACTACAGGCTTAACAAAATAAAACAGTGCAACGTAAATATTGCTGTAAACAGCGTACGATGAAGAAGAAGAAGAAGGATCGAACACTATTCTGATCTCAACTCGTGTGACAATATCGTTACTCCCAGTCCAAAACGCTATTAAAAGCTTTCCCAATATGAATTAGCTGAACATTGAATCAGTGCTAGAGGACCTTAATAAAGCCATCTACAGCTTGACCCCAGACAGAGGACCAAGCAACAACGCGATTTCACCTGATTTGACCAATCGCTGTAATGGTGTACGTTTGTAACCGCTGAATATGTTATTTTGCAATCGCTGGAGGAAAGAGGCCATTATACCTGAAGAATTTAGAGATGCACAGATTGTAACATGGTACAGAAACAAAGGGCGATAGATATGACTGTAATAACTATCGAGGTGTATCTCTGCTCAGTATTGTATGCATAATAATTTAATGCTGGTACACAAAAATGGGTGACTATGTGATTGGCCCACTGATTCTCTTAAAAAGACGTCACGAATTATAATAACAGCTGTTGATCGAATAAATTCTCGTTGATTGAAAATTGTGTACACAAAAAATCATGAAAATGTCATTAAATAATGTAGATTTCTTAAATATAAATTCCCTGACTGTTAGTGCTGAAATAAATAATCTGTCATGTAATTTTCGTATCTCGTAATTATACATTCCTTGACTGTTAATGCATAAATATATGAATTTGTCACGTAATTGTGTCTTTCTCGTAATTATACATGCCTTGTTAGTGCCGTAAACTATGAAATAATCAGGTAACTTTGCATGTCTGTTCCAGGTTGTATATGCACCGACTGCTGTGGTGATTCTGAACATTTTAAAAAACCGCCTTTCCCTCGAGGTCACGGGCATTGTATGTGGCATTAGCAGCGCTGCTGGTTTAATACTGGAGAGTTTTGCTGACTCCACTTTACTTATGTACTTGTGTAAGTGTCTGTTTACTAATTGTGTTAGGTGTGAGGGGGGAGGGGGGGGGGGGGGAGAGCGGCGGGGGGGGGGGGGGGAGGGGGCGTTATGTATCAATCAATCAATCAAAAAATTAATCAATCAATTCATGTGCCGTCTCCACAACAAAAATAAACTGCAAATTACCTCCAAATACTCTTTGTCTTTTGTCTTAACGGTACTCTCTATCAGACTCATATTAGTTCATCTTTTTATGCTGCTCTTCCATTTATAACGCTGTCCGCCTATCGTCCTCCGACCATCAACTTTTACCTCCAGTATTGCTTTCAATAGAATATCATTTGTTTTTAAATGACCAAAATATTCAACTTGCCGAATTGTAATGTCTGTCAAAAGTTATTCAACCACGGCTACTCACGCCAGGATATCACTATTTGTTTGTTTCTCTTTCCACGAAGTGCTACCCAATCTACCATAATTAGATGACCTCCGTTTTGTTTTATACATCTAAAACACACACACACACACACACATACACACACACACACACATATATATATATATATATATATATATATATATATATATATATATATATGTAAAGGCACAGGCCGCCGTCCATCTTAGACGATGATGGCATAATTAATTTTGCTAGCACTATTTTTAACAAGGATTATCTGCGCTACTTTTTATCCTCACTCTCTCGTCTCGAGCAGCCATACCCCAGTGGCAAGTTAAGGACAAGACGACCAGGGGGCGACTACGAGATGCAGGGGTCTCCGCATCAAGCACCCGTGAAAAAGACGGCGGAGTCCAGAGTCGAACTCACACTACCTAATCACGAGACCGACGACTTAACCACTTCGCTACGGAATTCCCGTGTATATTTATGCATGGTTGTACGATCTGTGACAGAGACTGTCACTCTCGGAACGACCTTTACAGTCATAGTTGACAGTGTCGAAATACATGAGACAATGCTGGATACAACTCACAGTGCGCCACGCGTATGGTCTACAGAAACTGAGACGCCATTGATGATGATTCTGTTTTCCAACTGTTTGTCCATTTCCCTTATTTCTGCACCGTATTATATTGTTGAATATATATAACAGCTAATGAGTTTCATTTTTAATGTATTTGTTATGTACCTGGATGTCAAGTATATTCCTCATCGTATTAAAGACAAATGTATACGACCCACAAACACAAAAACCCATTGAAGATAGGCAACAATTAAAGCAAATGGGAAGTAAGGGGACCAACACAGCATATAAAAACTACGCAAGAAAAGTTAGAAGAGAAATAAGAAAAGATAAAGAAAGATACATAGTGGAAACGTGTAAGGATATAGAAAACCTACAGCAACAAGGCAGAGAGAGAGAGATGCATTTGAGGCAATAAGAACACTGACAAGGGAGTTCCGTCCGGTTCCACATGTCATAAATGACAATGAGGGTAACATATTAACAGAAATCAAAGACATGCTGAATAGATGGAGAGAGTACTGCAGAACCATATATGGAGATAGTACAAAGCGCTCAGTTACAATCCTACCAAAGGATGAGAAAGAACCTGAACCAGCATTGGAAGAAGTACACTGCAATTAAAAACCTGAAAAAGGAAAAGTCCCCAGGATGCGATGATATCCAAGCAGAGCTAATTCAAGCAGGAGGGGAGGCAAGTGCTCGAGTCTATCACAAGCTGTGTAAACAGATATGGTACAGTGCAGAGTGGTCAGAAGCATGGAAGAAATCAATCTATATTCCTCTCCCAAAAAAAGGCAAACTGAAGCTGTGCACGAACTACCGAACTATCGCGTTGATCAGCCACGCTAGCAAGATACTCTTGCGAATCCTATTAAGAAGGATAGAGAAAAGGTTTGAATCTGAAATTCACGTTGTCCAGGCAGGTTTTAGGAAAGACAGAGGGACCATGGACAACATATTCAATTTAAGGAATATCTACGAAAAATGTAGAGAGTTTAATGTAGATCTGTACATATGTTTCATTAATTACACCAAGGCCTTCGACACGGTAAAACACAAAAATCTGTGGAGAATCATGAAGGAAATGGGGTTTCCTTTGTATATAGTCCATCTCATTGAAACATTATACAAAGATCAACAAGCCGCTGTCCGAGTATCTGGGCAAACATCAGATTGGTTTGCAGTACAAAAGGGAGTCCGACAGGGATGTATCCTCTCACCTTATCTGTACAACATATATGCGAAATGTATAATGAGAAATGTTCGAGAAGACGTGAACATTGAAAGTTTCGACCCATTTACAATTGGGGGGTACGAGATTCCAGAGTTACGATACGCAGATGACACAGTGATACTATTAAGAAGTGAGGAAGGGCTAGAGCAGCTACTTTCAGCTGTTAATGGACATAGTAAAGATCAAAATCTGTTCATAAACATAAATAAAACAAAGATAATGACCACCGACAAAACACAATGTCAGCATCAATTTACAGTGGATGGTGAGGAAATAGATCAGGTTACACATTTTGAATATCTGGGCTCCAGAATTGACAAAAATGGCGACTGCTCGAAAGAAATCAGAAGAAGACTAGCTATGGCAATGCAGAGACTGAACAGCCTGAAGAAATTATGGCAGAGCACCAACAAAATAATAAAAGTAAAAGTCTTGAGAGCCTGTGTTTTTCCTGTGGCAGCTTATGGCTGTGAATCATGGACGATTACCAAAACTTATAGACAAAGAATCGAATCTTTCGAATCAAAATGTTACAGAAACATCCTCAAAATACCCTGGAGAAAGAAAAAAAACAAATGCAGACATTCGGCAAGAGTTGAGCATAGAGGAGAACTGGTTTATCAATTCCATTTTGGCTAGAAAAAGCAAATACTTTGGTCACATCAAGAGACACAATGGTCTTGAGAGAACGGTGATGGAAGGTATGGTGCCAGGCAAAAGAGGAAGGGGTAGACCAAGAAGACGATGGCACCACGATATCCAAGAATGCCTGAGTATGACTGTGGCGGAGGCTGGAGTTTTGGCTAGAGTTTCTTTCAGAGAGACTGTGATGGGAGCGACGTTCTACAAAGGACATGCTACATGATAATGTATACGACCCACTGAAATAATTAGATTAGAAAGAATATGTACCGCAAGAGCAATGAAAAACCTTCGAGAAACAGCTGAAAAAGGTTCACACTAGTTGTTAATAAAACTTTCATTGTATGTAAGAATGTATTGCAATAAGTTTATACATATCTAAAGTACAAGTTTGGGGAACTTAGACTATAGTTCGGCATGACACTAAATGCGGACCAGGACGTCGTCAGGGCAAGGCGCAATGTATAGAGTCCCCTGGAAATATGATGTTTTCAAGGCAGTCTGGCTGTCAAGTTGTGGAGCGACGTGATCCCCGCAATAGTCCAGAAAATGGAACACAATAACTCTAAGTAATACTTTTAATGACGGAGCTAACTAACATAGTTACTCAGCTGCTCTAAGGAAGTACATAACACTATGTCAGAAACAATGACTCTCTTACCAGACCGCGGTCACATGAATGTTATCAGTGAAAGAACATTATGTTCACTTCAATACAATTGGTGAATGTATAATCGACTGAAGTTGACACCACGAGCAGCATATACATGCTGGTGAGGTCATCAAACGGTTTTTGTCTTAGTGATGTAACGTGTGCTATATTATGATTATAATGAGGAAGAAGATGTGCTGGTCATCAGTTAAATTGGACCAGTGACAAGACGTAAGTCAAGACAACTGGAGGTAACTTAGCATACGGGCACTCTGGTCCCACCTCTCTTGAGACCAGGGTTCGCTTGAAACATGTGGAATTCGATCGCCCACCGTTTCCGTTCATCGCTTTGAGAGTCGCGTGACTTAGCTCTCTACCACAACGATCCCCTTAACATTTACATACGTACATACATACACACCTACATACGCGAACACGCACGCACACATACACGCACACGCACGCACACATACACACACACACACACGCACATACACACACGCACATACACACACATACGCACACACATACATACACACATACATACACTGACACAATTTATAAGCGTGAACAATAAATTCTTTTTTGCCTCTGAGTCATCGGGCAATATATAGGATAGGATTATGTTTGATTCTACATAAGAAGAATAAAAACATAAGCCCTACCAGGATTTTCAAAACGTGTTTCCCAACAAAAAGATAACAGTTTAACAATTTAGAGAAATACCTTCATTTAGAAAGACAATATCGTGGTCAATTTTAAAGAAAATAACTTGCCAATTACCCCATAAAACAATGTAAAACGTTGATATTTTCTTTGTGACTAATATCATTCCTTTCTATTTTCAGCTTTGTTTTTGGGGATGTTCATTCGAACACTTCTACCATTATCTAGAGCAGTTTTATCGCAATCTGTTTCAACTAGCGATCATGGTCAGTATTTTCTAAGAGTTATACGATGCGGAATTCAGTCTGTAAACGAAGAGAGAGAGAGAGAGAGAGAGAGAGAGAGACAGAGAGAGACAGAGAGAGAGAGAGAGAAGGGCAGCTATACAGATATATGTTTAGAAAGATAGATAAATTGAAAAATAAACAAAAAGATATATATACAATAAAACCAAGACATGCTAACAAACAATGAAGAGGAAGAACCAGAACCCACATTGAGCGAATTTCGAGCAGCGATTAAGGCGCTGAAAAAAAGGAAAACCACAGGCTGCGATCATATACTCGCTGAACTGTTACAAGCGGGAGGAGAGGCAAGCATCCACATATACCATGCAGTCTCTAATAACATCTGGCGTAACACAGAATGGCATAACGCATGGAAACGATCAGTGTACATCCCCATGCCTAAGAAAAGGAATCTAAAGTTATGCACAAACTATCGCCTTGATAAGCCACGCCAGCAAGATCAAGATCTTATTGCGTGTCATCATGACAAAATAGAAAGAAAGCTGGACTATGAAATAAACGAAACGCAAGTAGGGGTTAGGCCAGGAGAGGCACGAGAGACCATGTCTTCAACCATGAGAAACGTTATCGAGAAAAGCAGAGAATTCAATGCGGACCTGCATGCCTGTTTTATAGACTACACCAAGGCCTTTGACTGCGTAAAACATCAGCAAATGTGGAGCAGTATGAAAGATATGGGCTTCCTAACACATCTGAATAAACTAATAGAAACCCTCTATATGGGGCAACAAGCAGCCGTCAGAATATATGGTATAACCTCAGATTGGTTTGAGATACACAATGGGGTCAGACAGGGCTGCATTCTTTTACCATAGCTGTTCAATATATATGCAGAAAACATTATCTGGAATGTAAAGGCAGATCCAATTTCTACAGACTTCGATCCTTTCACAATAGGAGGAAAGGAGATGCCGGAAATACGATATACCGACGACACAGTTTTGCCCTAGAACAGCGCCAAGGGCCTGGAACAAATAATTACATCAGTTCAGAAACATAGTGAAGCCCAGAATCTCTACCTGAATACAAACAAAACAAAGATAATGACAACTGATAAGACAAAACTCCAAACTAAAATCGAGATAGCGGGCGAAGAGATTGAAAATGTTGCACATTTTGAATATCTGGGATCAATACTGAACAATGGAGACTGTATACACGAAGAAAGAAGACGACTTACTATGGCAATGCAGAAGATAATTAGTATGCAGAAGCTATGGCATAATACAAACAAAGAACTAAAACTATTGATCCTAAGAACATGCATTTTTCCTGTCGCAACCCATGGATGTGAAACATGGACCATTAGAAGAACAATAAGAGCGAAGATCGGTGCTTTTGAAACACAGTGCTACAGAAGAGTTCTAAAAATCCCGTGGACAAAGAAAGAAACAAACAAATCCATCCTGCAAGACCTGAATGTAGAAGAGAATTGGTTCATAAATGACGTTAGGACCAGAAAACTGAGGTTTTTGGACACGCCAAACGACACAACGGACTGGACAGAGTGATTATGGAATGCACGGTCCCCGGGAAGAGAGGCAGGGGCCGACTGAAGAGACGATGGACTCAGGACATCAAAGAGACCTTGGCGCAGTCCGGAAGACTGGCGGAAGATAGAGTTTCCTACAGACAGGCTCTCATGAAAGTGACGTTCTGCAAAGGACATGCTACATGATGATGATGATATATATATATATATATATATATATTTATATATATATATTTATAGATAGATAGATAAATAGATAATTAGATCGGTTGATAAATATATAGCTAGAAAGATATATATATATATATATATATATATATATATATATATATATATATATATATATATTTGTAGAGAGAGAGAGAGAGAGAACGAGAGATGTAGATAGACAGATGGATGAACAGAGAAATAGATAGAAATATATATATATATATGTATATATATATATATATATATATATATATATATATATATACATATATATATATATATAGATAGATAGATAGATAGATATATAGATAGATAGATAGATAAAAAGGGGTGTGATTTAGAAGACTAAGGTGTGATGTAAACGTATCTCTTTGTCTTTTTGTTAGACAGTGTTTGCTTATTCTAACAAGGCAGGCCTGTTCAGGGATGAAGAGAAAGAGATTAAGCATCGTTATAGGGTCCCTTGTTGTTGTTGAATGCCCACATTGAGTAGATTTACTATTTTGTGCCCCTGGAAAAAGACGTTAAATTTCGGTTTGATGTAGATTTCCGCACGTCCCAAGCGTGCTGATGAAGGTGACCGGGTTTCTCCAGGCGGTTGTGCTATGCGTTGCCTCTTTTGCATGTCTCTCACTACTACGGGAATCAAGTCGATCTCTCAGATCGTTGAGAGGCTGTGTTGGAGTTATTATGTCGTGAATTAAGCCACTTACATAACATTTGTTGTACGTGTTTTATATTTTGACAAGGGCTTTGTTGGAGGTCTCTGCTAAAACAGGCCTTCACCCAATCTAAAAAAACACTTGACCGACGCCGAGTTTCTTTGTTCGGTCATGTTGTACGGATGGACTATGAAACTCCGGCCCACAAGATACTACACAAGTCATTCCTCAGCGCTAAAAGTCTTCCCCCAACTGGCTGGAGGCGCAGAAGAGACCGTCCCAGCACAGTTTGGCTCTAGCAAATGTCAACCTCCTTCTCTGCCTTGGACGAGGCCTGAAACCAAACCACAACAGTCGGCCCTGGACGAGGCCTGAAACCAAACCACAACAGTGGGTCATGGATGTGACCTGAAACCAAACCACAACAGTGGGTCATGGATGTGGCCGACCGACGCAATAGACCTACGCCTAAGCGAACATATTATTATTATTATTATTATTTGTTATTGTTGTTTGCGAATGCCCACAATGAGTAGGTTTCTGTTATGTGCGCCTTGAAAAGGACGTTTAGTGACTGGTTACAGTAGCTTGGGAGCCGCGTAGCGCAGTGGTTAGCGCGTTGACTTCGCCTCTGAGTGGTTCTGGCTTCATTCCCCAGCTGAGATGGTAATGTTATTTTTCAGACCGCAATGGCTCTCGGGTCGACCCAGCCTTAAATGGGTCATTTAGCCGAGCCTTTGAAATGTGAGATCGCTAACACCTCACACCCCTTCGGCAGTAATGCTATGGGTTACTTTAATTTACTTTTACAGTAGCTTTCCTCCCATCCCGAGCGTGCTGATAAAGTTGGACCGGGTTCCTCCAAGCAGTTGTGCTATCTGCTATCGGATTCATCTGCGTGTCGCTCATTACTATGGAGATCACGTCGAACCTTACTTTGTTAGCCAGAATTGTGGAGGCATTATGTGGTGATATTACTTATTTTACAAAACAAGTTGTCCACGCGTCTTATATTTTAACAGGTGCCATGTTCTCCAGCTTATATTGTATAGAAGCTGTTGCAGGAGTACTGTCATCTACAATCTTCACATCTATCTACAATGCTACCCTCGAGATATTCAGAGGGGCTGTGTTCATGATTATGGCAGGGATGAATCTTCTGATCATCGCTCTATTTGGGTAAGTCAATCATTGCAAAAGTAAGCAGTAATATAATTAATAGCAGGGACAATATCTCCTGACAGGAGCATGTGCGCATCTATTGGGCTCTCGAACAAAGACATTGCTATTGGCAGGACGTAATTTCCAGCCAAATAGTAATATCTTAGTATTTTTTATCCCACCCATTTATACACCAATCAAACCAGCGGGCCGTAGAACGATGCAAGCAAAATATTGACATATGCATAATACAGACTGCTTCATGAAAGGAAAACATTGCTTGTCCGTCAGTACCATGAATCGATCAGCGGTCGATTATATCGGCTGAGAATCCAATTACTGATCGATTGACAATATGAGCCGCTGGAACATACCTAGGAAGACGGAATGTGATACTCCTGGGGTGCACTATGTATTTGAATTTCTTCTTCTTCTTCTTCTTCTTCTTCTTCTTCTTCTTCTTCTTCTTCTTCTTTTTCTTTCTCTTTTTCTTTCTCTTTTTCTTAATGCATTCAGGATCGCATTTGACAAGTCGGCAGGTAAAACATTGTGTTTGTGATAGAAAGAATGTGATGCATTTCCCCATGCCATGTACGTCAGTTGCTTCCTCCCTAGTTCAATTGGCAGTCTTCAATCTTGCAATGAAGTCGCCAAAAATGAGTTTCTCGAGTTTTAGAACTGATAAGATCATTCCTCATAGAACATCTCCTTAACATCTGACGTAGGCAGCACACCCCACACTGACGGAGGCAGCACATCCCACACTGACGGAGGCAGCACACCCCACACTGACGGAGGCAGCACACCCCACACTGACGGAGGCAGCACACCCCACACTGACGGAGGCAGCACACCCCACACTGACGGAGGCAGCACACCCCACACTGACGGAGGCAGCACATCTCACACTGACGGAGGCAGCACATCCCACACTGACGGAGGCAGCACAATCCACACTGACGGAGGCAGCACACTCCACACTGACGGACGCAGCACACCCCAAACTGACGGAGGCAGCACACCCCACACTGACGGAGGCAGCACAATCAAAACTGACGATAGAGCTACATTTAAAGAATGAAGATAATCATACAATTAAAGTTTGAGACAAGTGGCACATAGAGCACCCAAGATCGTATATAACATAAGCATACTACTCCTTGCCAAGAAGATGATCAAGGGTCACGGTAGACTGAAAAATCATCTGTTAAATAAATTAAAAATTGTACACACAGACATGTGCCTACGTGGGGACAACGAAAAAACAGTGGAACATGTTCTGCAGGTCTGCCAGCTTCACGAGAAGAGCAGAGTGACTACATGTGCCTACTAATCCCAATTTCGAGATAAACTATTTCGACGAAACAAAACTTGGAAGAACCGCCAGATTTATGAGAGAGAGAGAGAGAAAGATTATTTGAGAGTGAGTAACAAAGAAGAAGTTGTTCATTGTATGTGCATATACGTTGATTAGAATAGTAAAGCTTTTAACTGAACTTAAGTTACCATCTTTATTCTGGTTTAGAAGACTGCAGAGTCTGTTTACAACCAGTTTTATTTACATTACTTTGCTCTAAAAGCTTTGCGTATCCTATTTATTCTTAAACGCATTAATTGTCTCTGCCTCCACTACATCCTGTGGCAATGCCTTCCAAGCATTCACCGCTCTCTGACCAAAAAAATATTTATATTAATAATATTTAATCTGGATCTCTCTTTAGTTAATTTGTAGCTATGCCCTCTTGTTCTTGGGGGTGGTTGTATTTTGAAAAAAAACCTGTTATAGTCTAATTTATCCGTTCCTCTGATCATCTTATAAACCTGTATTGTCACCTCGAATTCTTCTCTTTTCTAGACACTGTAGGCCGGTTTTTCTGTTTTTCCTCATAACTGTAATTCTGGAATCCCATTACCAGCTTTGTCGCTCTTTTTTTGTATTATTTCTTTCCAGCATGTGTATATGATAAGGACTCCACACCTGTACACAGTATTCCAATCTAGGTCTAACTAATACTTTATACAGTTTGACTATCACTTCCTTGCTCCTATGTTTAATATTTCTTTTTATCATACCTAACATTGCATTTTCCCTTTTTTTTACTGCTACCTGAACTTGCTTCACTCACCTTACCTGTATGATTTATTATAACCACTGGGTTCCTTTCCTTATCTATCTTTCTAAAATTGTTCTCACCCATTGTGTAATTATGTTCTATATTGGATCTACCCATGTGGAGTATAGAGACATAATTAGATCATTGATGGCTTTTGAGTGTTGGTAAGAGCGGGAACGAGGGGACATCTGATAGCAGATAAAACACCATACACGCGCCTTGTCTTTCCGTCGCGTCTACTCCATAAGAATGTAAAGTGGTGCAGTCTTCGTGATCTGACACTCACCAGGCAGACGTGTCTCACTGAGAGCCATGATGTCTAAGTTATACCTCACTCCTTTGTCAACAATGCCCTATGTTGTTAGCATCTATCAATCGCAGCATTATCTTGCAACGAGCGAACGTTTCACGTGCCGAAGGCTGAGTTTTCAGTTTTCTCCTATCTCTTGTCGGAATGCGTGTGGGGTATGTCTTGTATGACTATACTGTGAATTGCTCAATTTTATTTAAGTCAGGAAAAGTTGTCGCCAACATAGCGCTCGTTCTGTTTCATTTGGTGGGAAAACAGAACACGATGCAATGGATGACCGAGGCGTTCTGAATGTCTCTCAATGGTCCGTGGGTTGTACACCACATTGCTGGAACTTGTCGTTCTATCTATTAAAATAGCGAATTAATTCATTTGTATAGTCAACAGAGTTTAGGTTTCACATTCTCAGACAGACGAGGTAATATGGAATTGTCTGAAAAGCGGTGAAACCACCATTAACATGCCTTTTGGATACGTTCAAAATTTTTCTTTAGGGCTTACACCTGAAGCCTTTCCGATGATCAAGGCAGTCGGGGCGGTAATTTGTATAACCCGGTAACAATGCCAGTGTTTTCAGTTAGTTTTATCACAAACATTGATAATCCGTGAGGTAACAATGCCAGTATTTTCAGTTAGTTTTATCACGAACATATTGATAATCCGTGAGGTAACAAGGCCAGTATTTTCAGTTAGTTTTATCACGAACATATTGATAATCCATGAGGTAACAATGCCAGTATTTTTAGTTAGTTTTATCACGAACATATTGATAATCCGTGAGGTAACAATGCCAATATTTTCAGTTAGTTTTATCACGAACATATTGATAATCCGTGAGGTAGCAATGCCAGTATTTTCAGTTAGTTTTATCACGAACATATTGATAATCCGTGAGGTAGCAATGCCAGTATTTTCAGTTAGTTTTATCACGAACATATTGATAATCCGTGAGGTAGCAATGCCAGTATTTTCAGTTAGTTTTATCACGAACATATTGATAATCCGTGAGGTAGCAATGCCAGTATTTTCAGTTAGTTTTATCACGAACATATTGATAATCCGTGAGGTAACAATGCCAGTATTTTCAGTTAGTTTTATCACGAACATATTGATAATCCGCGAGGTAGCAATGCCAGTATTTTCAGTTAGTTTTATCACGAACATTTTGATAATCCATGAGGAGCATAAGTTGCCTTTCTTTGATCAAGTGTGTTCTGTCGGTTGTTGAAAAGTTGTGATCTTTGATTTCTTTAATGAGCTCGATTTCGTTAATAATATACACCCATGCTGTACACCTGTGGTAACTCTAACCTAGTTTTCAAGTCTCTATGTCGCTGTTACAACTTTGTAACAAATGGTATGAATTGCTCTTTTGTTTCCGTTCTATAGTTACAAAAAAACATCATCTTCATTCTTTCTATTGTTTCCCCAGAATTGTGTGGCACATAAGAACCACTAGCCCAGCGGCATGTGAATGAATGGACCAACAAGCACTGCGACTTTAAGAAATTGACTAGCACGTAGTGACAATTTAGAATAGATTACTAAATGCTATGATTGACTGAACCTCTCATTTGATCAGTAATATAGTATATTTTACGTCTGGACAAGATGGTTGTGACATTAAGGCATAAATAAATTGTTCAATTGCTTTAGAAAAATACATGTTTGTTGATGGAATTCATTTCTATATCAATGTTATTTGAGAGAAAAAGATGACCGAGTGGGCAGAACACCTACTCTAAGTCTAGTGGCACGTGTTCAAACGTGGATCAAACCTATAATTTTTTGTGGCAGTGCCAACATTTAAAAAAATGTACACAGGACAGGACAAATCCCCTTTATTTTTCAGGCTAGTAAATCTTTGAGATAGATGTATAAACTACAAAACCGCATTGACATGATGATTCGCCTATTTCGGTACAAATAATCACGGTTTTAATGGGTGATCTCAACGCCAAGGTGGGGCACGATAATGTCGGTTTCGAGAAGAATATGACCATCATGGCATCGTCACGAACAATATAAATAATGACTTCTTTTCAAATAAACGCGTGTTCAATCATATGATGGTTGGTTGTGGCGTGTTCACTCATAAGAGAATACATGTGTGTCTCCCCACGACAAGGCAGATAATCAAATTGATCATATGTGAATAAGTAAGAAATTCAGATCATGGCTACACGATGTTCGGGTTTGTAGGGTGGGAGACGTTGCGTCAGACCACCATCTTCTGCTGGCTAAACTGAAGATACAAGTTCGGTTCAGATGATTACGCCGACGTATGCCCACAGACACAAGTTCAAAGTGCGTCTTCCTGGCAAATGTGCAAGAACAGTATAAGGTCGCAATTGTGAATTCGTTTTTAAGTGGTTTTGACGCCTAGAGGACTCGCAAGTTGTCAGGGTTGAATTTCAGCGACAAAAAAATTTTGCAACCGACTCGTGTAGTGAAATTCTTGGAAAGAATGAATGTCGTCATACAGATTGAAACAAAGCTGTGGGTCTGACGTTTGGACCGACACTTGCAGTGAAATTCTGGGAAAGGGTGAATGTCGCCATGTAGATTGGATCACATCTGTGTGCCTGTAAAAGCTAGTATAGCGAAATCGAAGAACGAATATCAAAATAAATTTGTCGTCAGAACCGCTAAGATAAGGGCCAATTAAATTTACAGTACGTGCAAGAAAGATGGACGAAAGAACACTAGTAACGACTATAGAAAATGCCGAATGAGGATGCTGCAAAAGGAAATGAGAAAGATTTATACTTCATCTATTTTGATACCAGTTTCAACAAAATTAATTCCAGTGTGACCCGGTACTGAGACATCAACAGAAACCATTACTCATTTTCTAAGACTTTGGTTTTGTTCACAGATACTAGATTAAGAGTTATTTTTCATTTTCTAACGACAACCGGTGAATGCATGCACTCGATCGTTCTAAGTATCAGTAGGGCAAGCAACAGTATAAGTTCGCATCCGTGAAAAGTGTCAAACTCACTTTATGCTCTGGGAACCGATGCAAAAGATCTCGGCACAGGGATATCCGTTATTCATTATTCCGCCAGTCAAATCTGCGGCTTTTTGTTACTTAAAACATTTTAACTTTTAACTTTTGATGAGTCAGCTCAGAGAACTTTGAGAAGCTCACATCTGACGTGCAATTTGACTTTGAGAAACATATGATTGAGGATGTTTTTCTTGACTTTCTGAGGGTTTGTTAACATTATTGATATTGTTATCCTGTGTGATCGGCCTGTGTCTGTATGCCGTTCATCACTGTCGAGTTGGTTTGTCTTTGCAAAAGATATATCAGTCCACTTGAAGTCCATCCTTTGTTTGGAAACTCCTTAAGCATTTGTTTTTAGCACCACTGTTTTTGTTTTTTTCGACGAAATGTAGTCGCCTCTTTTTCTTCTTCACTGAAGCTATTTGACTGCGACGAATTAATGATGCATGCAGCGCCGCTTGCTTGAAGTAACATTCTAAAATGTAATGCTACATTTGAAATTTGATATTCGAATAAGGATACTGTTCTCCTAATCGTCAAAAAATTACATAAAAATCTGGCTCAATTGGACCGAGTATTACATAAATTATTGAAATGTCATGGATTCCTTGACCTCAGAGTGAATATCAAAGCTTTTTAGTAGGCTGTGGAGCACATGTCTTTAACAGATACACACAAAGTTAAAATGCTCTGCCCAGCTCTGCCCACGTCGTACCTGTCTTCTTTATGTTTGTAGCGAGCTCTCTTCTCCATGTCCATTTTGATCTGTCTCTACATCTATTGCAGGGAAATTCCAGAATAAATATGCCTTCTAATGATATCAGTTAATTTCCTTAATGCATGTCCTATCCAACGCCATCGTCTACGCAACTCGTGACAGTCCACTGGCATCTGTCTTGTTTCCAACATTTCTGCTTCAATGATCTTTTCATACCATTTCAAATTGTCCTTTCTGCGTAAGTACCTATATAAGCCATTTAGTAGCTTTTTGCTGTTGTTTTTGTTGTTCTCAAGTTTTGGAGCCAATCGATAGATCGGACATAGGAGTAGAACATTGATTTTTGTTTGACTCAAATTTAATTTCCATAAGATCCCCTAATGCAATTAAAAAATTCTGCCAACATTTGTATTCTAATTTTGATATCTTGATATGTACCTCCTACTTTGAGATTTTGCTATCAATATGTAGGAATGATTTCAGATCTTTCCGGGGCGTGTCTCTCAACAAAATATGATTATCGTTAGCTACAAATATTATTATAATCTTTATTTTTCTCTCCGTAAATTCTCAGTCCAAGTTTATGTAACCTCCCATCAAGTATACAAGGATAGTTAAAAAAGAAACAGAACTTTGCACACACACATTTCTTTACTAACAATTTATTCAGACTTGTCTCCTTCAAAAACTTACCCCACTGTTGTTACGCCGCTGCCAATGTGCAAGGGGCTTGTTATAAGTCTTTACCCTGACTATGAAGAAGTAAAAGGAAAAAGTTGAAATTTGGCACAAATGTAGCTCATTCAATTTAGACTGGCCTTGAGAAGTATGAATTTCCCTCCTCTACGGGTTTACCCGGTATGGTGCATGACGCAACACACCTTATTGACGGGATCTGCTACTCTAACGGTTTGTCAGAACAATGGAGAAACCAGAGGCCAGAACTGTGATACAATTCTTGATGTTGCAGAGATAACCACCCACATAAATGCACAGAGAGATGAAACCAGTGTTTGAGAAATTCTGTCCTTCGTATGCTTCTGTAAAAAAACGGGTGTAAGCAGTATAAATGTGGCCGTTCCCATGTTGCTGATCTTCCAAGATCAGGAAGACCATCCCCAGAGTGCAGCGATGAAAATACTGCAAGGGTGAAGAAAATAATTGACTAGGATAGGAAAATGACAATTGCAAAGATATCTAGTCAGCAAAGCTGAATGAAAGTACAGTTTTTAGAAATTTACACAACAGACGGAACATGAGAAAAGTGTATGTCCGCTGGGTCCCGCGTCTGCTGACATGTGAACAGAAACAAACGAGGGATGATTGCTGTGGCCAGTTGCTCAAAATGTATTGGTCAAAAAACATGTTGCCGACCATGGTGACAGTAAATGAGACTTGAGTTGACCATTATGACCCAGAATCCAAAATTTCCAGCATGCAGTGGAAAACATTGAGCTCAACAACACATGTTAAACCAAGAGCACATACATCTACAAGAAAAGTGATGCTGACTGTTTTCTGGGACGTCAAAGGTGTCATATTGAAAGATTACCTGCCTCATGACAACACGGTTAATGGGAAATATTATGCAGGTCTTCTTACCAAACTAAGAAAGACTGTGGCCAGAAAACGAGGGATAGCGGGCAATCAAATTCTGCCTTTGCTTCAAGATAACGCGCCCTCCCATAAAGCAAGGCTTGTGCTGCAAACAGCCAACGAATTGAAATATTGAAATTCTTCCACACCCACCATATTCTCCGGATTTAGCTTCATCAGACTTTTTTCTTTTCTCAAAACTTAAGAAAGAGCTGAAAGGAAATCATTTAGACAGTAACGAAGATGTCATACTGGCTTGTGATAACTGGTTTAGTTCGAACAATAGGATATTTTATTCTGAAGGTCTTTTCAAGATCACCCAAAGATGGCAGAAATGTATAAAATCAGGTGGTAGCTACATTGAAAAGAAATAAGCACTGTTCCAAATTTCAACTCTCACCTCTTACTCATTCCTGGTCAGGATTTTCTTTCTTGACTGAGGTACGTAATAGTATCTTTGGTAATATGCATGAGTTCTTCAAATTAAAATCTACTGAAATTGTTGGAAAGTGCCCCACCACTATTTATTACTCGATGTTGTCTCTGTGTGTTGATTACACATTCCTCAGAGCTTTGAAAGCGCATGGAATCATCTAGAGAGCACAACTTTTAGTCACGCATCTAGCCACTCGCGCACCGCCTACTGCACTTCCTTAGTTGACCTGAAAGTCTTTCATTCTATCATTTCTTTGAGTAGTCCAAAGACGTGGTACTGATTTGGGTCGAGGTCTGGCAAGACACTCAAAGTGCAGGTTTCCCATTGTTGCAACCTTGCAAGGGCAGCAGGGGGGAGGGGGGGGGGGGGGGCTGTAAAGTCCAGATCGTGGGAACTTGATGCAGTTCGAATATAATTATTGAGGAGTTCCTTTAAACGTTAAACTCGTTAAAGTGTTTCCCCTGTGTATGCTGATACTAAAATAGAGTCAACATAACATTTCAAGAACATAGCTATGTGTGGAACGTCTTTAGTAATAGTCAATAATAGTCACAAATCTAAACAAAATTAGTAAAGCGATCCAGAGATGATCAGCGAGCAGTGATTCAGTTTCTAATAGCTGAAAGATATCAACCAGTTGACATTCATCGCAGAATGCAGGCAGTGTATTGTGACAAAATTGTGTCGAAGACAAACAGTAAAGACATGAACAACGTTGTTCAAAGAAGGACGTAGTTAATGCAACAATATGCGCCTGACCTGGTCTCGGAAAATCTTTTGTTAACTCACGTCCTTCTTTAAACATCGCTGTCCAGTTCTTCACTGTTGTCTTCGACACACTTGTGTCACCATACACTGCTTGCATTCTGCGATGAATGTCAACTGGTCGACATCCTTCAGCTGTTTGAAACCAAATCACCGCTCGTTGATCAACTCTGGACGGATTCTGTATCACAACTGCCATGTTTTTAACGGTGTGCTGAGGAAACTGTGAGTCGGATGATAATGAAATTTTGTGAACTTGACAGTTGGTATGTGTTGCTTACATCAGAAGTGGCATCATCCTACGTATGTTCACTTGTTGCAGTTTGGCCTGGTTTCATTTGAATACACCTCACGTGTGTGTGTGTATATATATATATATATATATATATATATATATATATATATATATATATATATATATATATATATACATACATACACAAATTTGATATTTCTCGAATTTCAACTGACCCCCTTGCGAGATGATAAGTACACAAGGTTTACTCTGCTGTTATTTAATAAACTCCAACATCCTGTTTTAAATTCCAAACTTGAGGAAAAAAACACATTAACAGTTTGTATATGACGGCCATTACAAGTGACATCATTCTAACAAATATACTTAACAAACAGGCATTAGACATATTTCATGACAGAGAACAGTACACAGCTACAGTTACTGAAGCTGTTACACGATCTGAAATAGTCAGCGATTAGTTGAACTTCTTTATCATGTCAATAACACATGGTGTTATCTGCTAGTCTGTTGCTGTGTTCGGACACACATCTGAAGACAAGTGGAATCACACATATCAGTACAAGAGATCAGAAGATAACAAAGATAACTGTTCTGATATCCACCATATTCATTATCTGTTATATTCCAGAGGCTGCAATGTACCACGCTCCGTGTGTTGAACCGGAGCTAAATTTTAGTGGATTCTACAGGAATCTATTTGTTCTAATTATGTATAGCATTTCTGAAGCTCACGTCACAAACGCTGGCATCAATATCTTAGTTTATCTAGTTATGACACTAAACACCGAAAGACATTTCATATTATTTTTAATAAAAACAGATCAGGTAGGGGTCAGTGACGGCGCCAGGACATAAATAGAACGGCCCCCATATTAAGGCCACACGGCCTTCGTCAGGAAAATCAAAAAATGAATGTACCTAACGAGTACAGAAACAATTCGAAGAAACTTCAAGAGGATACAATACGAGTCATTATCAAGAGATAGGACATGAATGAGTGCGTGATCCACGGCATAGCAATTTTAACGGCATAAGGCAAACAGGAAATAGTATTACACAAAAACGCACATATTATGACATGTACACAGCAATTAGTACATACGTTCACCCATGCGCTCAGCTGAAATATAAATAATACATAACAACATGAGTATACATGCATATAAATCCAGTAGTATATATATATATATATATATATATATATATATATATATATATATATATATATATATATATATATATATAAATATAAACCCACAAATGGATGTACTTACAGATAGTAGTACATATATACGGATTTAACAAATAAATTACAAGACGTAATAAGAGAGCGAAAGAAAGTGAGCGAGAGTGGGAGAGAGACAAACACACACACACACATACACATGCACGCACGCACGAACACACACATAAACACACAAACGAAAACAAACAATCACACAAACATACATACACATTTATATATATAAAGAGGTGGTAGGTCACAAAGGAAAAGAGAGACAGTGAAAGAAAACCAAAACAAGTAGTTCAAAGGGGAGCCTACTCAATGTTTATGGAATGTTTTGAAACAATAAAGTTTAATACATCCCACTGTCAAGATTTAATACATCCCACTGCCAAGATTTAATACATCCCACTGCCAAGATTTAATACATCCCACTGCCAAGATTTAATACATCACACTGCCAAGATTTAATACATCCCACTGCCAAGATTTAATACATCCCACTGCCAAGATTTAATGATTCTGGAGCTCAAACTTGGGACAATCCTTAGTGAAGCATTTGACCATGTAATTGATCTTGCAAGTAACCTTTCCTTGGTCTCCCAGACTATGCACGTGATTGTGTTTAATATATTGTTAGAAATAGCTTTGAGCGCGGCTTACTACTTGTGCTGTGTCGCATTTACAATTTTGTCTAATCTAAATTCTCAGCAATAACAGCGTCTGTGGCGTTTGGGTATTCTGACTTCCCAGGACATCTTCGGTAACATTATCATCCGCAAGATTATCCATAGACTCAACTGCCATCACAATGGCTTTCTATGCTCCAAAAAGAGAGATACACTTTCCTGTCTACATCCTCATCCATCAAACATCGGCAAACTGCTTTATGTAATGATTACAGGTTTCATGTTAACGTATCTGCATTTCTACTAACATCCTCTCTGACATTGTATCTGTCATTCCTTCTGACATTCCTTCTGATATTCTTTCTGACATTCCTTCTGACATAGTATCTGACATTCCATCTGACATCCTCTCTGACAGTCCTTCTGACATTCCTTCTGACATAGTATCTGACATTCCTTCTGACATCCTCTCTGACAGTCCTTCTGACATTCCTTCTGACATTCCTTCTGACATCCTCTCTGACAGTCCTTCTGACATTCCTTCTGACATTCTTTCTGACATCCTCTCTGACAGTCCTTCTGACATTCCTTCTGACATAGTTTCTGACATTCCTTCTGACATCCTCTCTGACAGTCCTTCTGACATTCCTTCTGACATTCCTTCTGACATTCCTTCTGACATTCCTTCTGACATCCTCTCTGACAGTCCTTCTGACATTCCTTCTGACATTCCTTCTGACATCCTCTCTGACATTCCTTCTAACATTCCTTCTGACATTCCTTTTGACATTCCTTATGGCATTCCTTCTGACATTCACCTCTAACATTCACCTCTAACATTCACTCTGACATTTCCTCTGACACTCACACTGGCATCCCCTCTGACACCCTCTTTCACTTTCCTTCTGACATTAACACTAACATACTCTTAACATTCTTTCTGACATTCCATCTGACATTCCTTTAGCTGACAATGAAATATCGGTCTTGAGTAAGTCTCAATTTTGTTTTCAACTCCGACCAACCTTTCATCGCTACTCTATTCTACCTGATGTTCAGACACTTTACCGTCACCTACAATCTATGCTTCTATGACAACCATGGTTCCTACCTATCTCTTGGCACTAGCTACCAAAGTTCCCAATCTCCCATTATAAATCTAATTGTACTTAAAATGTGGTAAGACCAATACCCTCGACCTTTGGACCAGGAGGGACCTTCGTCCCCATCAGGTTTCGGTATTCTAATGTCTACGACACATAGCCCAGCACCTGACCTTCGTCCCCACTTAGGTACTCTAATGTCACGAACATGCCCCATACACTGGAGCCTCTGCACGTAACCTTCGTCCCCAACATCCCTCATACACTGGAGCCTCCACACGTAACCTTCGTCCCCAACATGCCCCATACACTGGAGCCTCCGCACGTAACCTTCGTCCCCAACATGCCCTATACACTGGAGCCTCCGCACGTAACCTTCGTCCCCAACATGCCCCATACACTGGAGCCTCCGCACGTAACCTTCGTCCCCAACATGCCCCATACACTGGAGCCTCCGCACGTAACCTTCGTCCCCAACATGTCCCATACACTGGAGCCTCCGCACGTAACCTTCGTCCCCAACATGCCCCATACACTGGAGCCTCCGCACGTAACCTTCGTCCCCAACATGCCCCATACACTGGAGCCTCCGCACGTAACCTTCGTCCCCAACATGCCCCATACACTGGAGCATCTGCACGTAACATTCGAAAATATTTTTAAAATAAGGAATTTAAATCAATTTATGTAAAAAAAAATGTATTGCTGTCTGAAACAATTGGTCATAATTTGCTTTTTTTGAAATGTTAAATAGGATGAAAGAAACGAGAAAAATTACAAA
The DNA here is from genome assembly GCA_036924085.1 of Ariolimax columbianus. Lineage (NCBI taxonomy): Eukaryota > Metazoa > Mollusca > Gastropoda > Stylommatophora > Arionidae > Ariolimax > Ariolimax columbianus. The sequence continues at coordinate 54,419,139 of JAVGWX010000007.1, read as the reverse complement.
ATCTAGCTATGTCGAATGTAAATAAAAGAGGCAGCAAAGTTAACATAAGATAAGTAGAAAGCAAAAAACAAGAAACTACCGGTATGAACTGAAATGATAAACAAAATAGAGGAAAGACGAACATAGAGGTACAGTAACACTTAGTAAGTATAAGAGTCTCAACATGAATTAGATCGAGAAGGTAAGACGGTACGAGCAAATTAGTGGAAAGACAGATGGGAGGAAATTGAAACACTTACATAAGAAATCCAAACAGTCCTTTTCTTAAAATTAGGACATACAATAGCAGATGATTAATAATAAAAATGGGAAACCAATAACAGACCTAGAGAGCACACAATGGAGATAATATGTTGAATGAATACATGATGATATAGAAGGACAACAAAGCCTCAAATAGCATGCCTATATAGAAGAGACATTACATGTTACCAGAGAAGAATTTATTACGGCATTATACACAGTCACGAGAACATAAAAACGTCAAGGATAGACAAAATACATGTCGAGCTCATATAACTAGCTGGAGAGACATTACCAAATTTACTTGTTAATCTTGTTTATGATATTCACTATAATTGGATATGGCCAAAAGAAAACAGCTTCAATAATTAATCCTTTGCAAAATAAATAGAATACAACAACAAATCGAACAGCCAATTCAGAAAGATAAACATAATGCCACATGCATCTAAAACTCTGCTAAGGATAATTAAAGAGTTTCGATAGCAAGATATGTGCTATCAGATAACCAGTTTGTGTTTCGCAGGATTAAAGTTTCACCGGCATCAAGCCGCATGAAATAAACTGTTTTCAGATATTTAAAAAAAGAGCTGTCGAGAGACCAATTAAGGGGCAATTATTTTAATCAAGGAAGGAATAAAATATCCTGATTCGATTAGATAAGAGAAACGACATGATTGTTTGCATTTACAGTTTTTCTAAAATGCATATTCTGAGAAGATTGTGGAAAAGATTGTTCGGATTTATATTAGGTGTGTAAAGTCAATGGTTCTTAGTTGACCTGCAATTCTATAGGGGCAGGTGCCCATGTGCAGGTCCCAGCTGTGGTATGAACTGGATATAGCCGAAAGAAGGATTTCCTGTTTAGCGGGCTAGGCTTGTACAGCTTAACACTCCGCTGCGGTAGGTGGTTAACCGATTATGCTAGTTCATCTTAATAGACTCAAAGTAGACCCGCAGCCTGTTAGGCGCCATCTATGCTGCTCTAAACAAACCACATAATCATGGCCGGTTATACGGTTAGTCACCTCTTACGACATTATCTCTGTGAGACAGTGGTGCTATTCGTGTCCTTGTCATACACAAAAACCCCGGAAAACTTCTCGGGTATGAAAGGTAATGCCATCAAATGTGTTTTTATTATCAAGCCATAGTAGCAGTATGCCAAAGGCTGTTTACAAAAATTAACAGCACAGCGAAAGAGTTTGACGAAAATTGACACATTGGAGATAAAGAATATGGCAATAGCCAAGCGACATAGGCATATGAGTATAATCATCAATGCAGAAATAATCGAACAAGTACAGAAGTTGACATATTTTAACACCATTACAGAAGATGCCCGCAATGAGACAGAAACTAAGACACAGATTAATAAAAAATATGGCCTTCAGCGATAAATATAGATTTATAACCTCAATCAATATCAGGCTATAACTGAGGAAAAGAAAACTCACTGATCATGTATGGCTAATTTGACTTTATGGAACTGAAACATAGACTCTAACAAAGAATGACAAGAAAAGCTTGGAAGCGATTGATATGTAATGCTACCGTAGAATGGAACGAGTCAGTTGAATAGAAAGAACATTCAATGACAATGTCCTCACTGAGGTAGGAGCACAAAGACAGATATTTAACATTCCATAGAAACGAAAATAAGTTCTCTCGGTTACAGGATGCGACACGAAAGTCTTCAACAGAAGATACTAGAGGGCGAGATCCTTGGGAAAAGAGGAAGATGGCGACTACAACTCACCGTTACATCGTATTCATGCAGTCATTAAAGTACGCCAGACAACCTTACAACCAGTTTTAGGACTGATCAACCAGTCTTAGGACTGATCTACTAGAGTATATGGTCAAATAGAGAGACATGCTTAGAAAAACTTTCGACCAGTATTATGACAGATCAAGCAGAGAAGGATGAATAAATACTATATCGTGTCTCATTCATCGTAAAGTCTCATCAACTGTTTGTATCCCCAAATAGTTAAAGTCCTGCTTAATGTATTATTTTTGTGCAACATTATTTGATATTAATTTAAGCATCTAATTTTGGCAGTTGTAAACAACGTCTAGTCAATGTCCAACAAAATATATAGACATGATTAGCCCTTTCCTTTACCTCTATCTAACAGTACCGTGGGAGAACTGAAGTGATCTTTCTTGGGCTCAGTGTGTTGCAGTGGTTGTTATATGATTTCTCCAATGTTATCTATCCAACTACCACGCCGTCTTTCTCGAGCCTCGTAGCCATATCTGCATGTGATGTACATATGCAGTGTTGATTGTTCAGGTTGAATTCTAATGAGATGACCAAACCATCGTATTTTCTCTCCTAAAATGTATTCAGTACAAAGGTTAGTTCTCATCATATTCATTATGTCCTCACTTCACTTTGTTATCTCTCCTGGTGGCACCATTGACTTTTCTTAGACTTTTCATTTCAAACGTTGCCATTTTCCTCTCCTTGCCTTATGTAAGGGTCAAATATGATAACAGTAGCACAGAGTTGGTCAAAATATACTGATTGCCAGTTTTTGATTTGTTGCTATGCCGATATTTGCACACAGATTTGCAGAGGATTTCCGATAAAGAATTTCAACTTTTATAATAAGCCCTCCATCTTCTGTGAAAATACTTCTAAGATATTTGAACTCATGGATATTCTATAGTTTTACTTTGTTTATACTTATGTCAAGTTGACCTGTGTTCCTTACAATTTGTCTCAGATTTTCTAATCTTCAAGTTATATCTTTCACAGTTTGTGTCCAGCACATTCATATCAATTTGTAGACTATCGTTAGCCTCGTGCATTAGGCATTGGTTATCTAAAAACAACATTTCATTTATTGAGCAGAGTTCCACTTTTGGTGTATCAAATCTCCTTGGTTCTTTTGTTGTTTTGTCTATGTAAATGTTAAAAAGCAATGATAACATGATCTCTAGCATTTTCTCGCGGGTAATTCACAAACCTAGTGCGATTTAAATAATTGTTCTTTTTCGATGTATTCGTCAGGATTCTCAGATTATCCTTGTATTACGTAGTCCTCTGACATTGTCCAGAGTTGATAATAGAGATGGCTTGGCATATTTTTCTTGTCCCAGAACATTTGTTTTGCTAAAACTTATTATGAGACCAAAATCTTTGCACACGTAGTAGAACTGATCTTTCAAGCTCTGTAGTGCCTGCTAACTGTGGATGAGAGTTATAGCACCATTATCAACAAGTAAGTCCCTAATGCTGTCCATGTGGATTTGCATTTTGGCCTTTAGCGTTGCGAGGTTAAACAGAAACCATTCGACCACAGTGAAGGTGGAATTTTTCATTTGCATTACCAAATGCCTGTTTCGGTAGCAGAACGAAGAATTGCTCCAACATTTTTGGGGCCAGGACACAATCTTTATTAATACAACCACGAATACCAAATGGTTGTGATATGTTACCATCAAATAGGACTGATCCGTTCAATGTCTCTTGGGACGATATTATAAGTTGCAACAGTTTGAATCCATACTACAACTCCAGAGACAAAGGATCAGTTAATTTCTATTTAGACAACATATTCCACTGAGGACCAGATCATTCTCAAAGCGCAGGAAATATGGGTTGCCTACCAAGAGAAAAAACATTCTTTAGTGGTTTGGGTGGATCTAGAGAAGACATTCGACGAGGTGTGAAAGAGGGACTTAAATTGCAGCAAAGACGGTAGGAAGTATCTAGACAAATGTACATATTGATCAGTCACTACCGAAAAGAACGAATAGCCAGAGTTCAAATGCAAGGGAAGATGATACAAATTGACATTAAAGCAGGGATTTCCCCAAATGGAGTCCTGTCACCTACACATTTTCTTGTTTACATAAACAACATGATAGAGAATTTTTAAAAGAGTCCACAGCTCCATGTTGCAGTCGATTTAACTTTGTTGAATTCTGAAGAACACATCACCAGGGCAAGCAATCGGATGCAGCAGATCCTAACATTGTTGGAGGAGTGGACTAAATCATGACTGATCAAAATAAATAAATTTAAAAAAACTACAACATTCTTGATTTCAAATAAACCACAGGGATACTAAAATAAGTCTCAATGGCAAATGGCTAAGGCTGAACGATATCACAAATCTCTTGGACATCACAGCTGATCGGAGAATAACGTGGAAGACTCAGATCGAGAGAAACTGTTTGAGAACTAGACAAAAAAATGGCAATTTTGAGGAAACTTGCTTCCTTAAGTTGGGGACTTGACACGAGAATCCTTTAAAATGTATACACTGGAAGAGTGAGAGCAGTTCTCGAGTAGGGCATTGTGGCATGGACAACAGCGGCAAAGTCGAACTGACTTCAAAATCAAGCCATGAGAATTATAACATGAGGTATCAGGTCAACACTCAACACTTGAGAAAATTGCATACCTGCAATCAATGAACGATATAAGAGAAAGCAGAGCCCAGCACCAAGTAGAGAAATTAAGAAGACTTACCCAATGCTTTGGAGGTTGAATGGATTTGGAAAAGAGAGACTAAAACGGAGCAATTTTGCAGAATTAGCCCCAACAAAGGTGAGAAAACCATTTGAATAGCATACCAACAACGAAGTCCATCCTTACTGATTGCAAACTCACTGGAAGCAGCAGCTCTTTCCAGAGGTGATAGAAAATATACATGTATGACTGGTGCGATGTAATAAGTAGTGTACCCTAGGGATGGGTATTGGGACCAATTTTGTTCTTAATATATATCAACGATTTGAACATTGATATCAGGTTCATAATTGCAACGTTCGCGGATGAAACAAAATTACGCGAACTGTCTCTTCTCCGGAAGAGGTGGATCCATTGAGATCGGATTGAGAAACGATTCAAGAATGGTCTGAGAGCTAGCAGGTGGAGTTATGTAGAAAAATGTACAGTCACCTACATGGGATGATCCAAAAATGACTATAATTACAGGATGGGAGAGAACAATATTAGGGCAATGAAAAAGGAAAGAGACCTAGGTGTTACAATAAATCATGCAGGAAAGGTGCGGGACCAAGTCCAGGTGGCAATGAAAATAACATACATTGGGTATGATAAAAAAAACATTTCACACAAGAGCAAGGACGTAATAGTCAGGTTATATAAAGCTTTAGTGACACCTAAATTTGGAGTACTGTATTTAGGCGTGGAGTCCACATAATAGAGTAGATATAAACATGCTGAAAAGTGTACAACGAATATCTAGAAAACAAGGATCTTTCAGTCAAGCCCCCGACCCGACCAGTCGCTTAGAAAGACTGGGTCTACTCTCAGATAAATTGTTTCTTTGTTTTGCGTTCGCATTATTTCTTTAATCCCCAAGTCGGTGCGCGTTGCACTGTGATTTTTAATTTTGCGCCTGTCGGCCTAGTGCATCCGACTTCAGCATACATTTTATTTAAGGATCTGCTTCATCCTGCATTTTCTATTGGTTTGCTTCCCCGGGGTAACGGGCAGTGCTGTGATGGGGATCGAACCCAGCCCTGTCTGGTTGTGAGCCGTATCACTTAACCACTAGCCAGCGCCGTCCCCCTACCATGCCACTTGATTTGTTGGGCTTCAGTGTAGGCATTTACTCTGTTAGTTTCTAACATCTGTCTCAACGTGGTGTTTCGGATAGGGTCTCTGATAGACTTGCCAACTTCACTTCCCACACAGCGCATCTCACAGCTCTGAATCCGACTTGTGACGTTCCAATAAGTACCACGATTGACACTGGTAACACAAAGTAGGAATTAAAAGCGTGTTGATCAACCTCCTCTTGGTTGAAAGTTGCACTCAGTGATGTTTTAGAATCGGTGCAAGCTAGTAGTGGATATTGTTTGCTTTCTGAATACAATGTGCTATCTCTCTGTCCACTCTGCCATCATCAGTGAAAACACTTCCCAGGTATTTGGATTCTCGAACCTGCTGGCAGTATAGATGTAAAATATGCACATTCAGAAGTCATTACTATGTTTTTGGGTACAATTTCTTATATATAGTATAGAGAGAAACCTGACTTTCTCATTTGTATTTACACCGCTACATATCAGTGATTTATGCACAGTTCAAGGAAGCTGTGGACCAATACAGTTTGAAAACCTCTGGTTTAGAGAAAGAAACTATACGTCGATCAAGGTCGTCTCCAACTATTCTATCTTTCCTTCTACTGTTCTCGAAAGAATGATGTTACTGGTCTTTAAAATGCCTTAATCCATCCATCCATCATTGGTCTGATGAAGAGCTGTCTCCTTCCGTCGAGTGCTTCTAACTACCTTATCCTGCATAATCGTTTAGGCGAACTTGAATTCCATAATATCCCAAAATCTGCAAATCCAATTGTTACACCTTGCACTTGTCCTTATAAACGTGAAAGCCCTTCCAGTCAATAGTTGTGGATTTACCTTCATTCCTTAAGAACATTGACCACGCCTTCAATGCCTTCTCTTCCACTGTATTTTTTTCCAATCCAGACCTACCGCAACTTCCTGCTAGATATTTGCTCATTCAACACCCATGTTCCCAATGCTGATGGTCTCGCAACACTCCCGTTCCATATTGACCAGAGGACCATCCCTATCATTGACACACCTACACAACTCCGTCTGATCACCCGTGTGCTTACCCTCGACACCTACACAACTCCGTCTGATCACCCGTGTGCTTACCCTCGACACCTACACAACTCCGTCTGATCACCCGTGTGCTTACCCTCGACATCTACACAACTCCGTCTGATCACCCGTGTGCTTACCCTCGACATCTACACAACTCCGTCTGATCACCCGTGTGCTTACCCTCGACATCTACACAACTCCGTCTGATCACCCGTGTGTTTACCCTCGACACCTACATAACGCCGTCTAACCACCCGCGTGTTTACCCACGACACCTGTCTATCTAGTTGTAATCTATCATTTTTGGTATCTAAATCAGGGCTAATTTCCTTTGAATTTCTACCTCCGATATTAATGACTGAATTTGCATATCTGACAAACTTGAGTCAGACCTCTCCAGCCTCATTAGTTTGTTAACATTTATCCTCCAACAATCTACTTCACATCTCGTATTTCTATTATATCAGTCATGTTTCAGGGCATCCTTGTCTAAAGCTGTGCTACCGGACTTTCCACCACTGTCTATAGATTCGCTGGCCCTGACGCTAGCAGTCAACTATGGGTCGCTGACCGATCCAGCTCATGCAACCCTCAGCGTCTTGATCACATATCTGGTGTTTGAGTTAAGCTGGACTCGCACATTTTTTAAACCACCTTCTAAGAAACTGGTTGTATACAGACTCTGTAGATTCTTCTACATTGGTACAACGACGTTCAGTTATGTTAGTTAAAGTTCACTTTGTTGAGAAATATTTTTCATTTTTCGACTCAACTTTTGTAGATAATTTACCTCCAAAATCTGGAACGAATGTTTATGCATTATTGTTTACTTGGATACATTTATTTTAATGTCGGTAAAACAATTACTAGTAAATCTACTGCATTTCAGTTTTTTGTTCGTTGCAACTTCTGATGTGACAAAGTTTGTAAGGATTTTGCAGATAATCCCTGATACTATTTAGAGAAACAAATATAAAGGCATTGTATTTAAGGACTTTTACACATCCGTATATTTAGAGAAGGAGATTATATGGAATATGTTCATTACAGCTTTATATCGCATAGGTATGCTTGTTGCAATTAGATTTGTGAATAGTATGACTCTTTGTGCAACCATAAACAAATAGTGTGTTCATTTAAATCCTCTCGCTCATGATCTCTTCGATCATCATTGATATTTGCTCCGTCTCATGATATCAAACCTGATATTGATATTTGCTCCGTCTGGGGATATCAAACCTGATATTTGCTCCGCCTGGAGATATAAAACCTTACATTGATATTTGCTCTGCCTAATGAGATCAATCCTAATATTGATATTTCCTCCGTCTCGTGATATCAAACCTGGCATTGATATTTGCTCCGTCTAGTGATATCAAACCTAATATTAATATTTTCTTCATTTCAGGACATCAAACAAAATATTGATATTTGCTTTGTTTCTGGATGCAAAAGAGCGAAATCAGTTTACTCAATATTTGGCTACCTAGCATCAGACACACATGCCTGATTGAATTCCAGAATTTAGAGATTAGAGGAATGTGGTAATGCATTTGACTTCTATTTGTGTTTCTAAGGTTCGACGTCCCTGCACTCCGGGCATACCTATAGGTGCTACGTTTCTCTCAGCTAATGGTGCAGGTTCTGGATGATGATGGTCCATGTAGATCACTAGTTCTACTCTCTTCTGCACTGTCGTCTCATGCGACCCCACCCCTCCCCCCCCCCACCTCCTCTCGAACCTTGTTTATTGTCGAAACTTTGCAGTCTGTGTATTGTTGATGGGAGCGTGTAAAGCCAAGATGTCAGCTCTTTCGTTGGCCTGAACCCCAGAATGACTAGGACACTAGATCCATGTCAACCCCTGAAGGTTGCTATCCCCTCTGTACCTTCTGATGTACGGCTTGCGTGTCAGCCACGATGATTGCCCTTGTTAAAGGGGTCTCAGATAGCCATCTTAACGCTGAAGCCACTGTTTCCATCTCCATTTTCAAACTAGAAGTTATTGACATGTATGTCCCATTTCGCTCAGCAATGATCTGACCTCTCACTATAACTCAGAAGTCCCAGCTTGATGCGCAACACCAATCCGTCGGTATATTTGACGGCATTACTGTCCTTCATGTTCTCAATTATCAGCTGATTCACCTCGAGCTCTGCTCTCAGATTTCCCCATACTCTGCATTCCTTGCATCTAAAGACGGATAATCGCTCTAGACGTTTGCTCAGGAACTATAGAGTGACCTTAAAGTTGACAAACAGAGCGTCAACAAACATGAAATGTAGTTCTACATGAACGTCATCATTGTTAACTTTTGATATAAAAACTGGAGTGTCGCACGTTTGTCAATTATCATCCATCATGTTTTCTTTTACTGGATATTGACTAGATTATTTATTATAACAACAACATGAGCCAGCAAAAACGGATTTAAATGGACTTTAACAATGACTTAGGTCTGGTTCTACAGTCTGACGCAAAACCAAATAGAAACGATACTTTAAAACAGCACAACAACTAAATGAGACTGCAAGTTAATTACTTATAGTATATGTACCGATGACATTCATCTTCAGTTTAATAAATAACTTCATCTCGCCACAAGAGTTAGTTTTTTATTTACATCCGGTGAAGTGAATACACGTGCAGTGCACTTAACGATTTTTTTCAAAATTAAACAATTAAGAACCTTGAAGAGCAACGTGTTTCCATGAAGTTCTGCTTCGAATTAGGTCAACCTTTTACTGAGTGCTTATGGACACTCTCTGAAAAATGTCATAACAGGTGATGAAACACGAGTTTATGGATATATGTTGAAAAAGGCAGTCATCACAGTGATTTTTAACCACATTTTTTTTTTTAAACGCGTCAGTTACTAAAATGTAAAGGTTTCGTTGATCGTTTCTTTAATTGGTGGTGCACCGTTAATCAAGAGTTTGTTTCAGGCGGTCAGACGATAAATTAAAAAAAAGTATTACATGAATATTATTATGCGTTTGTGAGAGATAAAGCAAAGAAAGAGGTCTAAAGCATGGACAAACAAAACCTTGATGCTGCATCACGACAACGCACCTGCACACCCGGCAGTGCTTATAAACGACTTTTAAGCAGAGCACTAGACGACTGTTGTCCCACAGTCGCCATATTCTCCAGATTTGGCCCCTGCAGATTTTATTTTGTTCCCAAAGTTAAAATCCACCTTTACAGGTCGCCGATTTCAGACTATAGAAATGATCAAAGAAATTTCGATTGGAGAAATGCAACCTATCTCAGAAAACGAATTCCAGAACACATTGAAAAATTAGAAAACACGTTTTGGACGTGGTCATTTCGAGTCCCGCTTTCTTTCCCTCTCGGTGGAGCGCTGCTAGCATTTCGTTGGTGTATGTGGCTGCCTCCGAGATGAGTACTAGATCATCTGCAAAACGAAGGTGATTTAGCAGCCTGGCATTTATGTTGATCCCAAAGGTATCTCAGTTGCACCGGCTGATGACGCATTCCAGGCATGCGGAATAAAGGATCCGTGAGATTGGGATCCGCTTGACGGACTCCTCTCTGTATGGGTACTACTATCGGTCTTTGGATACAGTTATATCATTATTACACAGGCAAGTGAATTATACACTCAGCCAGCATTTTATTTGTTAAATTTCATTTGTTTTACATTGAACATTGAACAGGGCATAAACTATATCCAGTTGGACCATTGCAGAAGTCACTGGGCAGTTACTACAAATATATTCACAGAAATGAGAAGTCAACGAGTGATAATTACTATCATGTGGTTGTGGCTCTTTGTCCCTGAACCTTCTTAGTATCATCCTTTGATTATAGTTATGTGTTCAAAGTACTAAAATAACACCTTACTATCAAGCAGATAAAATATCACAATTTTGTTGGAAGATTTAAAATAACTGATTTCTTTAAATGTTAAAATAACTAATTTATAGGAAATTAGAAATAATCATCATCTTCATGCAGCACATTCTTCATAGAACGTCGCTCTCATCACAGTAGATCTGAAAGAAACTTTTTGCCTTGCCAAAACTCCAACCTCCACCGCAATAATACCCAGGCATTCCTGGATATCTTGGTGCCATTATCTTCTTGGTCTACCCCTGCCTCTTTTTCTTGACACCATACCTTCCATCACTGTTCTCTCAAAATTCTTGTGTCTCTTAATGTGATCAACGTATTAACATTTTTTGGTCAAAGTGAAATTATTTGAATTATTTATATTTATTTATAAATTTCTCATTATACATTCCGCATATATGGTATATCGATAAGGTAAGCGGTTGGGAAACACTGCCGGAGAGTATAATGCCCGACACGAACTCTTGCCAAAACACAAGAACAAAGAGTTGCACAATGGGAAATGTGATTATAGTGAAAAGTGGCCACGGTCACTAGAAGAAACACAATTAGGAACTGATAAATTTGACAGAAATTGAGAACAGCAGCGTGCATGGTCTATAAAGACAGGTAGAGAATTAAATAGTTTGGAGATATGACCAGAATTTCTAAAATCTGTCTCAGAGAATGAAATAGTTTGGAGATGTGGCAAAAATATATTAAATCTTTGTCTCACACATGACGATAGCATCAAACAGGTAGAGAACTAAACAGTTTGAAGATGTGATAAGAATGTCTTAAATCTATCTAATAGTTTGGAGATGTGACAGGAATGTCTTAAATCTATCTAATAGTTTGGAGATGTGACAGGAAAGTCTTAAATCTATCTAATAGTTTGGAGATGTGACAGGAATATCTTAAATCTACCTAATAGTTTGGAGATGTGACAGGAAAGTCTCAAATCTATCTCCAATACAAGCAAATAACATCATACAGCTGGGCTTCAGTTAAGAAGAGGACCAAGTAAACGATGAATGGACGAAACAAAAAGCCGTGGGCAACTATCATTAGCCATGGACAGATGAGATGCAGTTAGATGACAAATTCTGTACAGAAAAGACCAACCTCTGTCACACAGCTGGTGGTTTCATAAATCTCCATACCCCATGTACCTTTAATCCATGACCGGCTCAATACAGCCACATAGCACAATTCTTTCTGAAATTAGATACATCGTATTTCACTAATAGTTTCTCAGTGTTGGCTACATACAGCCAAATAGCAAAATTCTTTCTGAAATTAGATATATCTTATATCATTAACAGTTTCTCAGTGTTGGCACCATACAACCATATAGCAACATTCTTTCTGAAATTAGATATATGGTGTACTATGGTGTACAGCCATAGCAGACAGTGTCGAAATACAGGCGACGGAGATGGACAAAACTGACAGGGCGCCGCGCTCATTGTCTGCAGAGACTGAGACGCCTAACATTTAGGATTTACTTTATGCCACTCATCTCATTCATGAGAAGTACTCAGAGTATCAACAACAACTCTACCATACTTTCATTGACTTTAGAATGGCGTTTGACAGAGTGTGGCATGCGACGCTATGGTCAACAATGAAGCATTATAATGTTAACAGTAATATTGTGAAGTAATTGCAAACCTTTATGAGCAGGCGACAAGCGCAGTCTCTGTAGAGGAAACGCTAGGCGATTGGTTCCGTACGACGGTGGGTGTGAGACAGGGATGTATACTCTCCCCAACACTCTTCAATATATTCTTGGAGAGAATAATGGAGACGACCTTAAAAGGACATGTTGGCACTGTTAAAATAGGTGACAGGCTTATCACAAATTTCAGATTTGCAGATGGTATTGATGTATTGGCAGGCGCAGAAAGGGAACTCCAGGAGTTGATTGGTAGATTGGATAGAGCGGCCCTGAGTTTTTGGTATGGAAATATGTGCAGATAAAACAACGCTCATGACTAATAACATGGAAGGGTTTAAATCTGTAATAGAGGCAAATGGTCAGAAACTTGAGGTGGTACAACGTTTCAAATATCTTGGATCATTGATCAGTGAAGAGGGATCCAAGCCAGAGGTAATTGCAAGAATAGCACAAACAGGAGCGCTTACTCGGCTGAAACCTATATGGCAAGTCAAGCGGCTCGCCCTCGGCATAAGTTAGACTAATGCGCTCTTTGGTGCTATCAATATTTATGTATGCCTGCGAGACCTGGACCATTACAGCAGATATCCAGGGCAGAATACATGCAATGGAAATGAGGTGCTATAGAAAAAACTCCTAAATGTTACATTTAAAGATCGTGTCACGAACGTAGAAATACGACAGAGAGTTGAAGATGCTATTGGTTCTTTTGAAGATCTGTTCATGACAATCAAAAGACGAAAGATGCTGGAACGGGCACGTCGCGAGGTCCAACGGAATTACTAACTCAATACTCTTTGGTTCCTTACCGGGGCAGAGACGGCGAGGACGTGTGAGATGGGTGGACAACATCACTAAGTGGTCAAGTCTTAGTCCCGGTGAGATACGACAGGCGGCGGCAGACAGAGCAGGATGTCGTAGGATTTTGGGAGTGTCTTCCAGTGTGCCCCAACGACCTGATGGGTTACTGGATGAACTGAACTGAACTCATCCATCTGTCTGGTAGTCTTCCTACTGTCATTTAACCCTGTCTTATTTTCTGTTTTATGTTGTTCTTCTTGTCAACTTGTTACTCCAGTCAGAGCATAAGGCCATCACTACATTTCCCCTTCGTTAGGAAGTCTGCACCAAAGCACTTTGTGTGTTTTACAGCGGTGATTTCTGTAGCAATTTGTTTGACATGATGAGGTTGCTAACCTCATACACAATTCTCTTTAGCTACCTTTTACTGACATGCGCAGAGATGCAGTAGAGAAATACTTTCATCTCCAGAAAGGGGTCCTGGAATCCACTTGGGACCATGTTATTGTTACCCTAATATAACTATTTGCAACTAATCCCTAGTACTATTCCGTTATTTTGTTCTATGCAGAGTTCAATTTCAGTTTCACGTGCTAGTATTTCTATAATAAGTAATAATCAATATAACAAAATGCTACATAAAACAATAAAGTGGCCAGTGCATGGTTTCTGGTAATTTACTTTATATATTTAGTTGAATTATTTGTTGATACCTCTGATAGTTTTTTTCGTGTCTGATTAATGTAGTAGTAGATCACTTACTTTTCATGCTAAAGATATGGGGTTAATCTTCCACAGCCGACCCAGATGTAATTGGGTACCGCTCTTATAGATAGAAAAGGAAAAGGCAACCAGGAAGAAAACTGGCTACCCTACCTCACACAAATTGTGGCCTAGTATACTGAAGTCTATATTACTCCATTCTTGACCAGCAGCTAAATCTGCAGAAGGACACCTTTTTTTTTACCTGATGGTCTTGTACATTACAGCTTACATAAATACTCGTATATTTACGTACAAAATTGCTATCTTTTGTATGCAAGCTTACATAGTCGCCACCTGAAATTCAAACTTGAATCTGTAAATCACTCCTGACACAACCTGCAGAAGAAAATATTAGTCCTAATTGTTAACTTCACTCAATAAAACTCTAAACATCTGGCAACTGAACAATGTAAGCAACTCAAAAAACGTTTGCTTCAAACGAGAATACAAACAAATTATTTCTTGGTTAGCACAACTATTTGAACTTGTCTTTGCTTGCACTGACTTTTGCACTGATTATTCTATCCTAAGTTCCATTGAATGCAGATAGATGTTTTTTCATCATTTTTATTTGACCTGTTCCTTACGAAGACAGTTACAGGCTGAAATGTTAGTAAACATTTGTCATTGTTCTCTCTCTCTCTCTCTTCTCTCTCTCTCTCTCTCTCTCTCTCTCTCTCTCTCTCTATATATATATATATATATATATATATATATATATATATATATATGTGTGTGTATGTGTGTATGTATGTAGGAATGTATGTATGTATGTATGTATGTATGTATGTATGTATGTATGTATGTATGTATGTATGTATGTGTGTATGTGTGTGTGTGTGTGCGTGTGCGTATGCGAGTGCACATGTGTGTATGTGTGTATGTGTGTATGTATGTATGTATGTATGTATGTTCAGAATTGCTGCATCATTTTTGCAGATGGCAGCTTCTGACGCTATAATGTGCGCCTGACCTGGTCTAGGAAGATCTTTTGTTAACTCGCGTCCTTCTTTAAACATCGTTGTCCAGTTATTCACTGTTGTCTTCGATACACTTTTGTCACCTTACACTGCCTGCATTATGCGATGAATGTCAACTTGTTGACAGCCACCGGCTGTTTGAAACCGAATCACCGCTATCTCACCAACTATGGACGAATTCTATAGCACACCCGCCATGTTTTCAAAGGTCTGCTGAGTAAACAATGAGACGGAAAATAATGAAATTTTGCAAACTTGACAGTTGGTATGGACTGTTTATACCAGAATTGAAATGCGCATCGTACGTATGTACCTGGTGCAGTTAGGTCCGGATTCATTTGAACCCGCCTGGTATATATATATATATATATATATATATATATATATATATATATATATATATATATATATATATATATCAGGTCAGGTCAGGTCATCCCGTAACCGGTGAGGTCGTTGGGGCACACATGAAGACATCCTCACAACTCTACGCTATT
Source organism: Ariolimax columbianus (assembly GCA_036924085.1). NCBI lineage: Eukaryota > Metazoa > Mollusca > Gastropoda > Stylommatophora > Arionidae > Ariolimax > Ariolimax columbianus. Next base: position 54,403,692 of record JAVGWX010000007.1, on the reverse strand, counting down.
CCTCTCTGCCAGATGCCGCTGATTGTGACTCTTCTGGTCGGAGACTGGTCCATTCTTTCATGTTGTCCTCCCATCTCTTTTTGTGCCGGCAACTTCGTCGTCTGCCATGTACCTTCCCGTGGAGGATTGTGTTTGCAAGACCACTTGATCTCGATATGTGACCGTACCAAGTGAGTTCCCTACTTTTGACAGTTGCCAAGAGATCTTCGAAAGGCCCTATTGCTGTTGTAATTCTATCTCGTATTTCCTCGTTTGTAACTCGATCTTTGTACGTGACGTTTAAAAGTTTTCGGAAACATCTCATCTCCAATGCCTGTATCCTTCGTTGAAGGTCAGCTGTAACTGTCCATGTCTCACACGCATAGACGAATATTGACAGGACCAGTGTACGCATTAATCTGATTTTCATGCTTACTGCTAACCGTTTATCTTGCCAGATTATGTTAAGCCGTGCAAGCGCCGCTATTGTCTGTGCTATTCTGGCCAACACCTCACATTTTGATCCTTCATCACTGACAATCGACCCTAGATATTTAAAACGATCAACCACTTCGAGTTCCTGACCATTAGCTTTTATCTTGTTGTTGAAGCCCGTATCGTTGTTGGTAATTAATTTTGTCTTTCCAGTGTTTATCTCTATACCATAGTCAAGAGCTGTTTCATCGAGACTTCTGACCATTCCGGGAGTTCTGCTTCTGAACCCGCCAACCCGTCGATATCATCTGCAAAACGAAGGTTGGTAATCGTTCGGCCCCCTATCTTGACAGTACCAACGTGACCTCCAAGTGCCTCACTCATAATTCCTTCAAGAAATATATTGAAAAGAGTTGGAGAGAGTGGACATCCCTGTCTCACACCAACTGATGTGCGAAACCAGTCTCATCGCCTCCCATTCACAAGAACTGCTGTAGACGCCTTGTTATACGGGTGTTCAAGGACCGTTATAATATTTCCGTTGATATTATTCATCGTCATGATTGCCCAAAGCGCTTTATGCCATACCCTATCAAACGCCTTCTTAAAATCCACAAACACATGATACAGTGTTTGCTGCTGTTCTAGATATTTATCGCTTAGCAGCCCTAAATTAAATATCTGTTCTGTAGTGCTTCTTCCCCTATGAACCCTGCTTGCTCCTCGGCAATAATGTTCTCTGCTTGGGGTTTCAATCGGTCTAGGATTAATCTAAGCATGACCTTGCTAGGGTGGCTAATGAGGCTTATTGTTCTGTAATTTTGGCACAGCTTTAGGTTTCCAGACTTATGTAACGGTATAACTATTGATTTCGTCCACAAGTCCGGCCAGTTTCCTGTCGCCCATATTTTGGTACAGATGTGTGTCAGGCCTTCCACCACTACCTCTCCACCTGCTTATAAGAGCTTTGCTGGTATATTGTCCACACCGGCCGCCTTCCCTCTTCTCAATATCTTTACCGCTTTACCGTTGGTTATCCTCTATATTTGTTGGTCTTGGGGGCAATGTTTTCTCAGGTTTGTTTCATAGTTATATAGCTCGGAACAGTACTTTGTCCATCTTGCCAGTACGTTATTTCCCTCAATGAGACACTTGCCGTTTTTATCATGGATCATAAGGTTCCTGCTTTGTCTTGGTGTTACCAGTTCTTTGACCACCTTGTATGCTCCTTTAGCATCATTTCTGTTTAGTCTCTTTTCGATGTTTACGCATTGCTCACATATCCACGCTTCTTTCGCCTCTCTCAGCTTTTGTTGAATGGCTCTCTTGACCTCTTTATAACTGCCGACCTCCTCCGGTGGGTGATTGTGTTTTTTTCAGTGACCTTCTTTTATCACAAAGGTCTAGAATGTCTTTGGTCACCCATGGCTTCTTTTTTGTTTGGTAGCATCCCAGGATCTCTGTTGCAGTATCTATGAGAGCTGCGTTAAGAGACTCTGTAACTGTATCTGTATCCAGTCCCTCTCTGAGAGCCAACAGTGGCCCAATATATATATATATATATATATATATATATATATATATATATATATATATATATATATATATATATAAGACGAACAGTTTTTTAATGAAAAAAACTTTAGCAGTGGAGGAAACCGTTTCCACATCAAATAGGTAGCACTTGTTTTGCACATTGTTCAAAATAAATTATCAGAATGTAAATGTTGACTTAATTTGATTGACAACTTCTGATGTCAATATCTAATTTCTTAAAATTTGTTTAGTAAAAGACAATGGGGAAAAAAACTGGGAATAAAGAAAAGAACATTTACAACTTTAGTTTATAACAAATTGTGTGGGTATTAAACCTAAACAATATGCTATTCTTCTGTACACTGAATAAAATGCTAAAATAGTCTACATATTACCTGTAATATTTAACATATGTGAGAACTTGTACTGTTGTTTACCAATATGTTGTACATGGAAAGTTGGCGAGGATATAAAAAAAAAGTTTTCAAATTAATTAACGTAAAAAGTGTAATTAGGCGTTACATATTTAATTACTTCAATTGTTCCATGGGGGCTCAACTGCAGTCAGCACTATCACATGATACCAGAACGAAATTATGTATGCTATTCCATTTGTGTTTCTTTATTCCTTTGGATTTCACGACACATCTGTCAGCCTATCTTCGCTTTTTTGACAAAATGTATTAGGTGATGTGGTTCCATTTTCTCCCCAGTAAGCAATAACAACACCAAATACCAATATACAACTTCATTTTCATTGCTGGGGCCGTCCAGGTGTTTTCAAGTACATTACTTTGTATTGTTTTGTCACACCTGTCATATGTGCTAGTTGTTTTTTTTATTTCACACTAAAAACAAAAATAAAGCAGTTTACACAAATTCAAGCAATGTATTTCGACATATTGTTTTTGTTTAAATACAATGTTGTTTTCGCTGGTAGATAATAAAATAATCAATTTAGCTGTGAGATGGCAGCTCTTGACAGCCCTATGCTTCTCGGACAAAAGCACACGTCCTCATCAATTGTTGTAGGGATGTGTACAGCGTGTCGAGTGTGATGGGGTGTGGTGGTAACAGCATGTTCCGCAGGTCTAGAAGAGACAAGAATTCTTGGTCACTTAATACAGGTTTAAAAGATGATCAGAGGAATGGATACATTTGACTATAACACGTTTTTAAAAATACAGCCACCCACAAGAACAAGAGGGTATAACTACAAATTAACTAACGAGAGATCCAGATTAGATATTAGGAAATATTTTGTTAGTTAGAGAGTGGTGAATGCTTGGAATGCATTGCTACGGGAGGTAGTGGAGGTAGGGACTGTTAATGTATTTAAGAATAAATTCGATGCGCATAACTTTTAGAGCAAGGTGATGTAAATGAAACTAGTTGTATACAGACTCTGCAGAGTCTTCTAAACCAGTTTAAAGACGTTAAGTTAAGTTAAGACCAGCCAGACTTGTACACAATATCAGGAGGTGCTCGACTGACTTTTCGCGGTCAATGCCAGAATCTGCAGTTTGGTTCACCTAGTGGGTCTCTTCTTCTTCTTCTTCTTCTTCGTTCGTTCTCAATCTCCCACTACCAAACCCTGAAAGGGCTTAAGTAGCAGAATGTAGTCCAGAGAACGGAATGCGTTGTGTCATAGTTTACAGCTTGGCTGCGATATTTGCACCTTTCAGTCCAACACATCCGACTTCAGCAATCATTTTTTAGTACCGGGTTAGCATTTCCTCTTCGATCCCTTCTCCTTAGCCAGTCTGCCCTGCTGCAGCCTGTTATCCAGGATCACCGCGTGGAGGTGTAGAAGGTTCTTGGCAGCTATGGTTCGCTGGCCCTGACGCTTGCAGTCAGATATGGGTCGCTGACCACTGCAGCTCGTACGCTGCTCAGCATCTTGATCCAACCTAGTGGGTCTAATCAATTCAGATGTTTGTTGAGAGTGGCATGACCTGTTCTCAGCTTGAAGATCAAACTCTGGTCTCTTCGTTTCAGTTTCTTAGCTGGGTCCTATAGATCTAGTTTTGCTTGGTTTTTTAAATATACTCGACCTGTCTGGGATGGAGTCCACTGATCTAGCCACTCTTGTCTATAGTTTTTTTTTTCAGGATTCGCTGGTAGATAGAATCGGTACTGTAACTTATTTTTTCTTCTGTAGAATTGTTTAAAAAAATTATATGTATAAATATATTGCATACTTTGGTTACATTTTAGTTGATGGATTTAAGAAAATTTCAAATAAAATTCTGCTCTAATGAGCTGCCGATATAGCATAACCTCACTAAAGCAAAAATGTGTTGTTGTTTAATACCCACAATGAGTATGTTTAATCTTTTGTGCGCCCAGAAAAAGATGTTAAGTCGCGTATTGTATTAGCTTTCTTCACATCCCGAGCATGCTGATGAAGGTGGACCGCGGTCGTCCATGTGGTTATGCTATGCTTGGCTTCAACTGCGTGGTGCTAACTACTACGGGGATCCCATCGATCCCCATCTCGTCAGCCAGGCTGCCTTGAAAACAGCCTGTTTCCATGGAATGCTACACGGAAAAGCGATTGTGGTTCTGGTAACAGCTGGTGGTTCCATAAATCTCCGAACCCCCTGTACCTTTAATCCATAGTCGGCTCCATACAGCCAAATAGCATAATTCTTTCTGAAATTAGGTATATATGGTGTACAACCATAGCTGACAGTGTCGAAATGTAGGAGACAGAGATGGACAAAGCTCACAGGGCGCCACGCTCATGGGCTTCAGAGACGCATATGATGTAGGTTTTACTTTGTGCCATCCATCTGTCTGGTAGTCTTCCTTCTGTCATTTAAGCTTGTCTTATTTTCTGTTTCATGTTGTTCTTCTTGCCAACTTGTTACTCCAGCCAGAGCATAAGGCCACCACTACATTTCCCCTCCGTTAGGAAGTCTGCACCAATACAATATTTTGTGCCTGACCCTGCCGCGACGTCCTGGTCAGTATTTTGTGCCTGACGGGACTAACGTCTCAGTTCCCCAGAAAATCTCTGAGATGTTTTAACAATTATAACATCAAAGTGACACGCCTTACTTGAAAAGATGACATGTACCTGCGATGTTGCCAAGACAACTTCATCAACCACTCTTGGTCTCTTATCTCCTATGGCCTTGCAAAGCTCATTAATCTTATTAACTGCGAATTCAACGTAGGTATCGGTGAGAGCTGCCTTATATAGGTGTTGGCTGGCAGTGAGTGCTTGTCCAGCGATGAATGGCAGAGCAAATGCAAGCAGTAGAAGGACCTTAGATATTAGGGAAGTTGTTAGTGCTGTTTAGTTTTTGTTAGCATGTTTGTTAAGTTATTATTGTTGTTAGCAAATAAATGTGGTCACAATATAAGCTAAAGTAATGGCAGTCCCATAGAGAATACTGCTTTCAGGGATGAAGTGTCAACATTATTGAATTATGATCTGTTTTATTATGAGGTTTGGTGACCAGTTACACATTCTTCGCTGCATTTCTTTTTCTCACAGTAAGTCAGGTACACATTTGCAGTTGGATCAACTGGAGCACATGTCGATAACAGGGAACGAATTCAGTACATGTGCTCTAAGATGAAAGCACTCTGCCACTTGTTGCTAGGTGCTCTATAATATAAGAGAAGTTTTTTTCTTTAAAGTTTAATGTTGTTCCATAGTAGACACTGCGATCGGGGATCAAGAGTTAGGTGGTCTGAGCTTTTGTTTTGTAAATTTTACAACATTACCGTTCATATTAATATCTACCGGACATCTTATAAACTGTTGATGCTTCATGTTATCAAACGCTTTAGTGTAATCAATTAAGTAAGAATATACCTCATTTTGCATTTCCATGTATTTTTTCACAGTGATTCTCAAACATAAAATCCCTTCCCTTGTCGCACTGCTATGCTTGAAGCAAAACTACTCCGCACTGACCTCTTGTTTAATCTTTCCTTTCATTCTTTCCTGTACGGTTTTAAGAAGTATTTTGGTGACATGACTCAAATAACTTCCAAAATAAGTCAGAAAATTCGCGAAATCTACTGCTTTGGTCTTTTTGGGCAACATTATGAACTCAGAGATTGTTAGGTCTTGTGGTATGTGACCTACTGCGTGTATGTCATTGCAAAGATCTGTTACTCGATCAACACCAAATTCTTGCAGTGCTTCTATCATTTCTATGGTAAAATCATCTGGTCTAGCCACTTTCCTTTTCTTCAATATTCTTATAGCTCTTTCAACTTCTGAATTTAGAATTGATGGTCCTGCTGTATCTTTTACTTCAGGTTTACTGCATTTTTCATCATGAAAGAAAGCATCAACATATTCCGCTCATCTTTTTGTTATTTCGGTTGTCTCAAACAACCTTTTTCCTGCTTTGGCCTTAATACTACATCCCTCACATCCTTCCCCTTCCCCACCAACACTTACCTCCTCCTCCCCCCCCCCCCGCCACATTTTCGGGCATTTTGTCGTCCTGGCATATTGTTTATTTCCTAATGAAGTTCTCAAGTGTTGTGTACTGCACTGATAGCTTCCATACTTGTACATTTGTCCTCCAACCATTTCTCTTTAGTCTTTCTGCACATTGATCTAATTTTTTAAATCAATAATGTTATAATTATTTGAGTTTTTTGTCTGTTTCTTGCCTTCCATAAGTTTTATAATGTCCTCAGTCATCCATACTTGTTTTGCATGTTCTTTCTTATTTGGTAGGAAATAGTTTGCTTTCTTAATGCTTTTTTTAAGCATTCCCACTTTACATCGATTTTCCATTGTGAATTTGCACTATTATTCTGTTCTGTGCCTTCAATTAGGAAACATTTATGTATGTTCTTAACTTCCAATCTATATCGTTCTTTTAAGTCGCATTGTTTTAAAGCTAAGCAGTCAAGCTTATTCATTTTCACATTACCGTTTTTTGGTTGTCTTTTATCTTATTTTTGTCAATTTTACCACTAAAGGATTATGTTCGGAATTAATATCTGCTCCTGGATATGTTTTTCCTTTTTTTTTACACTGTTTCTAAATCTGTCTCTGATCAAAACAAAGTTTATACAATGTCTTTTTTTAATCACCCGGACATTTCCATGTGTATAACTTCCTCTTGTGTCGTTGAAAGAAAGTATTACATACAATAAGGGGATAATCTTTACAAAATTGTGTAAGTCTATCTCCTCTTTCATTCCTCTTTCCAATACCAAATCCTCCCACAATTTTTGTAGGTTTGCCTTCTCCAATTTCAGCGTTCATGTCATCTATCACTATTAGTACATCCGTTGTTCTCACTTATTTTAGTACTTTTTGCAAATTTTCACAATACTCCTCGATTTCTTCCTCGCAGTAATCTTGTGTGGGAGCGTCAGTTTGCACTATGGATAAATTGAAAGGGTTTACGCTTATTTTTAACAGTGTCACTCTATGATTGTTTGTTCAGTATCATGTAATTCTACTTTTAAACTCATTCTTTATTAGGATACCAGGTGTAGGTCTCCACCTGAGTATATGCTTTCAGACTCCTATATTAGGTTATCCAGCTTTCTTGCCTGGTATAATATTTTGACATTCCAAATTCCAATACGGAGATCTTCTATTCTGGTTTTCAGACAGACATTATCAGTATATGTCCGTTCATTAACTTGTTTTTGGTAGCATACGAAAAATTAGTCTGACTCGTTCACCAGATTTAACAATTGATCCATCCTACTATTTAAAAGAGTCCTCCACAGGGGAGTCTGGTTGCAACTGTATCGCCGTAACTATTTTTGAATGATCCATTACGTTCTTTGGAAATACATAATGAGCTCCCAGGCTTTTCCATGGTGGCAAGCCGTACTTTCTACGGGTTCATTGCGCATTTGCTATTTCGCCCCGTAAGCTGTTCCTTTCTTTAAGAGTTTACACCCTACTCGCCGTGCTAGTCTACATGAACTGTGGATGAACATCTGCTACGTACTGCCTGTTTACAAGACCAGTCGCAGTGGCTCGATATCAGAACAGTTACACTCGAGAATGAAGTTTGAACAAAATGTTCTTGTCGTAGCCTACCGTTCACCAGATCACATCGTGCACAATGTGTATGAATCATAACCACATTTCTGTCGTTATTTATTTTCGAATTTTCACCCCAAAAAACACACTATCTTGGCCCAGTCCTCGAAGGTGTTATAACAACACAAGCCGAAGGCCATTTCGGCTGCTCACTGGAAACCGGATACTCTGGAACCTGGGACAAGGCCACAGTGAGTTGTTTGCCAATGTGCAAGTTCATTCTTGGCCTCAAAAAGTTGATTTTCACGGTATTTTGCGGAATACACAAAAATACACCACCGTCATGGTCGCTATGTCATGTCGCTATTTTAATTTTATTCATGTATGTAATGAATAAAAGTGGTGATACAACACAGCCTTGTCTGACACCAGTGGTTATCTTAAGTCTTTGTTAGATACATTGAACATCATCACCCAAACCATTTACCGTTTAAGATGAAAGACGATGAGAACATGTCGTCTCCTTCGGAGTGCACAAAACAGAACAAAAGTTGTCGATTCTTCATATTACAACATTAGTAACAATATTGTATTGGGTTTTAACACTAGAATAACCTGGCATATGGAATCAAAGAATTTACTTATTCCCCAGCAAGCACGTTTTCATAGAAACAGATCGACCGAAGATCAGGTGACATATATCTCACAGGAGATAGAAGATGCATTTCAAGAAAAAAGAAAACACTGGCAGTCTGGATAGATCTAGAAAAAGCCTTTGTTAAAAAATGGAAGAGCAGACTGAAACTACTGCAAATGGGTGTAACCAACAACATGTACAAGTGGATCAGTGATTATCTATATAACAGGACAGCAAGACTGCAACTCCAAGGACACCTCAGCAAAAAGATGAAAATGGAACAAGGAGTTCCACAAGGTGGAATACTCTGATCCATGCTGTTCCTCATATATACATCAATGATATAATCACATAAATCCCTAAAAGAGTACACAGTGCACTATATACAGATGACCTGGCACTATGGACATCCGAAGAGTCTACACTTGTAGCTAGAAACCAAATGCAGAAGGCTCTAAATAAAATAGAGACATGGACAAAAAAAAATGGTATATCGCTATAAACGAATCCAAAACTACGTACACAATCTTCTCTCTATCTCCCAAGCCCCAAGAAGTAATCCTGAAAGTAAATG